>FXXK01000951.1:60368-223135 GCA_900184695.1 Betula pendula | reverse complement strand
TTAGTATTTTTATTGGCGAATTTCGATGTCAAAGTTTTATTGTAATTTGCTCTTAAAATCTCTCTTGTTTATTAAGAATTTATTGAGCTCGTCTCTAATTTGTCTGGAGCGTCCGTAGTCAGTACGGACGAGTAGACTGCTCAGGTTTCCAGAATCCCTCGTCTCCAATCTCGTCTGCAAACCGTACGGACGTGAAAAGTTTTCAGAGTTCCAGAAACGCTCGTCTCCAAACTCGTCTGCAAACCGTACGGACGTGAAGAGTTTTCAAAATTCCAGAAACGCTCGTCTGCAATACGTACGGACGAGAATCTTCAGAGGCACGCGTCTGTAAGCTCGGTTGCAATCAGTACGGACGAGTTATTTTTTCTGCCATGTATTTTTAGGTTTAACCTAGATGCATCTGGACGAGCCACTGCCACGTATGGACGCCGACTTGATTTATTGAAGAAATCCTTCTCCAATTAGAACTAGATTTTTCTCTTTAAGGCTATAAATAGAGGTCCTCTAAGCACGAATTTGGTACACCTTAGAGGCTATATTTCAAAGGTTTTAGAGGCTATTTTATTTGTGCTAAGAGAGGCTTAAGCTTGTTTAGAGTAATTATATTGCTCCTCTCTTAGAGTTTATTGGGTATTACACAATCATTGTTTGCAATACTTGAAGCCTATCGGAGTTCCGATAAAGGAAGATCAATAGAAGAATTTTTCAGAGGTTCTGAGAGAACTACTGCGATAGCGGGCAAGCGGGTCACTTGTCTAGTACAAGAGTGTGTCTCTCACAAAGGTTTTGTAAGTATGAGCACCTTGTAATTTCTCATTCTTCTAGTGCATTGATTTCCTGGGTCTGGCTGCCCCGGAGTGGTTTTACTTTTGAAGAGTTCTTCAAAAGGTTTCCACTTCGTAACTAAAATATTTGTGTTATGCGCTTTATTGCTTTCATAATATTTTGTGTGGTTGCTTAATTTTTAAATTTCGCGTTTATTTGGTATACACCTATTCAACCCCCCTTCTAGGTGTTACTTGGAGTCTGTTTATTATTTTCAACGACCAANCATTGATTTCCTGGGTCTGGCTGCCCCGGAGTGGTTTTACTTTTGAAGAGTTCTTCAAAAGGTTTCCACTTCGTAACTAAAATATTTGTGTTATGCGCTTTATTGCTTTCATAATATTTTGTGTGGTTGCTTAATTTTTAAATTTCGCGTTTATTTGGTATACACCTATTCAACCCCCCTTCTAGGTGTTACTTGGAGTCTGTTTATTATTTTCAACGACCAACGTCGTTATTGTTTCTTTGCCCATTTTCTCTTTGAGTCATTTCGTTGAGTACCTTAGCTACTCACACCGAAAATAACCACAGTTCATTAAACCACATCATCTCCCTCACGGCCTTACATCACTCAAAACATCGTTGTTGAGCATGTTCTCTTTCCCCCAATCATTGTTTCCGTCATCGGAAGTTGTGGAAGAGTCCAATGAGTTGTTAGGATGAGGTGGTAAGTCTCCTTTCACTTTGCACAATGGCCTGATTTCGGTTCAAAGTTCTCTGACTCATCACGTGTTGGAGTACACATTCTCTCCTCTTTGACTTTTCTAGTTGGATCACATGTATTTGGATCACGTGTTGGAGCCCAGTGAAGATTGATATATTCTACTACTTGTCTGTTGTATTGAAAAAAAAAAAAGGGGTTGCTTCCTTATTACAGAATACCAAAAAAAAAAAATAATAATAAAATAGAGCCCAAGAGATTATGTTTGGCCCATAATTGGCCCCATCTTTTGGCCCTTTGTTGGCCTTTGAGGTATGGTTTGAAAACTCAGGCTTATTTAAGGCTCATAGTTGGCCTCATTTCAGCCCATAATTGGTATAAATGTATTGCATAGGTAATAAGTCACATATTGATTGTGTATGTTATGTACCAACCGTTGGGGTTCTAGTTGTCATTGATTAAAGAAGGCACTCAGTATAAAGATATACGAGGGTTTCAGAAGGAAAATAGCATAGCAAACATTTACGTTTACGGTTTGAATTGCGAAGAAGAGGAAATGTGGGGAAGTGAGAAGAATTAGAAATGCCCAGATCAATGTCTGAAGAAGAGTGGCCGGATCTCAAGGTTTGTTGACTAACGTGTCTGATGAGGCATGGATCTTGAGGGAGATGTGTCATGACTTTGAAAAGTTAAATGGGCAGCTCAAATCCATTTTTGCATTTGGGCAGATAATACAAACAAGTGTGTTTTATGTTAAATAAACTGCGTTTTGAGGTTTGCATTTCATATGGTGTAGCAGGCGTTTTGTTATGGGTTGAATGTAGTTGTTAGTTGTTTAGTGGGTTAGCTGGGTTAACTGAATGGGCTGTTATATAAAGTACAGCTCATGAAACTTAGGTATCCAAGAAAAGACTTAAGCAAAGTTGTATTTATCTTCATTGGAGGCCCAAGTACCTAAAAGCATAATTCTATTATCATTTCAAATCAATCCATTTACAATTCAATTCACATACCATCCCAACTATCATCTACCAATTAATATCATTCAATTTTTATTACAATTCTCTATTAATACCATATACAAATCACTACAATTCCAGAAAGTATAAAGAATGTAACAAGTGATATCTGCTTCCAGCAGATGGAAGCCAAGTCTTCCAGATGCAGGAAGACTGGGATATAGTGAAGAACTAGATTACTCATCTTATAGAGGTAGCGACAGTAGTAGCACAACAAATAAGCTTAGAAACAGAAGAAAGAAGGGCACTTATAGATTATAATGAATGAGAGAGTTCTAGAGGGAACAAAAACATCCATACTAGATCTGTTCCGTTGGAATTTTCTAGATTTGATGGGGAAAATCCTTCAAGCTGGGTCCACAAAGCCAATCAATTCTTTGACCATCACCAAACTCCAGTTCAACAACAAATTCCCATTGCTTCATATATTTCACATGGAAGGGGAAGCTTTTTTTTGGTTGCAAGATGCTTAAGGAAGTGAGTTGTTTAACACTTGGGAATCTTTTGTTAAAACCTTGCAAATTCAGTTTGGACCCCCGCATATGATGATCCTAAGGAGACTTTGACCCATTTGAGACAAACACAAAATAGAGACAAGCTTCGACACAGAGAACTGGGTCACTTCAACAAAAAAACAAAACAACATTTGGTGTCATTTTTATCTTCGCTGCTTTCCCTAAACGACGCTAACTCACGTTGTTTATGATTAAACAGCATAAATCTAAATGTCCTTTATTTCTAAACGACGTAAACTGAAACAATTTACGTCACTTCATAGCAAACAATGTAAAATTCAAGGTAAGAAGTCATTTTTTTTACAAAATAATATTTAATGTTAGTAAGTGACATCGTTTTAAGTCAAAAGACGTCACTTTTATAAGGCATGTCGTTTGAACAGTTCACGGCGTTATAAGTGACGCCATTTACTGTTCAAATGACATCGCTTATAAAAGGGACGTCGTTTGCACTCAAAAAGACTTTACTTTTGATGTTGTTTGTTTACCAAATGACGTTATTTTAAGTACAAATGACGTCACTTTTATAAGACATGTCATTTGAACAATACACGACATGATAAGTGACGTTGTTTACTGTTCAAACGACACCGCTTAGAAAAGTGACATCGTTTGCATTCAAAACGACGTCAAAAGTAATGTCGGTTTGACATACAAACGATGTTATAATCTGCTTTATAAGGGAAAAAATATGCGGGACATGCAAATTTCATGTGTGCCTTCTTCTCTCGCTCTCTCTCTCTTAGCAGCGCCCACTTTGTAGACATCGCCACCCTCGTCCACCACTGCCAGCACGGGCGCCTTCCTCCAGCTGAGTTCAATTCCCACCTCATTTCCCCTTCCTCCATTTGTAAGTTCTCTTCATTTCCAATCACTTTTAGTAAATAAAAAATCGGCCAGTGTATAGAGTTGCAACACTTTCAAACTATGTGATAGAGATATATATTGATACAATTAAAATTTAGGATTAAAGTTCAAATATAAGGTCTATTATATATGTAATTACTTCTGAATAATTTGTATCGGTTGAGCTTGATCATTTAATGGTTTAAATTTTTTGTTTATTTTCTTCTTGAAATCACAACATGACAATGCGTCTTTATTTTTAGATAAAAGAAATTCTATAAAATTTACCATTTTTTTTAAGTTAATTTTATCATGTGTATGATGCAAGAGACCTTTCTCTGAATATTCTTGTCCTTCTTTAATTAGATTAGTGGTTTTCAAATTTATGGACCAACAAATGAGTTTTATTGCTCCAAGCTTTCAGCCCTTCCTTTGTTTGTATATCCCCTTTGAGTTGCCTTTTTGTTTTAACCCCTTTGCGTCCAAAAAATAATCTGACTTCTATTTTGTAATTCATGTTTGCAATTCCTAGCTTTTAGGGCGTGTCTAGACATGCTGTGGACATGGCATAGTAGTGTGTATCCAATACAATTTTTAAGTTTGATGACTCTTAAAATATATTATATTATTATTTTTTCATTCTAGAGTTTATTCTCTTTCTTTAGTTTACTAGGTTTATTTGTACACCACTTATAGCCTCTCTATAAATAGAGGCATTTATAATAGTTTAGAAATTAAGTTAATGAGCACAATGTAGGCCTAAGAGCGCCCCTTCAGAGTTGTGGATGTAGGTATCTAACACCGAACCGCCTGTAATTCCTTGTGTCTGTTTCTCTCTCTTACTTCTACTATTATTTTAGTATTTTATATTTCCGCATATAGGGAAAATTACATTTTACCCTCAATGTTTGAAACAATTTTCAATTTCACCTCCAATGTCAAAAAATTTGCAATGTACTCCCCAATATTTGCAAAAATTTTCAATTTAAACATTCTATTAGTTTTTGCCGTCTAATATAATGGAATTTTTTTTACTGTTCATCCATTGTAAAAAAAAAACCAAACGCATATAGTAAACCCTAAAAATTCCGCCAGATTAGACGGTAAAAACTAACAGAAGGTTTAAATTGAAAATTTTTGCAAACATTGGAGGGAACATTGCAAATTTTTTAACATTGGAGGTGAAATTAAAAATCGCTTTAAACATTGGGGGAATAAAGTGTAATTAACCCCCGCATATATTCCTACAATGACAAAAAATAAAAAATAGATTGATGTTTAGGGCCATTATTTTGCAGCAAAAAATGATCATTTTTTCCAATTGATTGCACATATTCAATTGTTGCCGTTTTAAATTTTCACAGTGATTTGTGATTATAATATCTATTTCCTTACAACAACCATTTAAAATGATTGGTTTGTTTGCATTGAAATTGTGTAGACGACGTGATATGAAACATTCTAGAATTCATAGGACATCTTACATGCCATTGTTTTCCAATATACCCTTGAATATATATATATATATGATTGTTTACAAAAAAAGATTTCTGTCATACATACAAAAAAGGATTTATGCTCGGTATATTTGATATTCGTCCTATTTGGGTCTTAGGCCTTTATGATCTTTAGGTATATATGTTTATCTAATCATAGAGCACATTTGTTGTGTATTTTAAATGTAGTCATGCTTTGGACAAGAGTTAAATGATAAAGTAGAAAGGTTCGACGGAGTATATTGATGGAGTTAAAGCATTTATGAGATTTGCATTTAGCAACTCCAAAAATAAAGAGTTTATTGTGTGTCCATATAAGAAGTGTTGCTTGCGCAAGATATTGCGATAACATGAAGTATATGACCATTTGATAGGGGGACTTGGGATTTTGGAAGGTTACACCGACTAGATATGACACGGGGAAAGGATTAGCGTTTACCTTAATAGATAACTAATAATTGAAGGCTCTACTTTGATGCCTGTCGATAGGGCGCCAATGCCTGATGAGCCTAGAATGATGCATGTCATGTTGCATGACGTTTTTGGCATGCACGATGTTCGTGTAGATGACAGTGGGTCTCAAATGAGAGTGGAAACCGAAGCTGTAGATGAAGATCAAGAAGACATTGATGAGGAGTGTGCGAGAAAGTTCTATGATTTGATTAAGGATGCAGACAATCCACCACATTAGAATACAATGCATAGCAAATTAAGGGTTATTGTCTAGCTATATAATTTTAAATGAATGGGTGAATGGAGTAATTCGATTTTCTTATCATTACTTGAATTCATCAATCAGTTGCTTCCAATAGAGGGAACATTGCCTAAAAATATATATGAGACCAAAAAGTATATGAGGGACTTGGGGCTTGGATATGAGAAGATTATGGCTTGTCACAATAACTGAATGTAGTTCTGGAGGGACAACTAGAAGTTAGAAAGATGTACAGTGAGTATAAAATCAAAGTGGAAGGATGAAATTATTGATGAAGATGGGTCATCCCGAATATTGAAAAGAAGGCTAGTAAAAGTGTTGCGGTGGTTTCTTTTGATACCGAGATTGTAAAGGTTGCTTATGTCATAGTATACCGCTGCCCACATGAAGTGGCACACTCATGCACGCACAAAAGGTGGCATATTGAGGCATCCAGTAAATGGTGAAGCATAAAAGTACACCCAAACTTTGCCTTAGAACCACATAAGGTCAAGCTTTGATTAGTGTCAGATGGTTTTAATTATTTTGGGAACAGGAGCACAACCCAAAGTACTTGACCGGTTATGTTGGTACCGTGCAACTTGCCTCATAGATTGTACGTGAAACAACCATATTTCATGTTATTCATGATTATCCCAGGTCCAACTTAACCTGAAATGAATATAGATGTCTACCTACAACCCTAATATAAAAATTGAAGGATTTATGCGCTATAGGGTACTGACTTTTGATGTCTCGACAAAAAAGAAGTTTGTGATGCAGGCGGCATTGATGTGGACAATTAATGACTTTTCAACACACATAGATTTGTCGGGATATAATACCAAGGAAAAAAACGACATGTCTTTGTTGTATGCATTGAACAAAGTCTACATCGTTAACCTATGGCAAAAAACAATGATATATGAGGCATAGGTGATGGTTGCCTTCAAATTATAGGTAGAGAATGACCATGAAAGCCTTTAACGGTCACTACAAAAAATAAGTACTATACCGGCGCTTATGTTAAAATACCGACGCTTGTTTTGTTACCAACACTTGTCTTCCGACATATCTTGCACAAGCGCCTGGAAAGATGTGTCGGTAAAGGTCTCTTTTTTGTTGTTGTTGTGGGACGCAAAAACTAGGTGATGCACCTATTGTGGTAGATGGTAATGAGATCCTCAGGCAATTACAGGGACTTGAATGTGTTCCTGAAGGCAAAGGACTGGGGACGAGGGTGAGGATGTAAATGGGGGAAGTGGTTTGGAAAAAGAAAAGTATTTTCAAGTTGCCCTATTGGAAAGATAATTTGTTACGAAACAACTTTGATTTGCATATAGAGAAAAATGTATTGTATAATATAATTGGAACACTACTGGACATTAAAGGGAAAACGAAAGAAAACTACAGAGCATATCAGGACTTACAAAAAATGGATTTGAGACCAGAACTTCAACCATTTACCAATGACAAAGGCAAGACATATTTGCCCGTAGCTTGTTTCATGATATTTAATTTGGATAAATATTCTTTCTTGAAGGTAATTAAAGATGTTAGAGTACCCGACGAGTATGCTTCAAATGTATCGCGTTGTATGAAACTTAAGGAACATACCATTGGGGGTTTGAAGAGTCATGATAACCATATTCTCATGCAACAGATCACACCAATCACATTGCGCGGATCCTCACCAAACAAGGAAGTTAAACCTTTGATAGAGTTGTATGCGTTCTTCAGGGACATATGTTTCAAAACATTGTGGAAAGAAGATCTATACTGACTTAGGGCTCAAATCCTTATAATATTGTGCAAGCTCGAACAAATATTTTCTCTAGGTTTTTTTTTTTTTCACAATTATGGTTCACGTTGTCATATATTTAGTTTGTAAATGTAGGCTAGGTGGACCGGTACACTATCAATGGATGTATCATGTTGAAAAGTATTACTTATCCAAATTTTGAAAGTATACTTTGCACAATTCATTAATTTTATTTTTTTATTTTTATAGGAGAGGTTTTTGACGACGAGTACTTGTTTTAATTGTAGGTCCCTTGGATGATACAAATTTACTATTCGCAACAAAGCTGCACCGGAAGGCTCTATTACGAAAGGCTACATAGCGAATGAATTACTGACATTCTGTTCGCGATATTTAGTTAACGTACCAACAATGCACAATAGGCCTCCAAGAAACCTTGATGAGGATAGAGGGGTAGTAATTAGATTCAACATCGACGAACGCACATTGATACAAGCACATCAATATATTATGTTCAACTCCGACGAGTTCCTTCAATTGTGCTCGTGAGTTGTATTATTAAGACATATTAATTCATGTTATACCATTGATTGTGATTTTTAATTATGGATTACATATAGGACACACCTGGAGACACTGAGGCAAACAAACAATAGGGTGTGACTGTTTGATAAAGAATTGCACCAGAAATAGAGAGACCAATTTTGTGATGGGTACTGTGATTACGTAAGATTAATGTTGTGTATAATAATTCAAGGGCACATTATTATGATTAAAACAATTTTCTTTGTATTACTCACAACAAAAACAGCTGCGTCACATGCAGGTGACTCATTAGAATGAGATGGCACAAATGCAAAAGATGCTCGAAACTATTATGGCAATTTCAGGAATGAGAAACCCATTTGCAGTATACACATAGCTTCCCTCGGTCATGTGAGGCCCAAATCATCTGTTGGTAGTCGACCAAGTGACATTTTATGATTGTTACGTCCCAATAACCACAAACATATATGTTTAGTTATCATGATTGAAAATGGAACATTGATGTACTAGGCCAAAGGAATTTGCAACTAAAATTTGTAACGATGTTCTGTAGGTGAACAATTGGGCATATCCGAAGATGGTGTTAAAGCAGATGAAGTAGGTGTAGACGGGCAACAGGCTTGACATATTTTTTATGAATCACAACGTATGTATCAGTTAATCATTTTCATTTCTAACTTGTAGTTTCATTGATTTGGTACTGTTGATCTGCAATCTTTTCATTTTACAAATATGGCCATAGAGTTGAAGATGATTTTTGTCTCCTTCATTAATAAATGTTTGTGTGTGCGTTTTCATCTTGTGCTTATTTTATGCATGTACATATAAGGTTGTCTTTCAAATAGATTTAACATAATTCTATGTTTTCTAAGGTCTATTCATATATATTATATGCATGTATTTATTTTAGTATTTAGGTTTACACTTATTTAATTAATCATGCATTTTCTTCTCGTTTCTTATTTGCAGTTGTTCGTCGAGTGACATCGTTGAAGCGGAGAATTGAGAAGTCATGTGCTAATCTTGTCTTTGGTTTGGAGCCGTAGATAATGTTAAAAGTTTGAATCGTTTTTTTATTTATGTTATTGTTAATGAGACAATGCTACAATTTCTTTCCTTAGATGGCGTATTAAGTTATGTATATGTATTCCTATTTTGTATTGTGTTTAACATTATGACTGTAACGATGTATTTTAATTTTTTATGACTATGAATGTGAGTACATACAAATATGCTGGTGATCATAAAAGTTTGTGTATATGATCATTATGGTTGTTTATTAGATTTAAAAGATTGCGTCAAAAAAAAAAAATTATCGGGTCTTATAAATTTATGTCATTCTACAGTAAACAACAGAAAAAAAATTAAGTCATTTACTGTTAAACAACATAAATGGATTACGTCATTTAAATAGTAAACGACATAAATTTTAAACGTCATTTACTGGTTAAACGAAGTAAATCCTTTATGACGTTTAAACAGTTATATATATATATATGCCTTAAGCAAGGAGCATGAGGCATGCCAACTTTTAAGTCCTGAGTCTCTTAGGAGACATAAGGCAGACGGCCACAACTTTATCCACATAGGATTAGTTCAGGTCGCAGTCAAACCTCTAACAAGAAGAGGCCTTAACGCCACTGCCTTGTTAGCAGTCAGAGATGCACGCTTCATTGATTTCAATGACAGCATCCTTGGAACTGTCCGTTCTAAATTAAATGACGGACCAATCCACTTTGATGTCTTCCCAGATCTATCATTAGCTCTGACAGACAAACACATTTTAAAAGCTTTAACTTTGAACATAAAAACTTCAGGATTAAACGTCTTAGAAGGAGTTCAACCGTTAGCTTTGATTTATAGGATCTCTTACAAATGCACCAAAACCAACTTGAACTTTGGAGCAGCCCAAAAGAGTCCTAAAAACTACACCCTTTTAATGCAGGGTCACCAACCTCAGTCGCAACTCTCTTCAATGATGGTAAACACCAAGGTGTTGATGGTATCAGAATAAGCCATTCCGACTGCTTCATTGAAGAGTGGAAGACCTTCAGGATCTTTTTTGATCGAATGTCTGATAGCATCTTTTTGTGTTTGAGACAGATGTCTCTCCCACCACTGCAAGAGAGTTCCTGTAAATCCTGTGATCAGGAGATCAAGAACCTCAATCTGTGTCAACATGTGATTATTATAGTAGCTGTTGGCTACCATGGACATGTGAGTAAGTTTGTTGAGTATTTCTTGCTCAGATAAACTATCTATATTCCATTCATAGAGTTTATCTGGAGAAACAGCAAAAGAAAGATGTCTTTCTTCATATTGGACATCGGGGGGGTTGGCCTGGGATACCAATTTTTTGTGAGTGCAGAGGATTAGAGTTGCGTAGGATTCACAAACCACAAATCCAATCCTCTGCACTCACTAAAAAATTGGTATCCCAGGCCAACCCCCCCGGATGTCCAATATGAAGAAAGACATCTTTCTTCTCAATTTGCTGTTTCTCCAGATAAACTCTATGAATGGAATATAGATGGTTTATCTGAGCAAGAAATACTCAACAAACTTACTCACATGTCCATGGTAGCCAACAGCTACTATAATAATCACATGTTGACACAGATTGAGGTTCTTGATCTCCTGATCACAGGATTTACAGGAACTCTCTTGCAGTGGTGGGAGAGACATCTGTCTCAAACACAAAAAGATGCTATCAGACATTCGATCAAAAAAGATCCTGAAGGTCTTCCACTCTTCAATGAAGCAGTCGGAATGGCTTATTCTGATACCATCAACACCTTGGTGTTTACCATCATTGAACATTTCATTGGTACACCGAGTGAACTCAGATCTAGGATTCATGACCAGCTCAGTAATCTTAGATGTCCAACTATGATTGACTTTAGATGGTACAAAGATGTATTCATTTCTAAAGTCATGGTTAGAGAGGATAGCTCTGCACCGTTTTGGAAAAAAAAATTCATTAACGGTCTACCTAGTCTCTTTGCACACAAAATCAAACAGGTTCTTGTTAATGAAGATAATATCATAGAATACGATAACTTCACTTATGGAAACCTTGTTTCAATAATCCAAAAAGAAGGATTAAAAATGTGTATTGATATGAAAATATCTAATACCGCAAACAAAGATAAGCGTAAAGCTAAATACGAAATGGGAAACTTCTGCGAACAATATGGTCTACCCTCTGTAGCCCCATCCAGAAGACACAAACTCCATAAAAATCTTGATAAAACTCCTAAAAGATTCAAGAAAAGAAGATTTGAGTCTAATGAGTTTTATAAAAAACCTCAACATAGATCTAAGTCTAGGTTTAACAAACCAAAACAAAGATCTAAAGAAGGTTGTTACAAATGTGGAAAGAAAGGCCATTTTGCAGTCGATTGCAAGGCCAAGAAAATCATTAACCAACTTCAAATCTCTAATGAAGACAAAGAAAACTTGATAAAAGTTTTAGACATTAGAGATACTGAGTCAAGTGAACCTGATTCTGATTATTCAGTCTCAAGTTCATCTTCAAATAGTTCTCACTCAGGTGCAGAACAAAAATGTCAAAATGTTAGTTTTGGTTGTCAAGACACTTGTTGTAATACAATCAAAGTTTTAACAAAAACTGAAGAACATGAGGAACTCCTCCTTGAGTTAATCAGTAAAATTGAAGACCCAGGTCTAAAAACTCAATACTTAAAAAAGTTAAAGAAACTTTTAACTCATCCAGAAACTGAAGCTTCCACTTCAAAAATTCAGGAGATAAGTATGAGTGAAATCTTTAAAAAATTTAATAAGTCCAAAAAGCCGATCACCATTAATGATCTGCAACTTGAACTTAAAACTGTAAAATCTGAACTCAAACTTTTAAAGGAAGGACATCACAATCTTGAACAAGATGTTAATCTTTTAAAAATTGAGTTAAAACTCAAGTCAGCCGCTAGCAGTCATAATAGCGAAGCCGACGACGAAGAACCAAAACAACTAAAAGATGAAGTAGTCCATCTCCAGGAAAACATCATCCTTCTCCTAGATAGAATCCATATCAAAAAATGGTATTCAAAAGTCACAATTGTCATTAATGACTTCCAATTAAATGTTATTGCCTTGATTGATTCAGGTGCAGATTTAAGCTGTATCCAAGAAGGATTAATTCCAACTCGGTTTTACAGTAAGTCCAAAGAAGTGCTCCGATCTGCCAGTGGTAGTAAGATGCACATCAATTATGAGCTAAATAATGCTCATGTTTGCCAAGATAATGTTTGTTTTAAGCAATCATTTGTCTTAGTCAAAAATGTCTGATAAGGTCATATTAGGTTTACCTTTCATTGCTTTGTTGTATCCTTTTACAACAAATGATGAGGGCGTAACAACTCATCCCCTTGGTGAATCAGTTACATTTAAGTTTTTAAATAAAATTGATTCTGCCCATTTGAAAGCTTTTCAAAGCAATCAGATCTCCAAAACTATTAACTTGATTACTTCCAAACAACAGCATGTTAGTTTCTTGCAGGAAGAAATCCAAGCTAAAAGGATTGAAGATCAATTAAATCAGCCAATCCTTCAACAAAGAATCAAACTCTTTGAAGAAAGGATTCGGAATGAAGTTTGTTCCAACCTTCCTACTGCTTTATGGCATAGGAAGAAACATACAGTTAATCTTTTGCTAAGATAGAACTCTCATACTCCAGATATTGTAAACACTTGTATTTCAATTATCTGCAACTATCTTCAGATGTATTCAGCTTTGTGCTAATCTTCTGTAAGTTTATCATTAATTTAAATTATCTTATTTTAATGCATTTCACTTATCAGTTTATTTTATATTCTGATTTTAATTGTGAAGTTCATTTATTTGTTACTCTATTTGTTACTCTGATCATCCACCCCAATTCTCAAATACAACTTAGAGCCACGTACCGTGTGGCTATTTCATCTGGTTAATCTGTGCTCTATTTTCAGATTCGTTTTTGTTTTATTTATCTCTTATCTGTGTGAAGCTTTCATCTTACTGCGGAGTACCACCTGCGGTTTTAGCCACCTGGTGATCCAAACAGTAATCGTTCCTAGTGACCAAACAATAAGTCCCAAGAAGGGCATGAGCGGGCTAGGTCTGAGCGGAAGATATGTATGTGCTAAGCCACCACGAAAGTGAGGGTATGTGTAATCGGTAGGGTAGAAGTCCATACAGGTATGGGTGAGAGAAGAACATGAACTTATCTGAGCTGAAAAGCTTCAGATCAACTAGTTGTAAGGAAAGATGTCTAGATTGTTTAGATCTAGCTCCAGGTCAGTTAGCTCTCGGTCCTCCATGAAGGAGTTACCGGAGATAGTGAATCAGGAACATACTGAGTTCCTTTCAGATGACGCCAACATTGATTTCAATGTTTGGAATATCCCTAGGGTTCCCCTAGAAAACATTGCAAGAGATCTACCTGGTCTCTTAAAAATTCGTTCCGAAGTGAACACCACGTAAATGGACTTCTGAATTCCCTGTCAAACTGCACAAACCAACTGTGAGTAAAATTGTCAAACTGGTAAAGAAAAATCTTATACCAGGCATCGACATAGTTCATGATATTAATAAGGGATAGCCATGACCTTTGAGAGGTTTAGTTTGGTGAGGAGGCAACTCCCACATTTCTTGAGATAAACCTTACCACATAGAGATGATGGTAAAGTAATTCCTTTTTTGTGTTTTTATCTTGCCAGATAGGCATGATTTTAGCGGACTGGAGAATTCAAGGATATCAAAATAATACCTTAAAGTTTTTAAAGGATGAACAGCGGAGAAATGCTGTCTAGGGGAAAATAAGACCTAGCTACATGAGCAGGAGCTTGATATCTGCAAAGTCTGGTTCAATCATGAACAGATTTTGAGGAGTTTTTTGATGGTAAGGAGAAGTCTTACCATGAAAGTGGAAAGCCGGCTTCGGCTGAGCAGAAGAGGCAAATGGATCAAAAGCTGTTTCAAGAACAGTTTGATATGAAGGGTTTTTTGGAACCGATCCGAGGACGTAAATTTGTGTGTCAACTACTTCCAGCGCTGAAGAAGGCTTGGAGAGGAAATGAGTTGGCTAGGAGTAACCAACTTGGGAATAGGACCGAAGGGATCAATGATCCTCGGGAGATTTTGCATCCGAGGACATGGGGGTTTTCCCATGCTTTGGGAGCCTTTTATCCAGCCTGCGGGTAGTCCCTAGCCATCTGACGCTCCTATTTGAGAAATAGGAGCGTCAGATAGCTATCTCCTTTCGGCTCAGAAGGTAGTCATGATATTGATAAGGGATAGCATGACCTTTGAGAGGTTTAGTTTGGTGAGGAGGCAACTCCCACATTCTTGAGGAAATAAACCTTACCACATAGAGATGATGGTAAAGTAAATCCTTTTTGTGTTTTTATCTTGCCAGATAGGCATGATTTTAGCGGACTTGGAGAATTCAAGGATATCAAAATAATACCTTAAAGTTTTAAAGGATGAAACAGCGGAGAAGAAATGCTTCTAGGGGAAAATAAGACCTAGCTACATGAGCAGGAGACTTGATATCTGCAAAGTCTGGTTCAATCATGAACAGATTTTGAGGAGTTTTTTGATGGTAAGGAGAAGTCTTACCATGAAAGTGGAAAGCCGGCTTCGGCTGAGCAGAAGAGGCAAATGGATTCAAAAGCTGTTTCAAGAACAGTTTGATATGAAGGGGGTTTTGGAACCGATCCGCGGACGGTAAATTTGTTGTCAACTACTTCCAGCGCTGAAGAAGGCTTAGGAGAGAAATGAGTTGGCTAGGAGTAACCAACTTGGGAATAGGAGGACCAAGGGATCAATGATCCGCCTCGGAAGGATTTTGCATCCGAGGACATGGGGGATTTTCCCATGCTCTTTGGAGCCTTTTATCCAGCCTGGCTGGTTACTCCTACCATCTGACGCCTCCTATTTGAGAAATAGGAGCGTCAGATAGCTATCTCCTTTCGGCTCAGAGGCAAGATAAAAACACAAAAAAGGATTTACTTACCATCATCTCTATGTGGTAAGGTTTATTTCTCAAGAAATGTGGGAGTTGCCTCCTCACCAAACTAAACCTCTCAAAGGTCATGCTATCCCTTATTCATATCATGACTATGTCGAGCCTGGTATAAGATTTTTTTTACCAGTTTGACAATTTTACGTCACATTTTGGTTTGTGCAGTTTGACAGGGAATTTAGAAGTCCATTTCCAACATGGCTTCTCAGATGGTGGCAAGTCCATGGCCCTGCCATGACATATTGCCATTACAGTTAAAGATGCAGTTATATATTTTTCAACTGTATACCAAGTTTCAGGACATCAAGTCTCTGTTCCCAAGTTCACTCCATTTCTTTGCTTTCTATGGTGTTCTATGGATTCTGAAATGGCAGTACAAAGATCTAACAATTGCTTTGCCAGACAATATTCAGTTAAATGGGTGGGAAAATATAATTTACCAGCATTCAAGAACAGCTGCTACTCAGATTTTTCTGAGAAACAGTTGTCCCAAATATCCCTTGTCCAACCAGGGATCGCCAAGGCCCTCCCAGGCCTCCAAAAAAAGAGAAATTCTGCTTCTCTCTCCAAAGAGAAGTCAGATTCCTCTCAATCCAAGTCCTCAGCCAAAGCCAAGAAGCCCTCCAAAAAGGACATCCTCGCCATGGCCCAGGTACTTCTCCAACAAGCCACAGAAGGTGGTGACAGTGATGACGATGATGATGCCTCATCAGCAAAGTCCTCTGTCCATCTAGACCAGCTAAAGGATTCTTACCAAGATGCTCAGGATCCCTACGCTAGTCTATCTGATGAAGACTTCAAGTCTACCAAAAGCCGCTCCAAAAGCCGTCGGTAGAAGAAGACAAATGATAGTACAGTCCCCCAGACATTGTACTATTCATCTACAGTTAAAGTAAAAGTTACCCGACAAGTTACATTTACTTTCGGTGCCTTTTACTCAAGTAAAAGCTAAAGGAATCTCCTTTCGGCTCCTCATGTTTGCCAAGACAATGTTTATTTCAAACAAACATTTGTCCTTGTCAAAAACATGTCCGATAAAGTCATACTAGGACTACCCTTCATTGCCCTGTTATACCCTTTTATGACAGATCATGAAGGCGTAACATCTTACCCTTTAGGAGATTCTGTTAAGTTCAAGTTTTTGACTAAACTAGATCCCTCCCAATTGGAAAACCTCCAAAGTGAGTCTATCCATAAAAAATATTGCCAGACACTTTACTGTCTTCCAACTTCCATCTCGACTCTTCATAGTCGCAGATATCATTCCAACAATCTTTCTATCCAGTATTCTAGAATTGTTGAAACTCATGCCTCGGACATTGGTTACGGTGGCATTCTCAAACTTAAGGTTCATTCCACTCAACCTGAACAAACTCTTTGTTCTCATTCAGGTTTATGGACCTCTTCACAAATTAATCATAGTATTATACAAAAACATGTTTTGGCTATAGTACTATGTATTACAAGATTTCAAAATGATTTGTATGATCAAAAGTTTTTAATACGAATCATTTGCGAAAATGAACAACATGTTCATAACATTGCATCTAAACAAAGTTTTAGAAATTGTCAAATGTTTTTAAACATTTTTGACTTTGATCTCCAGTTCTTTGCAGGTAGTAAAATAATTTTATCTTTTTGCAGGGAAGGAATGACAGATAAAAAGAAGCAGCTGCAATTGCAGCTTGAACACCAGCGTAGGCTGGATAAAAGGCTCCAAAGCATGGAAAATCCCCCATGTCCTCGGATGCAAAATATATATATATAGTATATATATATAAAACTTTACGTCGTTTACACTTTGAAGAGAAGACAATATTTGGACTCGGTTCAGTAGTAATCGACGCCAAAGTGACTTCTCGACCCCATGTTCAACGTCGTTTAACAAGCAACGTTAAACAAATGACACAAAATTCTTTACTTCGTTTATTTGGCATTTTGCATCGTTTAACAAACAAACAAAACATTGAATTTTTTTTTTTTTTTTTTGTGATGTATCTCAGATTGCAATTACATCAACCAAAACAATAGTACTGAGAAAAGTTTGAAGTTATCGGCCGAACTTTTTAGGTGTTTTTTTTTCGAATCACACAAAAGATGGGCACAACAGTATATGACCTCAATCGACAATCAGCTTATTGAACTCATCCAGTAGTGAAGGTCTCATACCTAAAAAGCCCACTAGGACAGCAGGTATTCCATCTTCCGACACAACCCCAAAGCCAAAGGTATAATAAAGCTAGAAACAGAAACCATTAAAGACAGGAAAAAGGAAAAAAATGGGCCCGAGGGTAAATGAGCAGCTAGCATCCATTTTGTATTTGGGCAAAGAATACAAAAAATTGTGCTTTATGTTGAATAAAATACATTTTGAGGTTTGCGTTTCATATGGTGTAGTATGCGTTTTGTAATGGGCTGAATGTAGTGTTTCATTCTGTTTTAGTTGTTAGTTGTTTAGTGGGTTAGTTGGATTAACTGAATAGGCTGCTATATGAAGTCTTAAGCAAAGGTGCATTCATTTTCATTGGAGGCCCAGGTACCTTGAAGCCTGATTCTATTCTCATTTTAGATCAATCCATTTACCATTCCATTCACATATCATCTTAGCTATCATCTACCAATATCACTCCATTTCTAGTACAATTCGCTATCAATACCATATACAAATCAATACAATTCCAGAAAGTAGAAAGAACGTAATAGTGTATTAGGTTAAATTAGGCTTTATAATAGTTCATGCCCATGTTCTTAATAGAACCAAAAAGAAAATCACAAATATCTTAGAAATCCTATTTCACAAGCTGCTGATTGTCTCATATAGCAAATAATCCGAGTTCCACAGCCTTAAATACGAGAACTGTCCCAGGCTTTATTTTAGTTGAGTACATAGTGTATTCTTGAAGCATAAACTTATCTGACTTCATGCATCGGATAAAAAAATAAAACAGAGATGTACAACTCTGCAGTCTACAACAATTTTTGTCCAGCATTATCTTACCAAAGCATAAGCAGTATAAGATAGATAACCAAATCACAAAGATCAAACATGAAAGCCATAAATGATGGATCTGCTAATGTTCATTGACTTTAATTGCAAATTTGTAAGAATACTTTTTTAATGCAATTCCATACATGTATCATAACAACAGAAACCATAGCCCATACAGATTGATGATAAGTTGGTAACATATTCATCTTTGTCCCAAGTGCGTGCCGAATAAAGTTTCTAAGTAAAAATATGAAAGATGACCAAACCACGTTAAATTCATTGCTGAAGGGCAAAGACAATAAGGAAAAGGATACAAAGAAAACTAGCTAATGATTAACAGTTGAACTACTCGACTAACCATTTAAGCATTTAGAATCTGTTTAAAAGTATAAAAACCAGAGAACCCAGAGATGATGTGAAATTCTGCTATGACAGAGTATCCAAGTAACCAAGGAAACTATCTCTTCTCCAGAGATGATGTGAAATTCTGCCATGACAGAGTATCCAAGTAAGCCAGGAAGCCATATCTCCAGAGATGACGTGAAATTCTGCCATGAGAGAGTATCCAAGTAACCAAGGAAGCCATATCTCCAGTTATTAGCCAAACACAAAGTCCACTAATTCCTATAAAATACAACACCACAGAAAAATGAAGACAGTAGAAAAGATTAAGGGGCATTGCAAGTAATTATAAATATGACCTGGTCTGACTATTGCCTCTGTAATATAGAAACGAGGATAAATAAAAAAAAATAACTGGTGAAAACTTACACAAGAATTACAAGAATTGAGCAACGGTGTAGGAGAACCTCCAGGTGAAATGATGGATGGAAGATATATACTATCTTGACTATTGCAAAACTTTAACTTCCCAAACAAGCCAATGAGCCTATGGACTTTTTAAGGACCTCTGCGTCTAAGTTTTGGATTGCTGAGAAACATGAGTAATTAATTCCTGTCAAGAAGAAGAGAAAAAAATTAGCATTCCTTTTCTTGTAGAAGTATAACTTACCACGAAGTTGAAGAGTGATGCTATTACCTGAGAATATCGAACATGATCATGATGCAAATGAGAAGTTTTTACGATGGTTTCCCACTTGGTATTAGAGGAGGATGTCTTAGGCGCATGCTTTTTTGCCTTAGGAGCATGCTTTTTAAGAGGCACATGAGTGCCAAGATTCGAATGTGAAAATGGATTTCGTGAGGAAATGGAAGGGAGTGTACGCCAAAGCCAAGACTCGGAAGGAGACTTTGGTAAAGCAAGGGGAAGAGGGGAATTTACAGAACTAGAATCAGCATTTCCTGGATCATCTGCTTTATGGACCAGATCACTGTAGATATTTAGATTTCCTTCAGTAATCGGTTTTGAGCATTCCAAGGACCTAGATATTTTATTAAGTCCTTGATCCTGTCCATAGCCATCCATCGTGACATCTTGGCCTTTCAGATGTGATATCTCAGACATAGAAGATAAATCGGCATCAACGGACACAAAGGATTCTAATATGTCCCCTTCCGTTGAAATATTTAGGCATTTTATATCTTGGAAAACAGATTCAGCATTGCTAGTTTCTTGCAATCCTTTTCCCTCGAATGAGGTCTCCAAGTTCTCACCAGCAGAGTCTATGCATCCCTTGGTTTCCAAGGATCTTGAATTTGATAACGATATTTCTGCAATATTTACAGTATCTACATACAATGTCTTCTCAACTGCAGGGCTCATTGAGCCTGACCCTGGTTTATTTTTGTTGGTGCCTTCAACATACTGATTGAACCTGTTGGCTTTGATATTCTCAACTTCTTTGGGAACACCAAGAAACCTGACTCCATGAAAGGGAGACTCAGGTGCTTTATTCCTGTAGGGAGATACTCCAGCACCCCATGAACCCCTGTAGGGAGAGAACCTACTTGTTGTTTGTAGTTCTCCGGAACGAGTAAACCGACTGGATTCACCAGCCTGCTTTTTATCAACCTTCTGCAGTTCGGCTGATCGAACTCCATAGTCTGGTTTAGAATCATGAACTCCACCCCAAGCATTCTGAAAAGAGACAAGACCGCAAGCATTCAATATGACTTTTATTAGTTATTGCAAGAAAATAAAAAATAAAGAGAAAAAGGAAAATAGAAATGTTCACCTTTTGGGCAGTTTGAGTGTGAGATCGAGTATAAGCGGTTTTGCCTGGTCTTACAGTGTCACGGGTGGAAGATGCAGAAGCCTGCGTCCTAACCCTAATCCCCGGCACTGGACTTAAGAGGCACAAAGAATTCTTAAAGCGTAATGATGGGAACATCCCACAACCTTTAGCTGAATTATTTCCAGAATTGTCATAGTCACCCTCTTCATCTTCACTTTCTTCTTCGTCTTTATTTTGGCCATACAGAGGTATCATGTCAGACTTGTTTTGATTTAGTAAGGGCCTCCTATCCTCACTAACCACTTTTTTAACTTGCCTAGGTTGCTCAGGTGGAATATCTTTCTTCCTTGAAGCATATCGATGTGGCTCTAAAGCCATTGCCTTGGCTGCGGGTAAGAAGCGGCTCATCATAAAATCTCGAGTTTCTGGATCTGTCAAGAAGGTTCCAGAGGGCTTCACATCAGGACCATCAGACCCGCTCAGACCACTCGCACTATAGTTCATGGAGAACGAATCTGTAGAAGAAAGTGTGTCAAGTGCGTCAGAGTAAACATCATCACCATCTTCCAAATCCGAGCTCCCTTTCTCATTAATCCCCTCTTTGGAGCACTCCAATTGGATCACATTGTCATTTGAAGTATATGCTTCAATTTGGCACCTAAACCTATTTATATCTTTACATTCCTTTTCTAAAGGTTGTTTCAGAATATCCAAAAACCTTCCAGGAGGAAGCCTGGGAGTAGTAGAGGGCTCATCAGGACGCTGAAGCTCAGTTCCATGGCCATCCTTGGCTCTTCCCGGGATCTGCTCCCAGTGAAAAGGAACCGCAACAGGTTCTGTCACTTGTTCCAAATCCAATTCTGATCTATGAAAAGGAAGTGCAAGTTGTCTGGTGGGCGGATAATTCTCAATTATTTTCCTATTCCTCCTATCTTCGGCTGCTGATGGCGAAGAAAACCGCCTCACAGACATAAGAGGTGCATTAAAATTCAATTTTCTTTCCCCCATTCAAAATTACAACCAAGCAAATTCAATGCCCTCTCAATTCACAGTTCACCAATTGACAAAATTTCATAGACAATGAAGAGATAACGTGGCAAAGATCATCATAAATCCCTCCAAATGCCACTTTTCCACAAAATCTGAAATTACAAAAAATATTATTACTTAAATATCTAATATCTGATCATTAAATCACAACACTGAACACCAAGATG
Source organism: Betula pendula (assembly GCA_900184695.1). NCBI lineage: Eukaryota > Viridiplantae > Streptophyta > Magnoliopsida > Fagales > Betulaceae > Betula > Betula pendula. Next base: position 201,405 of record FXXK01000951.1, on the reverse strand, counting down.
CCCTTCTCTGCTGTGACGAGGAATTTGATAATGAAAAAAAAAAAAACCTGTTGAAAGATAGCACAACAGAGAAAGATTGAGTTTTGAATATTAAGATTTCTCATACTTTGGGATATAAGAGAAGAGATTAGAACCCAATTTAGCTAAGCCTATCGAAATCAAAGCTAATAGAAACAGAGAACTTAAAACATCATTTTTATCTCTTTTCTTTACTTCATCTCAGCCTTAAAAAAAGAAAAAAGAACAAACTGATTCTGAAACAAAACAATCAATTGACAACAAACCCATGTCAGATAACTAGAATTTCTAATCTTAGCAATCTGATGTTGACAGTTAATTCTAAACAACTGAAACAGAACAAAAACCGATTAGATGACCTTCGTCTTCACCTACCATACCAAAGTGATATTACCAGCAAATAGTATCTCTTCTAGTAAAAAACAATAAAAGAACAACTAAACAACAAATACAAACCATTGAATTTCTTCATAAGTACAATCTTAACCAACACAAAAACTTTCAAAATGGGAAGTAGTTATCTGACAGAAGATTCATTGAAATCAAGCAAAACACAACTTTTTTGCCCAACAGTCAGCTCATTTCAACAGTACACACTAAAAATAAAAAATGGGAACAACAATATCTGAATGTTCCGAGAGAACCCAGAATTTCCCAGCAAAAAAAAAAATCAACCAACTTGAAAAAATTCAAGTACTATCAAATCGGCAGTCACTGACGACACTAGATATTTAAAAACAAAAAACAAAAAAAAACACAAAAGATTACCAGAGAAAATAGGACATGCCGTGAAGGATCTCTCTCTTCTTTGTTACTTGGCCACCGAAAATGATGCCGGGGAGTTTGGAGAATGAGTGAAAACGAAGAAAAGCTAAGAGAGAGAGAGAGAGAGCAGAGAGACAAAGCTTAGTAATGTTCCTTTTTGCTTTCTTCGAACATGCTGAGAGAGTACAGTAACACAGTTAAAATCCTTGCTACGATATGCCGTATGCTTTGTTCCTAGTCGCGTTTGAAGTCACGCGTATTTTATTTATTTATTTATTTTAGTTGAGTTTTTATAGCAATAATTCATTGTGGCTAATATATAACTTTGAAAAGTCTAAAAAGCATAGCTATAATGAAAAGTGTTTTTAATCTATAATTGTATCATAAGATGCACTTAAAATAATTTTACTATAAAATTTAAGATACGTCTATAAAACATTTATCAAACCTAAAAATTGTTCAAAAACCAAAAAGAAAAAAAAAAATCATATCAGAAGAGTGTACCATTTATCATAAGATACAAAATTTTCTGGGCTTATCATTTTTATTTTTTTGGTCTAAAATGAGAACTATGAATATGTATATACATTCGTAACATTCCAAATTTACCAGGTAGATATGAGATAAATTAAATAGTAAAAAATTAGTTCAAAATCAATTGAGAAATAAGTTTTATCAGAGTAATAAATAGTAAGTTTAAATTTCAAAAAAATAATTGTTCATTCATAAAATAAAAAACTAATGAGCTCAAATTTAAAGGTAAATATTTTTATTTTTAAAGACCCATATATTTAAGAACAATTTAAGCAAAGTATTAAGTATCCATATATTTTTGGACAAAAAAAAAAGATTAGATTTATGTAAAACGGGAACGAGGGCGGTGTCCGTGACAGCCGTTTGCTGCAATTGGCTAAAATAGTTGAGGTTAGGGAGGTGTGGTCACGGACGTACAGTTGAGAAACAGAGACGGTTGTTAATAAAGGCAACGGTCTAAGTCTAGCTAATTCGGGCAGATCGGACCGACATATTTCAAGTGACACACGTTGTTTTGCCTTTGCCCTTTGGACTTTGGTGTGGGGGTTTTTCCACGCGACAATAATCAATCATTGTAAATGATTTAAATACCAAATGGGGGGATTCTCCTTTCAAGGCAGGTTTCACGTAAAAGCAAATTGGAAAGAGCAAAGAGGGAATAAATAATTAATGGTAATGCTTCGTCTATGAGGTCTAACAGTCGAGTCACACTTAGATTTTTATATGAGGATAAGGTTTAATAGAATTTTAAATTTAACAATTGATTCATGATTAAGTTTATTTATTTATTCTAGAGAAAATTTTCTGCTTTCATTAATATCATCAAATATTACAACTAATTAGGGATGGTAATTTGTGTTCACGTGTTGAGTTCGAATCGTATCAGGGTATGAATATAAGATTATTTAGGTCAACTCTAACTGTACTTATTTAATTAAATGGTCAAACCCCTCAATCCTAATCCTCAAATTTTGTATTGAGTTTGTGTCAGGTTTACGGGTCATGTTAAAAATTGCTTGTAATTATGTCTCATGTCGAGTTCGGGTTGTATCGAAATATATGTATTAGACTATATAGGTCAACCATAATCCAACTCATTTAATTAAATGAGTCAAACTCTTCAACCTTAACTATTTAATTTCATATTGGGTTCGTGTTGAATTCGCGGATCATGTCAAAAATTGTGAACTCTACAATTAATTCATTAGTATTCTTCCTTCCATATTTGCGCTGAATACTGTTGTAAAGCCGCCTTTGCCAAATAATGAGCTGCCATGTTTGCATCCATTTTAATATGTATCATGTGTCATGATTGGAAACTATGCAGTATTATCTTTGAATTGTCAATCAAATTACCATACATGCTCCAATATTGGTCTTCTTTCCTAAATGCATGTACTATCTCCAAAACATCACTCTCAAAAATAATATTATGCATTAGTATTACCATATGTCTACCAAATTCCATTGCCTTCCATGCCACAAAAGCCTCCACATGGAACAAATTTTCTTCAAGAAAAACCAAGCATTGTGTACCACTCATCCTGTGCTTGTATGTTATGTGTGAAAGCTAACCATCAAGCAAGTTCAAGACTTTATTTGGTCAAGGGATATGCTAGCAAGAAAAAAAAAATCTTTACAAACCTTATGAGAGATTAACAAGCATGTCAAGTCAAAAGTCAAACTTTGATAGGGCTGTGTCACCGCCATCCGATACACTCCCCCTTTGACCTAGCATAAGCTAAAACACTTTCCGTTAGTAACCATCTATTTCTGCAATAAATTTGGTCACAACTATTGCTATAGGGACAAGTTAAGCACAAATTTGACAAAGCGAATTCCTTTTTATTTTTCTTTTTGTTTCACTTCTTTTTTCTTTGAGAAAGTGTCTTTTAACATTTGGTGCTTGAATAAAATAAAGAAATGCAGATTTTTTGCCATAGGTTCAACTAGCATTTGGTCAATTACATCACTAGTCAATCTGCCTCATATGGTTACTCATCAAGAACTCACCATTTGCAGTCAAACTTAAGTGAAATAGAAGCTTTTAATATGCACAAGGGATTAAGCAAGGAATAAATGTACCACAACAACTCATGCTTAAGCAAAATAAATTAGTCCATAGAAAAGATACTCATCTCATGTATAGCAAGCACACTTTTAAAGCAAAATAATGAATAAAATTCAAGAAGAACACATGAATACTATTCTCTTCATATTTGTACACTTTTAAAGCAAAAATGGTATAGCCTTGAACAACCAGTTTGGCTTTGTTTCTCACAACAGTACTATTCTCTTCAGATTTGTTCTTGAAGATCCACTTAGTGCCAATTACATTATGATTCAAGGGTCGAGGAACTAGAGACCAAACATCATTTCGGGTGAATTAATGTAATTTCTTAAGCATAGCATCAATCTAGCTTCCATGTTCCAATGCTTCTTTGTCTTTCTTAGGTTCAAATTGAGAAAGGTAGCAAGAATAAGACACTTGGTTTATCACTCTATTTCTCAATCTCATGCCCTAATCCACATTTCCCAGCAAATTGTCCTTTGGACGATTTAGCTTTACCCGTGAAGAAGATTCTTTGGAAAATATTTTGAGCTTTAGAGAAAGAGACTCTTCTTGCTCTTTACTAGGATTCTGATTAGTCCCAGATTCTTTACTAGCCATTATTGGGTCCCCTCAATTGATGCACCAGATGACTCATCATCAACGATTCAACCACCACATGATTGACTCCATGATTGTGTTCGTTCTCTTGTTGAAGACTATACTTGCTTGTCTTGAGGAAGAATTTCCAAAAAAGATACTTTATCACTTTTGGCTTCAAACTTGCCTAAGTTTTCTCGATCTCATAATATAAAACACTTGCTTCCAAAAACAAAAAAATACTTAACTTTTGGCTTCTTTCCTTTACATAGCTCATAAGGAGTCTTCTCAGTTTCTGGTCTCAAATACACCTTGTTGATGATGTGGTATGCAGTGTTCACTACTTCTCCCAAAAAATGAAGTGCCAAGTTTTTTGCTTGAATCATCACCTGAGCCATCTCTTGAATCACCTGTTTCTTCCATTCAACTACTACATTTTGTTGTGGAGTAATTGAAGCTGAAAATTCCTACTTGATGCCATGTTGGTCACAAAATACTTCAAAGCTTGAGTTTTCAAACTCTTTGTCATGATCACTGCGAATTCTCTTGATGGAGCAGTTTTGTTCATTCTGTATCTTCTTAAAGAGATTCTGAGCTTGTTCAAATGCTTCTGATTCTTCTTTGAGCAAGACTACTCAAGTGTATTGGGAATAGTCATCAACTATTACCATAATGTACTTCTTGCCTCCAAGCTTTATGTTCTTGTAGGACCCATAAAGTCTATGTGGAGAAGTTTAAGATTTCTGTAAGTAAGAATACTTGAAATCTTTTTATGTTGTGCCCTTGCTTTCCCAATTGAAAAGGACCACAAATGCTTTTCTCAATCCTATCGAGCTTGGGCAGATCTATGAGTGCTCCTTTCTTAGCAGCTTTGGCAAGATCTTTATAGTTTAGAGGACCCAACCGTTGATGCCATAATTCACCTTCATCAACAGTTAGCTTGTTGCAATTGATTTTAGGATTTGGAGAAAGACCATAACAATTGTTTGCAATTCATTCTCCATTCATAAGTGATTTACCCTTGTTGTCAAAGATGTTGCATTATTTTTTAGAAAATTGCACCACAAGATCATTGTCGTAGAACTGACTTATGCTTAGAAGATTAGCCTTGAGTCCTTCCATATACAACACACCACAAAGAGTAGGAACACGTGAAATATCAACAATATTTTTTCCTATGACCTTAGACTTACTACCATCCCCATAAGTGATATTGCAACCCTTACACTGTTTTTATTCCTTGAATAATGACTTACCACTAGACATTTGTTTAGAACAAGCACTACCTAGATACCACAAACACATGTGAATAACTTTAAGTGCATTTTGAACAATCAAACACAAATGGTCTTCCGTTTTTACCCAAACTTGCTTATCTTTATGTGATGTCATGATTTGGTCACTAGTCAAACAAGTTGTATTCTTCATGTCAAAAGATTTTGACAACTCAACCAATTTCTTACTGATGAGCTTAACTTGGGTAGTCAACGATCTCAACTAGTTTTCTATACCAGGTCCATCTCTCCTAGGGGTATGCTTCTTGGACCAAGGTTTTTGGGATCAAATTTGAAAGCAATTTGGTCTAGTGTGACCAATGATCCTGCGATAGTTACAAGTGGGAACAAATTTGGCTTGAGTTTGTTTTCTAGAAGAAGTCTTGGTTTGGGCTTTTCACAGTTATTCAAGCAAACACTTTTGCCGTATCCAAATAGGCTACATCAGCCTTGACTTCTTCCATTTTGGGTTTAACAAACATGGTTTTAGAAAAAGAAGCAACATTAAAAGAATGTTTTTGATTATGCAATATTTTATCAAGCTTATCACTAGAGAATTTTTTTCAAATGGTTTTTGGATGCTTTCAATTCATTCTCTAGATATATAACTTTAACAATCATCACCGCAGTTTCAGATTTCAAAGTATTACACACAGCATGTGAATCATCCAATTTTTCAAGTAATTTGTCTTTTTTTTTTTTAGTTTGGTGAATTCCTCAAAAAGATTATTATAAACAGCTTGAAGGTCATCCTCTTCCTCATACTCATTTGAAAATGAGTCATGCATGTTAGGAGTGTTATACTCACCGAGCTCTTGAGAACTTTAATAGGAAGCAGCAAATGCCAAATAGTTTACACCCTCTTCAAGAGTGTCTTTAGGATCATCATAATTAGATCATCACTCTAAATGACATTGAATGCCTTACCCTTGGAATTATTAAGATTGGCACATTTAGCTCGAATGTGACATAACCCCAATACTCATGGCACTTGACGCCTTGAGAGTTCTTGTCCTTCTTACCATTTTCATTCTTTCTTTGGGTAACTCTCTTGAAATCACTCTTGGATTTCTTAGGAGACTTGGAGCTTTGTTTCTAAAGTTTCCTTGCTCTAATACCAATAATTGGATCTTGCTTTTAACCATTTCATCTAAAAATTAATTGGTCTCTAGTATCAGAAGTCAAAGCCTTTTTATGACATTCAAAATCCCATCCTGCAAGGCATGTTCTAAGAACCATCTACATGAGCAGAGCGATATTGTTGCATCCTAGCACAATCCCTTATTGGCTCCATATACAAAGGACTACACCCACTTCATTTTTTTCCTCTTTTGCATAAATATGGCAACTAATCTCTTGCTTACTTTTACTCATTCTTATTCCAGCACACCCAAATCCTGCCAAGTAGATGGAATTCATAGGTGGATATAAATGTCCAGCCTGACAGTATATCTTCTTTTATTTTTTATTTTTTCTGCTTTTTCAAACCTCACTCTAGTTTCAATAATACACATCAGTTGAACTCTCATCCTCTCTACCATCCTCCTCATCTCCCTTTGTTTAGAGAGGTCGTTTAGACCTCTAATGTTCCAAATTACTAACTGCATAATGTTGGTGAGAGCCCTCTACCTAAATGCTCCTCCTCTTCTCCTACTTAATTTTTCCCTTTATCATTCTTAACTATCAACCGACCATGCTCTTCATTCAATGCCTCCTCTATAATCCTTTGGATAATATTGATCTTCATTCAATGCCTCCTCTAAATTCCCCATCTTCCAAATCTGTCTACTTATTGTTACTCAGTGCTTCAAAAGAATTGGACCGATTCTTCTTCTCTATAGCATGTTTCTTCGTTTGTTCGGCCAACACATAATTGGCTATGCAAAGGGCATAAGTGGCCAACTCAATATAACTATTTTTTTTTTCTGAGATCAATATAACTATGTTTGTTCGGCCTAAGATCTTCTAGATTAAAATGCTATTACAAGCAGATATACTAAGAAAAATGCACGATTAAAATTCTATTATTTTGATTCTAAATCATTTTATTTAAAATTTTGATCTGAAATTACTCAAAAAAATTGTTTCCCTTCATACTCAGTACTACCCACTCTTGGACTCTTCCCAGAGGCATTCTCCAGGAAACTCTATTAATTTCAATCCGAATATTCCTCCCAATCTCTAATCTAAAAGACTGAAAAAAGAAAGAATACAATTTGCTTTTCATGCTAAATACCAAAGAAGCATAAAAGGTTTGTACAAATTTGAAAAAAAGAAAAAAAGGTGTAATGCTATAGTCCAAAATTTTGACAGAATTGCTCTTATGAATGAATATTTAAATTAATTATACACCATTGTCGCAATTTTTTTTTAAAANTAGTCAAAATAGCTATTAAAAAAGTACAAATATCTATTTTAGCTACTCATTTTTCTATACACACTCCAACAGATTATCTATTTTACTATCTATTTTCTTTAAATATTGTTGTGTTGGAGAGAGTGTGAAAGAAAGAGGTGGAGAGAGAGAGAGAAAGAAAGAGAGAGAGGGAGAGAAAACAATAAAAAATTGTTTGTAGTATGAATAGTGAATAGGCTCTTCTGCCTATTCACTGTTCATTCTATAATCAAAATCAACAAATTGCCTACTCTGCTGGAGGGAAAAAAAGAGGAATAATAGTCAAATTTGACTATTTTAAAGCATTTGCCTACTCTGTTGGAAATGCTCTTAGTTTCGCTTCCGCCCCTCCTTGAACACATTCCTGGCTCCGCCACTGATTGGCTCCATATACAAAGGACTACACCCACTTCATTTTTTTCCTCTTTTGCATAAATATGGCAACTAATCTCTTGCTTACTTTTACTCATTCTTATTCCAGCACACCCAAATCCTGCCAAGTAGATGGAATTCATAGGTGGATATAAATGTCCAGCCTGACAGTATATCTTCTTTTATTTTTTATTTTTTCTGCTTTTTTCAAACCTCACTCTAGTTTCAATAATACACATCAGTTGAACTTTCATCCTCTTTACCATCCTCCTCATCTCCCTTTGTTTAGAGAGGTCATTTAGGCCTCTAATGTTCCAAATTACTAACTTCATAATGTTGGCGAAAACCCTCTACCTTAATGCTCCTCCTCTTCTCCTACTTGATTTTTCCCTTTACCATTCTTAACTATCAACCAACCATGCTCTTCATTCAATGCCTCCTCTATAATCCTTTGGATAATATTGATCTTCAATTTGCTGTGTCTAAATTCCCCATGTTCCAAATCTCTCTCCTTATTGTTACTCAGTGCTTCAAAAGAATTAAGTTCCGTTAAAACATATAGAGTAGCAAATGTCCTCTCCCTGGTAAGAGGTTTTGTCTCCTATCGTATTTCGAGAAAGGAGGTTTCAGACATGTGTGGTCCCCAGCCTTTGTCGGGGACTGTGGAAGATATTGACTTATTGTGTGGTCGTCTTTCCCTTTCTGAAGGGGAAAAGGAAGGCATCACGATCAATGCAAGGGAAGTCCAGTTTGGGCGAGAAAAAATCGCTCGTTGCCTTGTGGGTAAGATCGGATCTGTGAAGAAAATTCATAAGGAGGCTTTCCGGACATTGCTGATTCGTCTATGGAAGCCGGTGGGGTCCGTGATTTTTAAGGAAGTCTATGACCGTCTCTGGTTATTTGAATTCTCTGACCATGAGGATAAAGATAGGGTTCTTATGGGCAGGCCCTGGTTGTTTGATCGACATCTTATTGTTTTACACGAGTTTGATGGAGTTACTCCACCATCTCAATTACAGTTTACTCATTCTCCGTTCTGGATTCAAGTCTAGAATATGCCCCTTATATGTATGAATCAGGTGGTGGGTCAGAAAATTGGGGCTTCTTTGGGGGAAGTGCTAGACGTGGATGATGCCAGTAAAGGTGTGGGATGGGGAAAAAACTTCCGCATTAAGGTTAATCTTGATGTTACCAAACCCCTTGAACGTGGCCGTGCTCTCCACCTCGAAGGGAAATCGGTGTGGGTCTCTTTCCAGTACGAAAAACTACCTACTTTTTGTTTTAGCTGTGGTCGAATTTTTCATGGCCCGAGTGGGTGCCCCAGTCCTCGTCCCAAAAACTCAGAATCTTCAGAAGTTTGTCAATGGGGAGCTTGGCTGCGTGCGGCAGACTCCAGGATGGTTCTCGGACAGCACTCGCGCGGCCGCTTTGGAGGGATTCCGAAGGATGGTCAGGGGCCACAGCCAGCAAGGCGGCCGATGCACAGTGGCGACCGTTCTGATTCGGCCGTAACGGAAAAGGTATGTCCTGATCCAACTGTTACACGCATTAATTCGACGGTTTCGCAACAGGTCCTAGTCCAGCCGGGCAGTGAAGTGCCGGTTACAAAAGCCAAACCCTTCTGTACCTCGGCCACCCCAGGATTTTATTCAGCGGATTCGGAGGGATCTCAGGAAGCCTTTTTGGAAAGTCCACTCTTAAACCCAAAAGGGAGTATTCCAGCTGTAGGCTTAACACAGCCGGTAGTGAATGAAGCTGTAACGGAAAAAGCCACTTATTATATGGGTGGGCCTAGTCACCCCCCAATGGGGCCCTCAACAGTGGGTGGGGTTTTTTTAAAAGATCCTCCTAAGCCCGATTCTTCTGCAGGGGTCAATTCAGCCCATTTTCAAACTACAGCTGGCCCATTCCCTCCTACACCAGGTTTGGCTCACTCTTCGTCTTTTTCCACGGGAGTTATGCCAAAACCACACAGCAACAAAGTGACTAGCTGGAAGCGCAGAGCTCGTGCAGTTCATGGGACTGTGAATCATGAAGGACTATCTTCCTCTACACCAGGTAAGCGCTCCAGTACTACTGATGTTAAGGAGGGATCAACTGGACATCAGGGAAAGAAAGGCAGACGATCCAACCGGGGGGGAGGTTCAAATTCCCATGTATTGGCGGAGGCTGTGGAACAGCCCCGCCAGTCATTATGAGTCTTATAAGCTGGAACTGCCGAAGGCTTGGGAACTCTCGGTCAGTTCGTGACCTTTGCCTTATGGTGAAGGAGAAGAAGCCCAAATTTTTGTTTCTCATGGAAACAAAGCTCGGACAGAAACGCATGCAACAAGTTCATATTAAACTTGGTTTTGAAGGTATGTTGGCAGTGGACCCTTTTGGTCAGAGTGGGGGGTTGGCACTACTTTGGCAATTGGAAAATGAAGTTGCTATTCAGAATTTTTCTCTCAGGCATATCTCGGCTATCATAACTACAGTCGAGTCTGCCAGTCCGTGGAGATTAACGGGGTTCTATGGCCATCCCGATCGAGCCCATCGTGAAGAATCTTGGAAGTTGTTAACTTTTCTCAAGCATTTTCCCCCACAACCATGGTTGTGCGTGGGAGATTTTAATGAGATACTGGATAATTCAAAAAAGGTTGGAGGCGCTCAACGTAATGCACGACAAATGGAGCAGTTCCGAGAGGCACTGGAATCATGTCAACTGGGGGATTTAGGCTTTCGGGGCTCAAAGTTCACTTGGAACAATGGCCGGGAAGTTGGCCAGTTTACAAAGGAAAGGTTGGACAGGGCAGTGGCCAACAAAGCATGGTGTGACCTTTTCTGTGATATGGAGGTCTCAATTCTTGCAGCTTGTACCTCTGATCATAAACCGGTGTTGGTGAAGTACTATAATTACGAAAGAGCACGACCTCAAAAGCGCCCTTTTAAGTTTGAGGCAAAATGGAATATGGATGAAGAATGTGGCGAAATTATACAGTCTGCCTGGACTGGTGCGGGCTTTGGTGTCAATTCGGTTCAAGGTGTTCAAATGAAGCTCCAACAATGTCAACACAGTTTAAAGAAATGGAGCTCTTCAAAGTATGGGAATGTGAATCGAGCTATTAAAGAAAAGACCAAACGGCTCACTCTACTGCAACAAACTGAAGATCCTAATGATTGGGACTCCATACGTGTCTTGCAGAGAGAGATTGATCATCTTCTGGGTATGGAGGATGTACAGTGGAAACAACGGGCAAAGCGAAATTGGTATCGTAATGGGGATCGCAACACCCAATACTTTCATGCTTGGGCCAACCACCGACGTAAGATAAATCACATTGCAAAAATTGTGGATGAATCAGGGCAGGAGTGGACGAAGGAGGAGGATATTAGTAGTGCTTTTGTCCATTATTTTAAATCTATTCTCCACTGCTCATCCAGATGGAATTGAGGACAGCTTAGAGGCGATTTCCACTCGGGTCACAGGCTCCATGAATGACCGTTTACTGAGTCCTTTTTCTGCTGAGGAGGTTGATCTGGCTTTGTCTCAGATGCACCCAATGAAGTCTCCTGGACCGGATGGATTTGCTACCTGTTTTTATCAGAAGCATTGGAAGTTGGTGGGGCCCGATGTAAAGGCAGCAGTGTTGCAGTTCTTAAATACGGGTATCATGGAGGAGGATCTGAATTACACTTTCCTAGCCCTCATTCCTAAGTCTTCCCTGTCCACAAAGGTAACAGATTTCCGCCCCATTAGCTTATGCAATGTTTTGTACAAGCTTATGGCTAAAGTTATTGCCAATAGAATGAAGCCTGTTTTGACTCAGATTATTTCAAAAAATCAAAGCGCTTTTCTACCTGGCAGACTTATAACCGATAATGTATTGGTTGCCTATGAGGCTCTCCATACCATGTCGACTCGTATAAAGGGCAAAAAAGGTTATATGGCCATCAAATTAGACATGAGTAAAGCCTATGATAGGGTGGAATGGGGTTTTCTTGAAGCAATTATGAAAAAATTGGGCTTTGCTGACAGATGGGTGTCTTTGATCATGTCCTGTGTTACTTCAGTTTCCTATTCCATTTTGATAAATGGGGTCCCACAAGGCCGTATTGTTCCCACACGTGGCCTCCGACAAGGGGATCCTCTCTCCCCATATCTCTTTCTCCTATGTGCTGAAGGTCTCAGCTCTCTCTTAGCTAAGGCACAATTGGAAGGAAAAATTTCAGGGCTTCCCCTCTCTAAGGGGGGCACACAACTTAGTCACCTCTTCTTTGCAGATGACAGCTTACTATTCTGCAGAGCCACATTTCCGGAATGGTGTAATCTTCAAGATATCATGGCAACCTATGAGAGGGTATCAGGTCAAACCATTAACCACAGGAAGACTTCAATCTACTTCAGCAAAACTACTAGCAAAGAATTCAAGGACCATATCTTATCTATTGCTGGAGTCTCCTCTACGCATAGTTATGAGAGGTATTTGGGGCTTCCGACCATGGTTGGAAGGGAGAAAAGACGTACTTTTGCTGGTATCACGGGCCGTGTTAAGGCAAAATTGCAAGGATGGAAGCAGAAATTTTTGTCCCAAGCTGGGAGGGAGATTCTCATCAAAGCCGTTTTACAAGCTATTCCAACTTATAGTATGAGTGTATTTCAATTGCCAAAATCGCTTTGCAAGGAATTGAATTCTCTGCTGTGTAAATTTTATTGGGGTTCTCATGATAATGCCTCTCCGATGGTCTGGATGAGCTGGGCAAGAATGGGAAGATCAAAGAAACAAGGAGGTTTGGGTTTCCGGGACTTGGAAAGCTTTAACTTGGCCATGTTAGCGAAACAAGGATGGCGCCTCCTCCAACATCCGGATTCTCTAGCTGCCCAAATATTTAAAGAAAAGTACTATCCCCAGTCCACGTTCATGGAAGCCACTTTGGGATCCCGGCCATCCTATGCATGGAGGAGTATTTGCAACTCTCGTATCCTACTCAGTGAAGGTTTGATATGGCGAGTGGGTAATGGAGACTCAATCCGAATATGGGGTGATAGGTGGATTCCTTGTCCCATTTCCTATAAAATCCAGTCCCCAGTACGCTTACTACCACCAGAGGCACGAGTGTCTGCTCTCATAGACCAGTCCACACGATGGTGGAATTGGGAGCTAGTTCATACTATTTTTAACACCTCTGAAGCCGACAGAATCTGCAGTTTGCCTCTCAGTCCCTGTGGTCAGCAAGATCAATTAATCTGGATGGGAACTCCAAGTGGCTCTTTCACGGTTCGTAGTGCTTACTACCTAGAAAAGGAACGTTTACGCTGTACCAAGGGGGAGAGCTCGAGGGGATCCAAGTTTGGTGCGGTTTGGAAGCAGATTTGGTCCTTGGGGGTTCCGCAAGCCACTCGCTCTTTTCTATGGCGTGTTTGCAATAACACATTACCCACTAAGGATCATCTATTCAAGAAGAAGATAGCCCCTGATCCATGGTGTCCTCTATGTGGAACTGAGATAGAAACCACCGGCCATATTCTTTGGGATTGCTCTTCGGCAAAGGCTGTGTGGATGGAATGCAACCGTGTGATCCAGAAGCTTTCTATTTCTGCAGATGATGGGTTATGTCTTTTTGAGAGATGGCTGTCTAAGTTGGGGGAAGAAGATCTAATTCTTGTCGCTTGTGTGGCCCGGCGCATCTGGCTCCACTGGAACTCTATCATTTTTGGAGGATCGGTCCAATCCCCTATTCATCTTGTCCAGAGCACACTTGCTTCACAGGAGGATTTTCAGCATACCCAACAAGCTTCGATTCCAGGTCAGCCTTCCTCTTCCCTGCCTCTTCGTAATCTTTGGAGAAAACCTCCTGAAGGGGTCACAAAACTCAACTGGGATGCTGCACTTGACCGTGCAACCAAAACCATGGGGGTAGGCGTGATTGTGAGGGATGCAGGGGGAGGGGTAGTGGCAGCTATGTGCAACACAATTCCGTACGTCACTGATCCTTCCATTGCCGAAGCAATAGCAGCTTGGAAGGCAGTGACTCTTTGCAATGAACAGGGCTATCAACATGTTATTCTTGAAGGTGATGCATTAGAGGTTGTGCAGGCTCTTAGTCATGAGGGTCCATCTTGGTGTCGATACGGGCAGTTAATTGCAGATTCCTGGACCTGTTTAAATCGTCTTCATTCCTGGCAAGTGCGTCATATTCGGCGGGAAGGAAATGCCATTGCACACTGCTTGGCAAGAGAAGCTGTAAGCAAATCATTAAATTGTACTTGGCTGGGATCTTGCCCCACTTTCATTCATTCTCTAGTTCTTGCTGAGCAAGCTGTAACCATTTGATTTTCCTAATGAAATTCACTTCAAAAAAAAAAAAAAAAAGTGCTTCAAAGAATTAGACCGATTCTTCTTCTCTATGGCATGTTTCTTCGTTTTTTCGGCCAACTCATAATTGGCTATCCAAAAGGCATAAGTGGCCAACTCAAATAACTATGTTTGTTCGGCCTAGGTCGTCCTAGATTATAATTCTAATTACAAGCAGATATACTAAGAAAAATGCATCATTAAAACTATATTATTTTGATCCTAAATCATTTTATTTAAAATTTTGATCTGAAATTACTTAAAAAATTGTTTCCCATCATACTCTGTACTACTACTACCCACTTTTGGACTCTTCCCAGAGGCATTCTCCAGGAAACTCTATTAATTTCAATCCGAATATTCCTCCCAATCTCTAATCGAAAAGACTGAAAAAATAAAGAATAAAAATTATGTGTGAGTTCGTACTCTTTTTGCTTTTCATGCTAAAGGCCACAGAAGCATAAAGGTTTGTACAAATTTGAAAAAAAAAAAAAAAAAAAGGTGTAATGCTATAGTCAAAATTCTGACGGACTGCTTGTATGAATGACTGTTACAATTAATTTATACACCATTGTCTCACGTTTTTTTTTTTTTGAGCCTGGTCCAATATAAACATACCCGGAAAATTTTGTGAAGCAGAGTATAATAACAACAATACCTTTCTTTTTCTTTCAAATTAAATTTTTTTTAAAAACCTTTCTTTTCCAATATTTTTTTGTATGTTCACCTTAAATTACGGAAAGCACCATAGGTGGCCTCTTATGTCCAGCATGGGTGGCCTATTGTGATTTTGTCGGTCTGCCATTGTTGACTGAGTAAGAAAGAATTCATATCGAGAAAAGGACAACTCAGTCATTCCCTGCCACGTACAAAAGTCTCAAATTTGCCCTTATACAAAGGTTATATGAAATACTGAATAATGGGTTTGAAACTATGAACTATGTTATATAATATTTACCAAAAAAAAAAAGAAATGTAAATTGAGGTCTTGGATTGAAACTAGTCTAAAACTAATGTTTAAAAATTAAAAAATAAGAGTCTTAAAATCAAATTGAATATTTGATATAATATGGAGTTAGCTGCCTAGACCATTGGCCATATTATTTAGTGTTATCCGTCGTCCACTGATGTATGGGCGAAGTGCAAAAGAAATATTCTGAAGTGTTTTATGAATGAAGATGATTTGCTTTGCCTAATAGGAAAACTAACAAAGAGAGTAGACGAGGAAGAATTGGAGCTGGTACCAATAGTAGTGAGAATGATTTGGCTTTGTAAAAATACTGTAAAAAATAAAATAATAATTTAAAAAAAGGCCGTGACGGCAAAAACCACCTAATGGGTGTGTCAAAAATAAATTAGAATACAATGATAGATAAAATTAAAAAGAAAATGAGTATGAGAGTTATTGTCAAAGATTATGAGTGTAATATATTGCCATTTATGTGTACTACAAAGTCTTTTATAATCGACTCAACAATAACTGAGGTTGTAACGGTATGGAAGGCGACAAAATTTGAAAGAGAATTGAGAATCCAACGTGTTATATTAGAAGATGATGCATTGAAAATTGTGTATATCTTGTGGCAGGAAGGCTACTGTTAGTATGACCAACTAGTTGATGATGTAAAAACTGTGTTGATGTAATAACTCAATACTTAGCTAAAGCATCTTTCGCCAATCTTTAGTGCAAGTGTGGATGGAGAAGTGTCCTATCTTTGGCATGTTCTGCTAGTCAAGAAAATTTGTCTGAGACAATGCAATTCTGTCCTGTAGAAATATCCGAAGTATAGTCTCTTTCAAACAGGACGGTTCTTTAAACCCCACCAAAAAAATAATAATAAACAAATAAAGGACGGTAGCAGCTCAATTATGCAACACACAACTAACTTTTATTGGCTGGCAAAATTCAAAATTCAAAAAAAAAAAAGAAGACTAGGAAATTTGCATCTGAATAAACTAAGCCACTAACCTGTCCAATGAAAATAGATTATTAGAATTGGATGGAAGTATTAATTTTGAGTTGGAGCAATGTGAAAATTGTATAAGAGGTCACATATTCCCATTGAATTATATTATAAAGTTGTGCTATTATCCACTGAAAATCAATTATAACATAGTACTAATAATGAAAATATGATGGTTTCCAATACATGGTGCAGAGAAAAAAAAACACTCTTTTTCTCCCTTTTATCTTCTGTATCTGGTTTTGCTTACAACATATGTTGAGAGTCCATAAAATAACACCAGAATGACACAATGCCTGCCCTGCCCTTGAAGAGATTGAAATAGCAAGAATAACAACAACCAGCAAACTTCACAGAAATCATAAATATTTCATTCCCTTTCTCAGCGCAATGCAGCAAACCTATTCCTCTTCCACTCCAGAGGTTGGTATTTCTTCTCTTCTTCTTCTTCGAATTTGGTCCATGGGAACTTGTGTTTAGCCATCTTTCGCCTCTTTGCAGATACTCCCAAGTAATCTCCAGAGTTCTACACAACAAAAATTGAAGAAGAATCAGCAACTCATTTGACCAATATATGCTTTATGCAAGCCAATGGTTTGTAGTTGATTATAATTAGGACCGACAATTTTTCACGCTATCCACAAACTTGAATTTTTGATACCAACTCAACACAAAATTACCGCGTTAAGGTTGAAAAGCTTTAATCCATTTAATTAAATAGGTCCGGTTATGGTTGATCTACAGGGTAATGCTATAGGTAAACTTTTGTCCCCCAAAAGATTATCTAGCTTTTAAAATTATTATTAAATTTGTGGTGAATCACTATTAAATTTTGATTCAATAATAATTTTAAAAGCCACATTATCTCTAGGAAAAAAGGGGACAAAAGTCCTACTTATAGCATTACTCTGACCTATATAGTCTTATACCTATACTCGACACGACCTGAATCCAATACGAAAGCACGAATTCCGCCCCGTTGTTATAATGTAACTAATGGCTGTCAAATAAAGGCTATACATTTTAATGACACCGAAATCATACCTTGAGACAGAGCCCTTCGTCGACATCACAAATGGGGTAATCGCCTGGGCAGCAGTACTCAGTTCCAGTACAACAAACAGCATTTTCATATGGACAACAACCGTAGATCAGGCAAAAACCATAGAATTCAAAAATGCAGCAGCACGTCTCATCGCTTGGACAGTAGGAGAAGTCTCCACATTCACTTGGTGATGGAGAAGGAGGAGGAGGAGGTGGCGGTGTCACCGGGGTTGGTGGCGGCGGTGGTGTCACCGGCGTAGGTGGTGGTGGTGGAGCAGTTGGTGATGGATAAGGAGATGGTGAAGAAGACTCTTTCGTTGGATATGAAGCCATGGCATTAATCGCGCAGACTCCATATGTTAAATTAGTATTCCTCCTGATATATATGTATCCCTCCAATCCCCAATCTGTTCCCCATGAATTCTTCACTATCCAATAATCTTCACCTTCTTCAGAGCCATAGCCAACTATTAAAACAGCATGGTCAATGTCATCAGGATCACCCGAACAATCACCATCGTAGATACCCTGATGATCAGATCATATCATTTTCAGTTTTACTGAACATAAATCCATTTTTCAATTGTTAAAGTATTAATTAAATGATAAAGTTATCTTTTTCTATTAGCTTAAGCTTTTAAGATAACCGAAAGTCTTAAATTCGAACCTAACTATCTCATTTACTCTCATTTTAATTAAATATTTGACGTGTTAGGCTTCACCAATTAATAAGAAATTTGAGCTCATACCTGAGAAAGAGTTCTAAACTTTTAGAATAAGTGGTGATTTAACACTAATTGTCATAATAAGCAGGGATTAGACTTACACCAGTGTACAGTTGAAAGTCCCATGTAGAGCCATCTATACCCACACTAATGGGCTGCTGAACAGTGGCACACAAGAGAGCACTGTCTGATTCTTCAACATCCTTGTAGCCATCAATGGATACAGCTTTGGTTTCCTCCTGATTAACAAAAACCACCAAAAATGAGAGAGATGACAATGGTAATTAAAATTCTTCTTTGTTTTGATGAATAATTAAAATTCTTCATAATCAAAAATATTGTAGCAAGGGAGGAAGCAGACCTTGGTGGTGTCGCAGGTACCATCCACACCAGTGTAGGAATAATCAGACTCTGTGTCAATCCCACCATTGCTTATAACCCATTCAAAAGCATAGTCCATGTACCCTCCTTCACATCCATAGTTGGTAGAATCACAATCCACAAGTTCTTGTTCTGAAAGGCTAATAAGGTCTCCAGTGGCCAAGGCATTTATTCCTTCTATAGCACCAGTTGAGGAGAATGCCCAACAACTTCCTGTGAAAAAGAGACCACAACTACCAAAAGTTAAATGGGATATTGAGGATGCTTTGCTGTGATTCATTTTCATCAAGTTATATTAAACTTGTTGCAATCCTTATACTTCTTTGGGCATTTTGATGGGTACCCAAGGTTGGCTTGTGACGTGAGATGAAATTTCATTTAAGGTAGAAGAACACCATAATACTCTAATTATGGTAAGAAAATACCACAATATACCAATATTTTCTCCCCTTCTCATTAACAACCAAATGATTTTTAAATAGAAATATAATAAGATAATACATATATTGATAAGAACTCATAATCAATCTTAATCCTAATTTAAAATAACCTAATCTTTATTTCAAATAAACTAATCATAATTTAAATAATATAATCCTCATACTTTTCAACTCAACCTACTCTTATCCTATTACATATTCTACTCATTAAGGTTTAAATCTAAGTAAAAATTGATGAAAGAAGCCCAAGTTGTGTTTGCTGCAAACAATAGTAACATTTTAAAAATATTATATAAGTCACATAATTGAAAGGTTGATTATAAAATGGTCAGCTTGATTTGACAATTTGTTGAGATTAATATTCTCCTTTCTTTTTTGTTTTCTCCTTCCCCTTCTGCTAGCTTGATGTTCGGTAGTTGGCTTCACCTGCAATTCAGAACCTTTGACTTTCAAGCAGAGCCACTAGGAGCATAGAGATGCAAAAGTCAATGAACTTTGGAGCTCAGACCATTTTTGCCTTTTGTTTGTTTATTCATTCTTCTTTTCTTTTTACTTTTAGGAAACCTGCCCAGAAAAAAAAAAAAAAAAAAAGTTTTATAAACCTAACAGCCTACAAATTAAAGTCCTTGGGAATTACTTCTGGCGGTTCTATCAGGAAAAAGAGAAGGATATAATAATAATAATAATAATAATAATAATAATAATAAGTTTTATAAACCTAACAGCCTACAAATTAAAATCCTTGGGAATTGCTTTTCGCTGTTCTATCTGGAAAAAAAAAAGGATAAAAAAAAAAATTAAAAAAAAAAAAAAAAAGAAAGAAAAAGGTGTTAGGTTTGGTGGGCTCTGGCCGTACCAAATTCAAGTCTGGAGGGTTAAATCCAGGCCCACGCAATATATTAAAACAAGCATTTTACACACAAGGCTTTGAACTAAGTAAGTCTTCAATGGATAAATAAAGTTAAATAAAAGAGATCCAGGTCCACTAGTTCTGCCCTAAAGTGTTCGCCACATCAAGGCAGAGGTTACTGTGGTTAAAACACTATTTACCACCATCACAACTAAACTGAAAACCCATCTCCTCAGGTGAAAAAGAACCTGCTCATTTGGGTTGAATGGGTTGGAGAATGAGTACATTATTACTCATTTTATCTCAAAATGTTAAGCAAATATAAAAAAAATTAAACTTAAATCATTTAATCAATATTTTGATACTTCTCCTTAATAGGTGAGCTCAACTTATTAAATATAAATGTAAGTGAATAACAAATACAGAATTTGAACTCAAGATCTGCTCCAATAATAAATAATTACTTTTATTTCAAAAGCTTAATCCTATAAAATTAATCAATCAATTACTATTGTAACACTCTTAACGCCACTAATTTATGTAGATAGAGAAAATCGTATTCAATTAGCAGCAGTGGGTAAGATTCCAACATTCCCAAACATCATGGTAAATTGACTTCTTATTTAGATATATGTACTCTGTTTTTAGTTAGAATATGCAGAAACATTGATCCAAGAAAAGAAACTTACCGCAGGAGCCCTGGTCTTTCATACCAGTAACAATCCCCTTGTTCCTCCAATCCAAGGAAGAAGGAGCATCGTCACAAGACTGCAACTTCTCCTGCATGCTTCCGCTTATCAGAGTGTTACTCTTCTTGCTAAACGGCTTCTTCACCTTCGATATATACATCTCCCTGAACTCCTCATTACTCATATCTGCAAACCTGTTCAACCCCACCCGGTACCCTGCTTTTCTCTCTGCATTCCTCTCTATTATATACTTCAAATTCCGCCGGAAATTCTCGAACCTCTTCTCCGCCTCCTCCACGTGTCTGTACACCCTTCTGTGCTTCTCCTTCCATCCCTGAAAAAGCTCGATCAATCGTTCCTCTGAAGGAAATTTTTCCAGGCCATCATGACCCAGTATTGAATACTCGCTTGGGAGGCTGAAAGATAGGCATGTTATTGAAGCCCAGATCGAAAAAAGAATCGCCAATTGAATTTTCTGGGAACCCATTTTTTTTCTTTTTCTCTAGTGGGTTTACCAGTGCCGTTTGATCCGTCTTCATTGTATTCTATATAAGGGTCGCATTGCATTGCCAAGCCTACCAGTCAGCGCAAGAAACATCTAATTTTTTTTTCCGCCCTTGATTATTTTGAATTTAACTAAAAAATAAACTGTTACATTTGACTTTCATAGCAATTTTAGTATTTTTGAGGGTATTTTGGTAGCTACAAAATTAGCTGGAAGATTTTCAGAGCCTGCGGGCTGCTTATCCCGAGTAATTTAAAGTCTTTGTTTATTGCCGTACCAGATTATTTTGGTGGTGGTTACTCGTCTGCTATTCATAGCGTTTGACTTGTGAGTGGACGAGTAGAGGCAGAGAGACCTAACGGTCAACCAATCTTGAAGGTTGGACTTGTTGCCCAAGCAATGCCACGACAATACTGCAGCCCATTGGGGCCAAATTCTGGCCCACTCAAAGAACAAGACCCGGCCAGTCCCTGTCCAATGGCAAATACTAAAAACTAAAAGGTATGCACGACCTAGAAGAAAAAAAAAAAAAAAAAAAAAAAAGGACAAAAGTGATTTGCAAGAGAATGCTTTGCTCTACGCATCTGTCTCTACTATCACTGGTTTTTGAGGGCCTGAATTTTTTATATGAACTGTAAAGTTGACGGGTCTCAATTATTTAATTAAATAGATTGAATTATGGTTAAATTTATAGTCTTATATTTATATTTTGATATAATTTGAATCCAATATATGATATTTAGGTTAAAAAATTTTGACATGATTTTGTACTCCATGCTTATGGCACCATCCAGGAGGTTCGCTGTGTCCTTTGTGGGCACAATAGTGAAGACCTTGATCAATATAAATTCAACACAAAATTATTAAATTAGAATTAAAAGATATGACTCATTTATTTAAATAGGTTAGATTAAGTAGACGCACTTTACTTTGACAATTAAAAACAGATTCAGCATGTGATGCATGAGATTCCACGTAAACTAATGGGCATTAATTCCTTGCCACCTAAAACAAGAAAGACGATTAATTGCACGTGTTACCATCGAAATTTAGTCATTCTTTTATTTTATTTATTTATTTATTTTTGAAATCATTCATCCCTTCGATTGTGGTAGGAAAAGGTTACCATGAGATTGTCTAATTTCAAGTTAATATATCAGAAAAAATGCCTTTCCTTTTCTACCAAAAAAATTAAAATATGAGCTCTTAACTATTAGATGCAGATTTTTTTTCTTTTTTACTCAAATTTGATGAAAAGCACAAATGCTACTTAAAATTGAATATCGGCACTCTTTGGATAAGGACCAAGCTAAAGGGGACTAGGGACCACACACCCCTAAAGATTTGAAAAAAAAAAAAAAAAAAAAAAATCATCAACAATTTTGTCATTTTCTAAATGGTTCTTTAAAAAAAGGTGAATTTTACAAAATTCAAGCAATTTTTAGTCCCCTCATCCTTTGAGCTTGTGGAAATTGAATTTAGCCTTGTAATACATCTTTTTTTTATTATTACAAAAAAAATTATGATTGATATTCTATTACTTCTTATAGTAGAATTGGCATAACTTGAAAGAACTTGCTAATACTAAATGAGTAGTAAAAATTTGAATTATTTAATGTATGTCTTACATTTTTGTGAAAAGGGTAAACTACAAGTTGCCCTTTCTCCAAAACTACCACTTTAATTGTACTTGCACATTCAAATTATGAGTCATTGCAACTGGGATCTTCAATCTAGCTAGCAAAATATTAAGAGTTACCCCATAACACCCTAAACTTTCTTCTCATATTTATTCATGGGTCAATTGGTAATTAAAGATGGTTAAGAGTTCGTTTGATAATTAACTGAGAGAAATGAAAGGGCACTTTGCAGTTTTTATAAATGTAAAAGCACGGTCGGTTTTAGGTTGTAAGACCCCACTAAAGTGTTGGTTGGCCTTTGTTAGGTTTTTGATGTTGGCAAATTTAATGTCAAAACATATTTGATTATAAGTTTTAAGGTTAAGTTGGTGTAAAAGTTGATCCAAAACATGAGAATTCAAGTTTGTGTATGATGTCCAATATTGACCTAGTCGGATTAAAATTTGCCATATTTTTTTATTCTGACAATAGATGAAGGCAAGCTTTGTGGCATTGAAAAACTGACTCAAAATGATATAACTTTGTAATTTATGAAAAACTTTTAATTTTGAAATTTACTAGGTCAAAACAAACTTCCAAAAATGAGTGTTTGCTAGTAATTAAGCTTGCTGAAGGGTTCGAATGGTTAGCATCGAAGAGCATTGTTTATTGTACCGTTTGAATCAATTTCCACCCAAAAAAAAAAAACCGCGCGTGATTAATGCAAACCCTAAATATTGTGGATGTAAGAGGAGAAGCCCAGAAAATTATGCTTAAAAATGAAAAACTTATATGTGAGAAATTACCTTTTGGTGGTGAAGAAGAAAACCCCCCAAACAAATTTGAACCAAATCGTTTCATCAATTTGGAAGAACAAGAGCTTAAACTTTTGAAACCCTTGTTCTTATTGGCCATCGCCCATCATCAATTAATATCTTCCTATTTTAACCCATGGAGTGAATGAGCCTCTAGAGTGATCCAACAAAAACATTCTGACAAGTGACAAAGATCGAGTGTCTCAACAAATTTTATATAATTTTTCTTTCCTCGGTTTGTCATAACTGAATGAAGCTCCTTGTACGTGCTTTCCCTTGTCCTGGTGTGGGTTTGAAAATTATCTTATTTTATTTTTTGGGGTTTGGTACTATCGAAAATCAGGATTAAACATAAAATATTTTTCGGTTGATCGGAAAAATCTTAAATTTTCATAAAATGATTTATCTTTTTTAAAACTGTAAACTATATTTTGAGTTTAAGGTTCTCACTCTCAGACACACTTTCTTGCAGTTCATTCTTCACCGCCATCGAAGGTCGTTGGAAATTGCTATACCCCGCCACTAAAGGTTGTCAGAATTCGTCACTTGTTTCTGGCCGCCCTTCGGAATCTGTCACTTGTGTTCGCTGGAGGTTGCCAAAAGTCACTAGCCGTTTTGGCCGCTATTAGAGGTCGCTGACCATTGTTTGCACTCAGTGATTTGCTATACGAGCCAAACGCTGAAAAATGTTTTCAACTGAAATAATTTTCTTGAAAAATAGTTTCTTTGAAAATATTTTTTAATAGAAAACATTTTACTTCAAAACAAACAGATAATAGTTTAGTAAATATTCTTATTTATTAATAATTAAACTAACATTTTTTAACAACTTCCTTGTATGGAGTAGTCACATCCAACTTAGCAAATTTACTTTTTATATTAGCTAAAAAAATTATATTTTTTTTGTTTAGCTACCAACTTTTTCAAAGTACCTATATCCAGTTCTCTCTTTTAGCTATCCACTTTTACTGTTCTATTTAAATAGATTTTCTCAATTATTTATTTTATTCTTTTGAGAGGAGAGAGAATATTATAGATTGAAAAATGCTTTATTTTTATATTTAGTGCAACTCACCAAATGTTTTTTCAAATTACTGAGTCAACTATAGCTCTTTTCCACTAAATATGATAGTTTGGTAAAAACGCAAGTCGTCAATAGTGTTAAAATATTGATTAAATTATTAAAATTATAATTTTTTTTTTAACTTAAACTTTTAAAATAAATAATAATTTAATATGATTTTAAAACTAAATTAAAATCTTGAGTTCCAAGATTGTGATCGGTCATTGATCACCTCATTCAATTAAATAAGCTTTTGGATAAGTCAAGACATATAATTCTATCCTGAAAACACTTTCTTAATCATTTTCCTCTCTACCAACAGGATTATATAATTGTTTTCCGTTTACAGTATGAAAAAGATACACTAATGCTCAAGAAAAAAAAAACATTAATGGTGCTGTAATAGGAAAAAAAAAAAACATGACCACTGTTAGCACAAACCAACTATAGTCACATATAAATCTACAACAGCACAGCAAAGGCATGAGGGATGAACCCCGTGATCATCTTAAAAAATAAGAATTAATTATTATAATTAATTAGTTATGGAAGACATATTTTCCGTCATCCTAGCCAAAGACCTAAGGTTGCATCCAACAATAGTATCGGCAAAAGTGCACGTGTCCTCCTTACTATTCTCCACCGGAACATCAACAACGTACGACTCGATCACGACCGTACACATCACACCTTTTTCCTCTTCCTCCTCATGCAAGGTTGTGGTAGAACGGTAATTCAGCAGCCGGTGATCGCCGCCGATGATGCTAAAAACCATGACGTGCATGTCATCGTCGAGCTTGTCGAGCCTCTCGGTGCTGGTTGCGGCCGGTAAGCCGGAGATAACCATCACATCACGTACGCTTCCGATGCCGCCATAGCCGCCACGCAGGGTGCTACTCTTAACGAACTGCTTGTAGGCTTGTGGGTTGTCAAAGCGGCGGACCATGGACCACACTAGCGAGAGAGGTGCGTCTATTCTTTGGACTAGGCTTGAACCACACTGGTTTGCTGTGAGAACGGGCTCGTGGAACCGACTCATCATGGCTTGTGTCATTTGGCCGCTCTGTGGATGTTGATGTTCCTATAGGTGACCATATATAGACGATAGGAACCGACTCGCCTTTTATGTATATCCAAAATTAACGTAATTTTTAAAATTATTATTAAATTTTAATTTTATTAAAAGCTACATTAATATTTAATGAGAACATAAAATAGACATATATAATTATTTATGAGTAATTATATATGTCAAAGTAATGATACATGTGAACTCTTATATTTAGCTATATATGATTTTTAAAATTACTATTGGATTAAAAGTCAATAAGATTAATGATAAATTTAATGGTAATTTTAAAGATCACATCAATTTTGATGGACAGAAAATAGACATGGGGTTGACATATATAATTACTCTATATGTCAACTCTCATGTCTAACTTGTCTCCACCAAATTTAATGTGATTTTTAAAATCATCATTGAATTTATAATAAATTATTATCGACTTTTGATCCAATAGTGATTTTAAAAGTCACATCAATTTTGATGGACACAAAATAGACAAAGCGATTGACATGTATTATTATTCGACATACAGCCATAAAATATATATCTATAATAGAAATAAAATGATTTATAAGGACTTACAAAATACTTTCATTTAGGTAATTGTTGATCGGAAGAGGACTTGTGGTGTTTATAAACTCATTCATCGATCTCCTTGGGCTAACCCCCTCCCCTTTTTTTTTCTAGGCAATACCAATAAAATTGAATAAGAAGAAAAATTACACCACGGTCCTCTTCCATTGAACAATTATCTAGATTGAGTATTTTGTGGATTTAGTTTTTTTATGTAAGCGATGATACATGTTACTTATCTTTTTTTTATATCCATGTAAAACTAATATAATTTTAATTTACTAATAATTTTAAAAGTTATAATAAGTTCTAAATTGTCAGAAGAAGATAAGGGATGACAATAAACTTAAATCGTTTGATAATGGAGAGATGACTTTTTATACTAAATTTAGCAATAGTTTTTGGGAGAGAGAGTCGCTGAGACTTCAGATTTTGGCTTCTTCTGCTTTGGTCCGTAGAGTGTCCTCCATGCGTCTTGAGTTTTGAGCTCTATGCCTTAAGGGCTAAGTTTGTATTCTTTTTTTTTTTTTTTTCATGTTATCGGTATTTGTGATCCTCTAAGGTTCTCTCGTCGACCCATCCGGTCATTGAAGGCGGTTGTGGATGCAACATGTGTGATGTGGCCATAAATATGACCATTCGATAAACAAGTGAAAACTCTAGCTAACAGCCATGTCTTTTTGGAAATTTCCAACTTGATCATTATTTTAAACAAATCGAAACCCTAATCCTGAGTGTGGCCAAGGCTGTAAATAAATAAGTTTGTTCGATAATTCACTCATATAAAGTCGACTCGAATGTAGTTCGTTTAATAAATGAGTTAATTTTGAATACAAAATTAGGCTCAATTATTAAATGAATTATATTCGTATAAACTCGATTCGATTCGTATAAGCTCGTATAACTTTATTTTTATTATTTTTTATAATATTATTTTAATTTCGTAATTACAACATCTTAAGTAATGAGGAATTTTCTTCATAATATAATAGATATAATTTGAATTATTGTTATTGTGAGTATTGACATAAATATATGTGCACGTGTGTACATCAATGTGTTTGTG
Organism: Betula pendula; assembly: GCA_900184695.1. Lineage (NCBI taxonomy): Eukaryota > Viridiplantae > Streptophyta > Magnoliopsida > Fagales > Betulaceae > Betula > Betula pendula. Next base: position 174,259 of record FXXK01000951.1, on the reverse strand, counting down.
GGTATGTATAAATATGTGTGTGTGTGAATAATGAATTTATATACATACATATAAATATGTGTTTGTGGATATGTATAAATATGTGTTTGTTTATAATGAATTTATACACATAGATATAAATTCAAGATTGAATTATTTAAAATCAACTTAATTTGTTTAGTTAACTCAAATGATAAAATCTTAACAACTAATTAATTAATAATTAGTATGGATTTACTAAAAAAAAGAAAACAAACATGATATTTACTTTATATAAGAATGAATAAGTTAATTGAACAAGTTCGAATTCGCTCGAAAAATAAGTGAATTAAGCTTGAATAAATTATCTAAGCTCAATTTAATTAAATGAACTGAGCTTAAATATTGAATACTCAGCTCAACTTAATTCGGCTGGATTACGGCCCTAATCGTGATCATACACAAGAAGTCAACACATATTTGTAATATTACACCAATAGTTTCGAAGTGATTGAACTCTTTAACAGAAGCTTAATAGTTTAAGAGCACTCTCATTTGTTTATGCATTTTCTCATTTTAGCTAAAAGGCCCACTCATTGGATTATCCATCCAAAAAGCATTTTGGATCCATTTGTAAACAAGTGGCATGGTCCTGTGCACAAACGCATCTTTTTATTTATTTATTTTTTTTTTATTGTTTCCCTCGGCTTGCCTCTCTATTTTTTCAATGCTTTTTCTCCTTTTCTTGAAGCTTTTGTTTCTCTCTCTCTACTCTCTCTCAAGGTTTATTTGTAATATCCAAAAATTTAAATTCATTTTTAAAATATTTATTCTTTTAAAACTGAAAATAGTTCATAAAAAAAAAAAAGATGTTTTGATTAATGTTTTGATCATTTCTTATATATATATTATTTTAAGGGAAGATCGATCCTCCCAAAGGCAGGATCAATCCTTCCACCTCAGATTGCCCAAGATCGATCCTATTATTGCAGGATCGATCATAACTCGTCAAAAATCCTATTTTGAGCGCTCAAAATCTTAGAAAATCGACCATAAGCCATATTTATTCATTTTTAACCTTCTTACAACTCATTTGCTCGAATTCTCTTGTCCCCAAAATCCTAGAGCGAAGTCGTAACATAGAAGAAACCTGGAGTTGACATTCTTTATCAATTCCTAAGTCAATCTTGAACCTTCTTCATCAGGTAATTGTTTAATCTTCTTATTCCTTTCAATATCCTTTTCATAATCTACAATCCTATGAGTTTTTATTTTATTTTATTGATATTCATGTTTTACAATTGTTTAAATGATGTTTTATTAAAGAATAATTGTTTTAAACAAAGTATACATTTTAAACGGTTGTTTTTAAAAGTAGTAATACAATATTTTACATTGTTGATTGTTTAATGATTTTAAGACAAAGGTTTTATGTTTTGTTGACGTTATAACGATTTTATCCATTCAAATGATATTTTAAACCAACACAAACACACACAATGATTTATTTTTATTTGTTTAAGAAATTGAAGTAAACTCTTAATAATCTCATATCAAATGCGTAACTTTGAAATCCTAAAATTATTTTGAGATGTTTTCAGGTGTTGTACAAACCCTAAGGACGTTCAGTATTGTTTGATGTGTATTTTGGGACTTGAAAAGACTGGAAACTGGTACTGAAAATGCAATCCCAGCTCAGGAGAATCGATCCTACACCTTGCAGGATCGATCTTAGTCCTACAGGATTGATCCTAGACTTCACAAGATCGATTTCAGCCTTCTGTTTTGGTTCCTGATTTTTCATGATTGATTCCAGCCAGTCCGAATTGATCCCTGATCCCGTCGGGTTGATTTCAACTGTCTTGGAAAACTATTTCAAGGTTTCTATTGTTTGTTTTAAGTCTCTAAGTGAGTTTAGGTTTGTGATAATCTTATCTGATTATGAGTTAGTTTGCATTGCAGGAAATTAGAATATATGAGGATTCATTTGAATGGTCAAGGTAAGTGATATACTTATGGAATTAGGAAAGAACACGCATGAGCATACACACAAGTGCATACACCAATCATTGCTTGCTTTAAAGCAATAGCTTGGTGTGAGTGGTGCCTTATAAATATATACTTTAATTTATTTATTGATTTTGAATTTTAAAAATTTAACATAGTAGCCTTTCCACTACTAGGGGGAGAGACCAAACCAATGACATTAGTTTGAGAAAGCCACATACAGAAACATAACATTATTATAGTCTAAAGTTACCGGAAAAAAAAAAATGTCAAATAAGGGAGAGGATGCTCAAAAAAGGGATATGTTAATTGTGTCTTTTTGCAGAAGTGGTATAGAAGGAAGGGACTATTTTTTTCTTTCAATGTGGATTTAGTAAAAGGATATGAAGAGGTGTTTAGTAAAAGAGCACTTCACTACGGTGGCTTTAGAGTTGACATTTAGTTCTGTTGGTAGGGTCATTGATCCATATCAAGCATCCTTATCAAAGGAAAGCGTCAAATGTTGTTATGTGGAGTCGATTGGGTGATGGCATTTCATAGACTTAAGAAAACATCAGCGGTAAATGTTTTTTTTTATGAATATGTTCACTCTTTTTGCAAGTATAAGAGCACTTCACTACTTTTTTGGTTGGTTTTTGTATGAAGACCCAGCATTGGAGGAAATTGTGTTACCGACAAGTATTGTAATGTGACAATGTCTTTTGAACTGTTACCCTAGCATATTCTGTTTGGGAGTTTTTGTTAGACAATCTTATTTGTCGAGGCTTATTATTCTGAAGTATTTGAGGTAATGCACTATGTTCCATTAAGGCTTTTAAATAAATTTTGTTATTTATTAAATCTCCCTTTAAATGTTTACCAAGGTTAAGGAAAATTGAGTAAATAATACAACAGAGTAAAAAAAAAAGAAACTAACAAGGCTTTTAAATACTTCTGTTGATCATGAAGTTCACAGCTTGTTCATTTGTTTTTGTTGTTTTATGTAAAGTCTTTGAATTTTGTTTTATTTGTAATTATTTAAGATGAAAACGTGTAATGTAAGTCTGGTTTTATTTTTAAGAATTCTTGTAGTTTGGCTCATATTATTCAAGAATAAAGTTAGGCATTTTTTGTTATTTAAATATTGTTTTTTAATTCAAAAAATTAATAATAAAAAATTACGAGCCGAGCCAATCGAGTAGTTGACTAGGGCTTGGCTCGGCTCCTTAGCCGAGTTCGAGCTCAAGCTCCAACTCAACTAGAGGCTTCGTAAGCCGATCTTGAACATGTGTTCAAGCTACCGAGCCGAACTTGAAATTTCAATAGCCGACTCGTTTACATCCCTATAGACAAGATTACGATTTTCCAACTAAAACCAATCAAGGATCTCACAAGCAACATGCAAGCCTGTTGAAGTTTTTGCAGGGTTGGAACTTCCTAAGTTGAGATAGAGCCTATCTCAATAAACACAGGTAGCAACAAGCATGCTATTGATTGCATGTGCTAGGGCTGTAAATGCGGATGTGAATGCGATTATTTACACTATTCACATCCGCATTATGCGGTTCTCACTTTTAAGTATCCGCATCAGCATCGTGCAATTACTATCCGCATCCGCACGGTTATTATCCGCTATCCGCATTTGAGATAATGAACTTTTTTAGCCTTCTTTGGATCTTTATTTGGGCCTATTTTTAAAATAGTTTGAACATGTTTTTAATGTTTTGGACCTGCTTTAATGTTTTTTAAGCCCCAATATTTTTATTCTAGATTAAATTCATATCTATTTCACATTCAAACTTAATAATATTAAAGAAAATACAAACACTTCATGATGAGTTTATCCAAAAAAATACAAACATACAAAATTACAAATTACAAAGTGCCGTTAATAAATTATATAATATAAATTATGAAGGGTAGGTGGATGCGGATGTAGTTATCCGCATACCCTAAAACTGCTATCTGCATCCGCATGTGCGGATAGTGGATAGCAAAATAAGTGCGAATAGCAGATGCTGGCGGTTATTATTCGCCCGCATTTACACCCCTAGCTTCAAGTATTATCTTTGCAACTTGAACTTCCTAAGCTGAGATAACGCTCATGGCCTTCTATGTTCTTTTTTTTTTTTCCCCCCCGAGGGGGAGGGGGGGTGTATGGAAACCGCGGTGGCACGGTTAGGGAAAGTGGACATTGTTTATAAAGTCTCTAGGTGAATGGGTAGATGAGGTTTTTTTTTTTAATAAATATAGGAAATTCATTGAAAGCACAAAGAATACAACCCAAGTACACATGAAGTATATAAGAGAAAAATACTCATAAAATCAAGAATGATAAAAAAAGAGTACAAAAAATCTGAAAAGTTAGAGACAAGGAAAAAAGCGTAACAAAAATCTACTCAAAAAGGGATTCAAGAAAATAAATATGTAGATCTGACCTCGTTCTCTCGCAATCTTCGAAGCTTCAAGCGCTCCTCTCTCTCCAAATGCACTACATTAAGAATAAAGGGATTACATTGCAAACAAAATCGATATCATTCCGATCAACCCTTCTTTTCCAACACACCATGAGACCCACCACCCGTCTAGGCATAACCCACTTTACTCTAAACATCTAAAATACTATGTTCCACAAATCTCTCAAGACATCACAATGAAGAATAAGATGATCCGAGGTTGCCTCACTCTTTTAACACATACAAAACTAATCTATTACTATGATATGACGCTTGCGAAAATTGTCCAAGGGGAGAATTTTTCCTAGGGATGTTGTCCAAGAAAAAAAAGTCAACCTCAAAGGAGCTTTAGACCTCCAAATACTCTTCCAAGGGAATGAGTCAACAATGGGAAGAACCTTGTAAAAATATTTAACCTCAAAATTTCTTCTTTGCAAAAGCGTCCAACATAGCTTATCATCTCCTCATCGACCCACCCTAATCGAATACAAGATATTGAAGAAAGAGAAGATCAAGTCCAACTCTCAATCATGCACCAACAAGAGCCATCACTACCTCAACACTAGCAAAATTAGAGAAGACATCTCACCCCCTCCTCATGTGTTTCCAAAGACTCACTCCCTAGGATCGAGTGACACCTTTAGTGCACCATCAACCCACTAAACTTTCATACTTTTTATCTTCTATCTGACGCCAAAAGACCTCTCTCTCCAAAGCAAACCTTCATAGCCACTTTCTCAATAGTGCCCGATTAAATATATTGACATCAAACTAAAGAAGACCAAAGAATCCATCTTACCTAGAAAATTTGGACAAAAAGAATAAAGATGAGATAAGATTAAGCACCTAACATATCAGCGAGTGCTGGGTCGGGCTACAACACATCCAACAATTCCAACCCTTAGGAATTTGATATCCCTTTAACTAACCTCGGCCACCAAATGGCAGCATGTAAAAACTCTACTTTTCTAGTTTTTAGATACTCTACGGCCACATTTAGTACATTGAATCAAAATAGAGAAGGAATAAGAACATGTATTACTTGGCCTTGTTCTTGATGACATCCTCATCAGATCTAAAGTTTAAATTTTCTTGAGTGCAAACAATTTCTTACGGACACACCCATCAGCAAAGTCAGAGTCTACAACAATCCATGTGTAGGAAGCGCTTTGCACAAGCTCAGGGTTTGCCCGAACAGGGGTAAATATACAAAGTGACCCTGCCTTGAAGGGTTTTCGTCATTAAAAAATATATATATTAATAGAGATAAAATGGTTATTTTTGTTGCAACACTAAATAGAGCTCAAAATTAGTAGATTGTATACTGTACTATTCATATATTATTTTCGATAAAAAATATTTTGAATTTTATATAAATTTGTTATGTTAAAGTTTTAAGATTTTTTTTTAATTTAATTAATTCTATGTAACTTAAATATAGCATTATAAAAATGTGCAGCTAAATACAAATAAATATAGTATAATAACTATACCATAAAATATTGTATGACACTAAAAAACACCATAATAATAATAGTAATAAATAAATAAATAAATAAACTTATGAATTTATATTTACATTTATTCTCATTTCTACATATATTTTTTTATTTTTATTCATAACTTATTTATTTTAATCTACAAAACCTTGACATTAAAATTTTATTTTACTAATGTAAGTTATTCCTAGGTATCAAGAATGGGTCTTCCCAATTTGAAAGGCAGGGAACAGCTACTCCGCAAGAATAATCAAAAACGAACTACATATAACTATTCAGCAGAAAACACTATTTCAGTCTAAGTTCTATATTGTGTACTAAACATACCCCAAAAATTATATTGAAACAAAAAAATATATTGAAAAAAAATACCTGAAAGCCAAACTGATCCTTTGTTTCGAGCGTTGGACCAACCACCTACAATCTACAGTATAGTAAGGTTCGCTTTAAGCTCAACCTTACGAGTGAGATTAGTTGAAGTATAGTGTTGATATTCCAAGGACTACCCAAGAGACCCTTGGGTCAAGAGCTTGGGGAAGCGAGAGTCGAAGCCTAAGAAGTAACATAGGATTAGGTTTGTTCAATGCTTATTTGAAATTCACATGAAGTAGAAAAGATACATTTGACATTTTCTAGTGGTCCATTTTGTGTTAGATATTGAGCAAAGATGTCCACTAATAATGGCAAACGTCAAAGATCAGGGACAACATATGATCGTGTGTTAGACACCTGTGAGGTAGAAAATAACAGGATGCCCCCACACCACCCACATCCTTCAGAATGTTATTATTAACTCTTTCAGCACAGGGATTGATACAGATCATTTTTCCCTTCCTCCAGTTTTTCTGTCAGAAGCATCCTATTTCAGACTACAATTTTGGAGACGGTTATAATTGTTTATTGAAGATACAATGAAAAGTTGAGCTTCTGCAATATAAAGCGTAGAGATCAGATGTCCTAAAATGATTCATGCATCTGCTCTGGCCAAAAGTCGGTAAGTTTGTAAACTACCCGGTTTGCTGGGACAGGAATGTTACAGACAACAGAGAAGATTTCACAGCTATACCATAGGCATTCCCATGTTAGGAACAAATACAATTGATTACCTACACTGGAGAAGGAAATAAAATTGAACAGTTAAACAGAACCTGTACCTGGAGCTTTGGAACAAAACTTGGAAGAGAAGCTGAAAATCCAATAAAATGTTGGGGTCATGGGGATCAAGTGACTGTTTTAAGCTTCCTAGTCCTCAGCTGCCCCTTTCTTATTCTGACTTCACATTTTTTGGATCAAAAGGAATAGGTGGAGCATATAACGAGTCATGATCTGCAGTAGTGATAATTGAAAACTTTGTACATGCATTTTTCACTGATCATAAAAGGAATAGGTGGAGCATATAATGAGTCAAATGATCTCCGGTAGTGAAAACTTTGTACATCCATTTTGCAGTGATCATATCTTGTTGCCAAACACACCAAACCTTACCAAGCATATCTTTGAGTTCTGTTTCTTAGCACTCCAGATGTTACAGTACTCCCTACATCACACACACACTCAATGAAGGCTCTTTCCACCAAGAAGCCCCTCGAACTAGAAGACACGGAAACCCAAAAGTATTGTAGTCCAAGTGACAAATGAATAGTTTTAAGAATCTCAAGTGAGATAGATACAGAAAGCCTGCAGTCTTACTTCAGCCTCAGTATGTCTTATCTGTATCTAGACCATAGTATTATAGAGAAAGTAGGTTCATTTTTAAATAATTGATAAAAAGACATGGAATTTCTGCAATCAAATGATTTTCATAATATTGCAATTCTATCAAGGACAAAACTTCAATCCAAAAAAATTCCACCTATGGTTGTGTCCTGCGCAGCGAGTACCAGCTTCAGCAAGTCACTGGAAACTTTTGGTTTACATTCCCCTATATCACATCTATTTTCATCAAGCAGAAAAAAAAAATCTACTAAACGAGTCATTACACTCTTAGATGAGTTTAAAAATTCATACAAGTAGATCTTAGATGAGTTTACCACAGCATGAATGTACAGCACCAAAGTTCCTAAAATTTATACACATTCATGCACACAGTGCACACACAAGGACAAGACTGAGATCTAAGCATTATATAACTAATGGAGCGTTTGAGATTGTGATTTTGTAGATAATAAGTGCGATTTAAACCAAACTGTAAAAAATGAATCATTTGAAAATTGCGTTCTTAAAAAATTGCAATTTAAAAACGCAAAAAATCTACGGTTTCAAATCGCAAGTAATGAGATTTTTTTAAAAAAACGCAGAATTTTAAAAGTTAAACTACGATTTTAAAAGTCAAATCGCGATTTTACCAAACGCTTAACTGCGTTTTTAAAAATCATGTTTTCAAATCACATATTTTAAAATCACACTTTTTGAAATCGCATACCCAAACGAACCCTAAAGAGAGGAATCCCATAGATAGAAAAAAATTCAACATTTAATTGATGCTACGGAGACACAATTGTTCCTTATACAATCACATCAAACACAGATGACTTAACAATAATCAATTTCTTCCTTTCCAAATAGCACACAAGATAGTCACCAAAAGGAATACAAGGACAGAGAATCTTCAGATAATGCAAACCTTTAGCATTCTACACCCCAACAAGCCAACAATAAGTGTAACACTTGACAATTTACTGACCGCTGCAATACTGTAAAGAAAGATTGTCACTCAACCCCCTTCACCACTAAGAAAATAAAAATTAAAAAATCAAACCTAAAAACTTAGAAACCCTTCTATATCAAGCAAAGCCCTGCAGACAATGTACACGAAAATCTACTAAACGAGTCATTACACTCTCGAAACTCCAATGTACTAGAAACACCCTTACTAAACGAGGACACATTCCAATGAATTCATAAAAGCACCAAACAACTTGAACCTGTTGTTTTATTAAAATGTAATATACAGGGGGGGATTGCTAACTCAGGAAGTTATTCATCAACATCCCAGCAAAATGAATCTCACAATTGGTCCACAACAGAAACAACAACATACCCAGAATCAATCCCCCAACAAGCATCACATGTACTTTTCTTTCACTACCTAAACCGCTTCGCTTTCATCTAAAATCAAGAACTGTAACAAAATTCATATAAAAAAAACACAAAGAAAGAAAAAAGATCGACTTCCCTCTCAATCAGAACGCTCTGGGGTCGGTTCCGTGCTGCCAAACATAGACGAGCTCGTCCCAGCCGGTGCTCGCGAGCAACCCCTCCACAAGCACGCTCATATCGACCCCGACAGCGAACTCCGTGTGCTGATCGTACCGACCCACGAGCGCGTCCTCCACCATATAGTCCCACAGGCACACCGTCATGTCGTAGGAGCACGACACCATGAGGCCCTGTCGGTGCGGCGAGAACTTGATTTTTCTGACCGCGTAGCTGTGGCCACTGAGCACCGAGATGGGGACCCTATAGCTCCTGACGTCCCAGACCTTGATGGTCTTATCCACGGAGGCCGTCGCGATGCAGCAATCGTCGTACTTGTTCCAGTCGCAGGCAAGGATCTCGAAGTCGTGGGCGGGGATTATCATGGTGGAGCCGGGCTCGCGCACGTCCCAGACGCGGAGAGTGCAGTCGCCGGAGGCGGAGGCGAATACGTCGGCGTGGCGGGGGTTCCAGACGGCGGAATAGACACAGTAGGCGTGCTCCTTGAAGGTGCGGACGGAGGACGGGCGGTCGAGGGTCCAGAGCTTGATGGAGTCGTCCCAAGAGGCGGAGAGGAAGGAGTCGCGGCGGACGGGGTTGTAGTCGGTGGAGTGGACCTCGCGGGAGTGCTCGTGGAGGGAGCGGATGGGGTTGTTGGAGGGGGGGAGGGAGAGGTCGTAGATTTTGATCGAGCCGTCGGCGATGGCGGCCACGAGGAGGGACTCGTGGGACTCGGACCAGGCGAGGTCGTAGACGCCGTCGGCGGTGTCGAAGGAGGTCACCTCGGAGACTTGGGGGGAGGGGGAAGGGGGAAGTTCTAGGACGTGGATGCGGCCGTTGCCCAGGATGCCGAAGTTCTGGGCGGTGGCCACAGCCAGGCGGGACTCGTAGAAAGGGCTGAATTTCACGGAGTAGCCGTTGAATGGGGTTTTGAAGACCGGCATGGTGGAGGTGGGGTGGAGGTGCGGTGGATGTTGGGGGTTGGGAAGTGATCCCGGGGGCTTGCTTATCTAGTTGGTTGCAATGGGAGATTGGCTAAAAGGAAAGAATAAAAAATGAGAAATGCAACACATTTTCATTTTCACTTTCACTCTCAATCTCAAGTACATATTCGTTGATGTGCCGTAAAAATTACCACTGGATTTTGAAATAAATCGCTCTTTATATTTTAATTTAGATTCAATATCATTATTCATGTCACGTTGCACACTTAAGAATATAGGAACAAATGTAGGAGTAAAAATGTGTATAACTTTTCTTATTAAAATGAGAAATGTTAGTTAAGTTTTTTTTAAAAAAAAAAAAAATTCTTACATAGTAATGTGGTACAACATGATTTAATTTTTTAAAATTTGGATTCATCTAATTTTCAATGATGTTGTGTTACATCACTTCATAAGAGTTTTTATTTTTAAAAAAATATTTTATAAGCCTAACATTCTTCAATTAAAATACATTTACCTCTCAATCTTTCAATGCACCAATGTCCTTTATCCTACAATTTAGTTAATGTATCCAATCCGAATGTTTCGACCGGTATTTTTGTTAAAAAAAGAAGAAGATATTTTCTCCTTATTAAGTTTTATCCTCGAAGCTTTCATAAACATACAACAATCGCGACAAAGTACTTGTAAGACTTCACATAATTTTTTTAGGCAAAAAAGGAGACTATTATCATCAAAAAAATAAGTGATTTAACTTGATTTTTCCTCTAGCAATTGGGACTCCTATAAGGACTAATATTCTCCGCTTGCTTAAGTAGCAAACTGAGTGCCTTTTCACATAAAAGAAAAAGATGTAAAAATAATGAATCCCCTTGCCTCAAGCCTCTAGTAGGAATGATCCTTCTTTAGGCTCGTCGTTTGTGAGGACAAAGTAAGATACTAAATTGATGCACTTTATGGTCAATTGTATCCATCCATCATCAAAAGCAAGCTTTCTCATAACAACTTTCAAAAAGCTCTACTCCACTGTATCATAAGCTTTATTCATATCAAGTTTTAAGGTCATGTAACTCGTCTTTCCCTTTGAATTACTACTCATCATGTGCAAAGTTTCATAAGCAGTTAAGTAGTGAGCTTTCCAAGAATAAACACACTTTGATTTTGGTAAATGATTTGAGGTAGGAATTTATTGAGTCTATGAGTTAACACCTTAGAATAAATTTTATATAGCACATTACACAAATTAATTGGTCTAAAATCAAAAGCTCTAGATGGTTGTTTGACTTTTGGGATAAGTGTTATATTAGTAAGCATTTATAGACTCGATCATACTACCTGAATTGAAGGGAACTCATAATAGCTTCACATACCTTGTAGCCCACCATTGATCAATACTTCTAGTAAAAACAATTTGCACATCCATCTAGCCTAGGGTTGGCAATTCGAGTTGAGGGTTTGGGTTTAAGTCGAGTCGCTAATCCGTTAAGGGTTAATTCGAACAAGAGATGTTTAGTTAAACCGGTTAAAACTTCAACTCAAACATAACCTACAAGTGACCCAACATGACCCACTCGACTCATTTAATTAGCGGGTCACAAATGGGTCGACCCATTTTAACTTGTATTTATTATATAAAAATATATATATGATTTCATAAATAGAAGCGGGTTGACCCATTATTTACCCGTTTAATCAAGCCGTCTATAACCCAAACTTGTTTATGTCAAATTTTAACCCTCTGATTTCATGTTAAATTTATGAGTCGTATAAAAGCCTAGATCTTTCAATGGTGGCATCTAAGATAACGTTCAATTGACTTCCTCCGCGGTGAATTCCTTTACCAGCTACTCATTCATTTCTACAGTGATACTAGCCTTATGAGCAGCTCTGTTGACACCATCTGGATTTGTGCACTGATGACCTCTTTCATCAACATGACTGATATGATCTACTTTTCGCCTCTAATTAGCACACAAGATAAAACTTTGTGTTCATGTCTCCATTCTAAAGCTAGTTCTCCTTTTCTTTTTGTTTCAACTTCAAATCTTCTTTTTCCAAATATATCATCCACTTTGAAGTTTGAAGTCGCCCCCCCCCCCCCCATGGAAATAGGCCCTTCATCCACCTGTAAAGCCTCTATCTTGACCGCTTATTTAGGAGAAATTGTTTGAATTTTAAGTTTTATATCATAGAAATCTTAAAAATTATCCGACTAAAAGGGTATGTCACAAATCCTTTCAAAAGTCATATAAGTCAATTAGCAAAAACTTGTACCGAAACTCGTTAACCAGAGTACACAATACTCATAATAGGGTAGTGATCATACAAGAAAGAGAAAAGGTCCATAACAAATTCTTTAGCCTGCAGGCATGGTGAAGCTAGCTTGAACCAAAACCTCTCAGAGTATATAATATATATATATATATATATATATATAAGAGAGAGAGAAGAGAGAGAGAGAGAGAGAGAGAGAGACAAGAACAAACAACATCACACTCAAAAAAAAAAAAAAATCAATCAAGTTATAAAAACAGAAAATTACAGATCCAAATAAAAAGACAAAAAAGAAAATCTAAGTTTAATAGTAATCCAACCACAACTCTAAATGGGATTATCGAAGGCGGAAAAGACAATTAAGAATGCTGCCAATAAAGTTGGTTGTAGCGGTTCATGGTGGACAGTAGATATCAACAAGGCAGCCTCATTTTAACTTAATTCCTAACGAGCTTATAACGAAATTAAGAAGACTAAGAAATAGTTGTACATTAGCAAAAGAGGCACCACCCGAAGCAATGGGACAAATAACTACCAAAATCAAATATTTTTAAAGTCAAGAGCTGGATATAAAATTTTTAGTGGACCAAAATGGCACTACAAAACAGAGCAATAGGAGCTGTTATGGACGCGATCACGTGTGCCACAACGGTGTTTGGGGTACATGCACGAGGGAGGAAGCTGGTGGGTGATTAAGTTGTGGCCGGCGATGGTGAAGGAGACGAGCGTGGGTGGTAGAGAGAAAGTTAAGTAGACTAGTTCTGCTTCCCCTTTGCTTCACGGGCCATGGATTGAACTCATTAATAGGGTGGACCAAGGGTGGTACCAGAAGCTGACAGTATTTCTAAACCTTTGTGACCCCATCAAAGTCCTTTTTTCACAAACGGAACATCGATGTTTGACAGCCATCTCGGTCATGTGCGCACTTGAGCCCAATTAGAGTTCATTTCTTGGGTGAGCCTCCAAACCAATTTTGAAAACAAGGCCAAATTCCTAGGTCTAGCAGCCAAAAACCCAAGCCCGAAGCCACCCTCCTCTTTGGATTTTGTGATTCTATCCCACCCACCCCAACGAAGTGCATTTTGTGTTATCCATAAAATAAAAAATAAAAATAAAAGACGTGTATTTTGGTTTTCTCCTAGGTAGACCCCACAGAAGTATAGAAAGTCAAATGGGTATCGACACACATACATTGCTTCTTTTCTTTTTCTTTTTTTTTCTTTTTTTTTTTTGAGTGGACTTACATTGCTTTCAAGTAAGAGCTGCAGGACTCCCCTTTCCTTTTCTCTATCTTGCTTATTAAAAAAAAGAAAGGAAAAAAAGAAAGAAAATAGGAGCTGCAGGACTACTAGCAGCTGTCTTTCTTAAATTTGGAGAATTAAATTATTTTTTACTTTTTCATTCAAATAAATTTTACAATATTTTTTTCTTATCTTTTTCTCTAGAAATATTCTTTCAAAAAAAAAAGAGAGAAAAGAAAGGTGAGTGAAAACTATTTTTTTTTTGAATAAAATAATAGTAAAAAAAAAAAAAAAAGCAAAAGTACTGTCTAGATTTATAGTAGCACTTTTAATTTTCTTGAGTTCCTTTTTTCTTATTTAAGGAACACTAAAAAAATCTGTTACATGAGCATTTTGAAAAAATTTTCTAAAAAAAAAAAAAGTGGATTTAGAAAGTTGCTAGTGCTTACTATAAAAATGTGGTACAAAGTACGAACCATTGAAGAGAGAGCACATCACGGAGCCCCGCGGAAAATAACCGAAACTCATCTGGCAGTGAGATTGTGACAAGTAGGGTATGAGACATAATTCCGTAATTTTAGAATGTGGTTAAAAATCTGGTGGCCATATTTGGAACCTTCCCAAACATCTTCATTAAATATGTTTGGACTTTTGTCGACTCCATTATTATGCTTTAGTAACTGAAGATGAAAAATGATTAATTTTTCTTTGTAAGTGGATGACAAATCATTTTGTATTTGGGGTAATTTGCCTTTTCTGAAACATCATATTGGTAGTGCTAATAAATTACGTGCATATATTTTGGTTGGAAATTTGCAGCTCGAGGGGCCTTTGTTTGTGAATCTTCTGAAGAAAATGCTGTGCCTTGGAAGCCAACAACGTCCGGCAAATTTGAATTTTGCTGCTTCGTGGAGTGGTAGAAGGGGTGTCCTTTTTGGTTGATTTGCTGCTACCTGGTGGATCTTGATTTGGTTCACTAACATCTACATCCCTACCCACAATTTTATAGGCTGACTTGCCATACAAAAGATTTGGTAGATAAAAAGTGGATATTTGAGGGGTATATAGTATTACTCTTTGATTTTATGGTTGTGAAATCACGTCACATTTGATTTGGTGGATAAAAGTTGATACTTTGATGGTATATAACATTAATCTTTTTTGTTTTTTTTTTCCATTGCTTGGAAGAGATAGAAAGTTTTTATAGGCTATGTTGGAGCATGGGCCAGCGACACCAATTGTGAGGACTCAGCCCAACAAAAGACCCATTCAGCTAGCGGTAGGGGCCAACCTCCGAGTTTTAGCCACCCAAGGCACCCAACGACACAAGTATCCAAAGATTGCCCCATCAAGGGTGAGGCGATTGCAATGCACAGTAGGGTGACGCTCGAATCACACTTTCCGTCTCAATCGCCTAGAGCACCTATCTCTGTTAGCTATCAACAGGTAGGACTCAAATATGTTATCTCACCGTATCTCAAGTCCTCAGATACCAAGAAAAGTATGTGTCACGTCAGTCCTAATCAATCTCTAACCCCACATATAACCTAATGCGTGGGAAGATATGATCTTCTTCCTATCAACATCTGGCATCCAGCCTTGTCTCAAGTCACATCACGCCCTTAAATATAGGGTTTGTGGTGCAAAGAGATCAGCTTCAGTAAAGGCCGGGTCAATACATATATCGAACAAGCAAGCCAAGGTGAGTATTTTGACTTTCTCATCTCGAAATTACTCTTGAGCTTATTGTGTTTTTTTTTATCATTCTCCAAAGATAAATATTGATTTAGATATCAGAGCTATCCTCTGCTGGCAAGTTTTTTGCCTCATTATTCATTGTCTTGCAGGTCCTGACACGTCACCGACCGAAAACTGTCCCAACAGGCTGTAAATATTTTAGAATGGAAACTTTTTACTTGATTCTGTCACTAAATTGGCTTGGCTACCACATTTATCTTTTTAATTTGGATTAAAAGGAATGGCAGATGACATAATGCATCTATCATGGATGAAGATGTTGTTGATGTCAAAGGCAAGGTAGGGTACCTTCATTCAATGAATGTAAAAGATTCTTCATTGAATGGAAGATTTGCCGAGTCATGATACTTTTCTTGCTAACATGTTTGATGTTATTTGATGTTAACTGATTACTCTATTTTATTTTTGCGGTCATTTGCGATAGGATGTAGCTCAAAGTTTTTTTTGTTGCTGGTTATTGTCTGATTTATAGCTTTTTCAGCTACTTTCTTATATTAAGTTTCTGTTTCAACATTTTTATTATTATTATTTATCGGAAAAATAAAGACATGAACTTGCTAAACTTTGTCTTCAAATTTGGTTGGAGAGAATTTTTTTCAACCCATAATATTAAACTGGCATGTGTCCAAATGCATGTCAATTATGATAAAATTGGACATATGTTAGCTTTTTTTTATTTTTATTTTTATTTTTATTTTTTTATGACCCACCAACAAGAGGGAGAAGGGAAAGGAGGATTTGAACCAGTAACACTTCTATTTAATGAAGCGCGGTTCCTAGCTAATTGTATTGTCCCTTGAGGTTAGACACATGTTAGTTTAATCAATTAAATTTGAAAAAATCCCTCCAAACCCAGTTTAGAAGGAAAACTTTATCCAATTTCGTAAGCCCATGGTCACAACTAGGCATGATTAAAAGATGTCTTGTTCAACACTTGAACAGTTTAATGCTAAAAGAGTTATTATTATTTTATGCTATACAAAAGTAGGGGGGGCTAAAGAGCTTTTATTCCATCTAAAGGAAAGAGAATCTAGTTTCTAAGGGCATATATTGAAACTTATTGAAAAAAAATGGCATATATATCTTGAAGGGATAAGAATTAACAGCAATTATTTGTTCGAAATGTTAGATTGTTAGTAACTTGAGTAGGTAATATGAAAGACCTCATATAGCACTACCTACCCGAATAGTTGGTTGGATAGTCTAACATTTATTTGGACAGGTGGGTCATATATGGGTTCTCTTTCTTTTTGATTTTTCTTAAATATATAGGAAATAAAACTATTTTTTGCTTTTATATTTCAAATAAACTTTACAATAACTTCTCCTATATTTCCATATATCATTTAAATATTATTTATTTACAAAATATAAGTTCACTACCTACCCTCACATTTTTTATAAATTTTAACACAGTTCTCAGTAAAAGGCAAAGAGACAAGAGACGAGAGAAATATTTTGTATTAAAATAATGTATAGAGAAGCTAAAGTGATACCGAATGCATTGGTAGCACTGTAACATACCCAACATTTAGAAAAGGACAGAAGTTATAGCGTACATATCTGCTGCATGTAGTTTTTTGTGACTTTTTTTTTTTTTTGAGATTTTTCTTTATTTAAGGAAGAGCATAGGCCTTAGAAAAGCTGCTAAGAGTGCTCTTACACATTCTTATCTATCAAAATTACTAGCAATTAGATAATTACCGTGAATCCCGATTCATTTTGAATTACATTATTAGGGAGAAGCAACCTCAATTTGATGGTATATTTTGTGAGGACCTATATTCCAAGGCCAAATGATTTCATTTAAAGGTTTTTCATTGGATGGGCATTGATGTATTGACTTTAAGGCAAGCTAAGTTAGCATATGGATTTTAATGATAAGAAAGGCATTGGCATATGAGAACCCCTTGTATGGACCCTCCCCTCCATACCTGCTCACATGTTGCCCACTAACATCTACATCTCAACCTATTTAATTGGCGGGCCATATTGTGGATGGGACATTACCACAAATCAATAGACAATCAAACTATCTAAAACAGTGTTAACTACCTTGTTTTCTTATAGCAATTAATCTCTTC
This sequence comes from Betula pendula, assembly GCA_900184695.1. Taxonomy (NCBI): domain Eukaryota; kingdom Viridiplantae; phylum Streptophyta; class Magnoliopsida; order Fagales; family Betulaceae; genus Betula; species Betula pendula. The sequence goes on along the minus strand of FXXK01000951.1, from coordinate 156,864 downwards.
GTTAGCAGCTTAGAGATAAAATGGTCCAAGGTCAATATGAAATTATACACAAATCAAATCAAATCAAATAATTATACACCTTTTTTATTTTGTTTTTAGATGATCAGCATGAAGGACTTTCTTAGTATCATTACCTTACTTTTGAATTTCATGCTTTACTTCCAAACGAACCACTTAACCACCGCAAGCGAACAAGAAAATAAAACAACCAACCGCCCTTCATTTCAAAGACTATTATAGTCATATGCTTTTTCATGAAATCAAGGGCTTCCCTCTTCTAAAGTTCTTGTCTTCGTCTTCCTTTTTATTTTTCTTACGAACAACCTAAACACATAAATAATATTCATTTTTATGTCACATGATAACACATTTTTAAATCAAAAACAAAAATCACCTTCTAAAACCCATTAATATAAAACAAAATTGAATTCGTTTGCTAATACTTTTTAGATGATATGTTTTGTTTGAAAAAAATATTTGATGTGATGTAAATGATTATGTGTTTTGTTTGTGTTTAAAGTTGTTCGTTAATGATTTTACTACTTCTTTGCTTAAAAGAAAAAAAATTTCCCTTAAAAGAGTTGTAAAAAACAAAGCTGTTTATATTTTGGTTTTTAGTATTTCTATTTGCTAATAATTTTTAGAATAATGTTATTAATAAATTGTTATACAATTTGATGATGTGATAATAATATTGCAGTTTCTCAGATAAAATTACTCTAATTTTTAATTACGACCAAGTAAATATTCGTTTGCATATATGTATGGGAATTAATTTGGACTCAACCGAGTTATCAAAAAGTAATTAAAGATTGGACTTTTTTAAGTGAGGAAAATAATCAAGAAGATGATAAAAGTATAGTAGGACAAACAACACGTGCTCAAACAGCGCGTAGCTTTAGAATTTAACTTGTAAAAATTGGCAACAACTTCACTTGAGTCAAAGCACTTCACAGTTCACAAATCTAAAACCAGAAAGAGATAAAGTAAAACAAGTCTTTCACACCTCACTTTCCAATGAAAGCCACAAACCCACATGATCTTGCTTGGGGATATTGAAAGATCACAACCTCTCCCCCCTCCCCCCCTTCTCTCAAAAGAAGATTTTCCCCCATGACCCCCTTCTCACAATTCAATCCAAACAAACACATATTTCTCTCATTGACCCTACACTACTACCGTCACCAACTATTTGCAACCCTTTCAATTGCGTGCCGCCAAGTGTTGCATCCTGATTGAAACACGCATGCCGGGTCACCCATGAGAGCCCCCCCAACCTTTCAAACCCAACCCAAAAATTATTGAACCTGGTGAAGGTGAGAGGAGAGGGGCCAAAATGATGGATCCAAAAGGCAAAGCACAGAGTGTTATGCAATTATTCATGTCATGGATTTCATCCTAAGCAAATACTTCACCCCCCACAACAACAAAAAAAGAAAAAAAGGAAAAAAAAAGTATAATATAAACATCATTTGCTACAACACTTTTTGGGTGACTGATTCCCACTCTCTTTGGCATAAAAAAGAAAAGACCCTTCTCTTTCTCTCTCTCTTGGTCTTTCTATTTTTATCTTTTCTTCTACAATTCCATGAGAGAGGAGCCATGAAGAACACCATAAGATGCTGCATCTCTTGCATTCTACCATGCGGGGCACTCGACGTAATTCGCATAGTACACTCCAATGGGCGCGTGGAGGAGATCAGCGGGAGTATCCGAGCGAGCGAGATCATGAAGGCGCACCCTAAGCACGTGCTAAAGAAACCCTCTTCGTCGTCCGACGACGGGTGTGTTCCGAAGATTGTTATAGTCCCGCCGGACGCGGAGCTTCAGCGCGGAAAGATATACTTCCTCATGCCGGTGCCTTCGACCCACCCGGAAAAAACCCGGTCGAAATCATCGGCGAGGAAGAAAAAAAGAGAGGCCGAAACAAACGCCAACAACAACGGTACGACGTCGTCCATGACAAACCTTTTGATATCTGATCGGTATTTGAGTGAAATACTCTCCGAGAAGCTCTCCACCCAAAGGGATCGACGGCGAGGCCGTGTTGGGGTTTGGAGGCCCCACTTAGAGAGCATTTGTGAGTCACCGGCTGATGTTTAATTAATGTCCGATTTTGCTTCTTCTTGTGATTCAATTTTATAAGGTCCATTTCTTTCTTTAACATGTTTCTTCCTTCTTTTTCTTCTCTTTTGTTTTCTTTTTCTTTTTTTTCCTTTTTTTTTCCTGGTTGTATATATAGGCATAGAAGAAGAAAAAAAAAAATGCAATAGTTGTATCATGGTTTTGGTAAGGATCGATCTCGGGATCCGATAAGGCCATAAAAGGTTGCCGTTACCGGAATTTGGAGTGTATTTCAATGGGGGCATAAAATCAAAGGCTGTAATTTTTGTGGTGTTTGGTTTTTTTCTTTGTAGGGGGGAAGAAACTGTTATTGGGAGAGACCCACTTCTACTGTTTAATGTTTTAGCATTGTATGAATAAAATCTGGAGGGTGATTGTGCTATTATTCAATATGATTCAATGACCAAAATAACATGGTAGTTGGTAAGTATTGGTCATACATATCTCTTCTTTTTTCTTTTTCTTTTTTTTGGGGGGGGATGATTTATTGATCACTAGTTTTTTTTTTGTGAATTATATTGACCACTAGTTTGGCTATATATATACGCACCAATAATAATAATAATATGGTTGTTTGGGAGTATTGATCATCTAATTTTGTATCGGCAATTAATGATGTAAAGCTGACATCAATGACCCCCATGAATAGAAAAAAAAATCAGCCGATTTTCATCCGTGAATCCTGGCGTTCTCATTAGAAAAATGACCCCTACAACGTATATTTTAGTATTTTTTGTCAACGTAGGGGGGCGGGCATACATGCGCGCGAGGCAGTTCATGGATTTTATGGCATAGATCCAAGGGATGATGAATGATCAGCATCAGTTGCTGTGTTCGATCTCTTACTTTTTGATTATATATCAAAATCTGAAAAATGCAAAATCGAACCGGTAGTTTACTTGATTTACATTTAGCTTATTGTAATATCAAAATAAATTCAAAAGTTTTTTTGGTGTATGTTAAAAAAATAATTTACTCTTTATAATTAAGTTTGTCTACTAACTTAACACATTCTATTCGTGTGACTCTAATTTAAATAAAATACGTGTCACAATTTTATTAGTTCTAACATGTCAAACTAACGAAATTTGTTAAGTTGGTGAACGAAATTTGGCTATAGTGTAATTTCTTTTTTTTTTTTTTTGGCATATTTCAAAAACTTTTGAATTCATTTTGATATCACATAAAACTAATTGCAAATCATATAAATCACATGAAATGATTTTACCTTTTTTCCTATAGAAATGAACAATGCAGTGTATTCTTGTGGGGGGATTGCATGGATTTCAATAGAGTGCAGAGCATTTAGTATTTTCCCAATCCCCATGGGGGATTAAATAAATATATATTCAAATATTGAAGAAAGTCACTTTCAGGTGGATGAAATGATAGTCCCCACATTACTTTCCACCATAGAATAATGCAATTTCTAGGTTGCACTAACAAGTGGGCATGTCTTTAAGCATTTTGTTCTCTTAGAGATGATTAGATGGTGCCAATGGCATCCTGTAAAGTTAATTACACTAGTGCTTTGACCTCTACGTTGGCTGGATGGCAGAGGGTTGAGCCTTGAGAAAGCCCATGTTCTGATCCCATATATTTTGCACCAATTTTTCTAAGCTGGGCCAGCAAAAAGCTAAACTCAGTTCAGATATCATTGAACTGTGATCTCATTAAATGATCCTTGCCTCCTTGGCATGCCATACTGACAGCGGGTCGCTTCAATACATTTTTACAAAAGCGTTTTATAAATGACTCTTTCTATGATTCTGCGAGGTGATCAGTTAAGAGAAGTTCTTCAAGAATCATGAAGATTACACGACGAAACTAAATGATTAAGAATCATGAAGATTACACGACGAAACTAAATGATTCCCTGACTAGATAGACTCTGTATCTCAACTCTCATATACGGGGTGATAATTTGTATATGTTTGTCCGGTTTGAATAGGATGGATTGAAGTATCGGTATAAGATTATATAAATTAATTTTAATTTGACTTATTTAATTAAATCGCTATACTTTTCAACACTATCTAATTTCGTGTTGAATTTATGTCGAGTTTGCGAGTTATGTAAAAAATTAGCAGCTCTTATGTCACGTATTAGGTTCGGGTCTTGTCAAGGCATATGTATAAGACTATATATGTTAATTTTAATTTAACCCATTTAGTTAAACAAGTCAGACCCTTTAACTTTAACCCGTTAATTTCGTATTTGGTTCATGTCGGTTTCGCGAGTCGTGTAAAAAATTTTCAACTACTCAAGTAAGCTGTAATAATAAGAGTAATGTTAAATAGTATATCATCATTTCATCACATTCCATTAGAGTGCTAGCAATGGCTTCTCTTAGAGCATTCACAATGAACTCTTTAAAAATTCTTTAAATTTAACTCTAAAAATATACTTTAGTTGATTTAGCTAGCCGCTTTTCTAAATCACTAAGGGCCTATTTGAGATTGCGTTGAGAAATAGAGTTTTTAAAGTTAAAAATAGTTTTTTAGCAAAAGCTTCATTTTTAAGGTTTTTTCAAAAGTGTGTTTTGACAATTTTTAGAGTAAAAAGGTACTTTTAGACTTTTTTACCAAACATGCCAGCTTTTTGTTTGACACAGCTTTTTAGATACCAAAAGTACTTTTTAAGCTCTCTAACATAATCCCAAATAGGCCCTAAATATCAAAGTACTGTCTAAATATTTCTCTACTTTAACTAAATATTATATTTTATTGATGAAATCAACTTTTGGACTCTTTGCATTAAAAATCTACTTTAGTTGAAAGGAAATAAGAAAAAGTACAAGAGAGAAAGAACATTAACAAAATTTTAATATTTACTTTTTGACTCTTTAAAATTTAAAGAGAGTTTCTGACAAATGTTAAATTTAAAAATTGATAGAGAGTTTGTTAAATGGTAGTTTTTGTGTGTTTTTTTAAACGTTTAGAGAAAAATCAAATTTAAAGAGTTCATTGTAAGTGCTCTTATATTTTTCTTAAATGTAGGGAACCAAACTACTTTCGTTTCTCTATTCAAAAAAACTCTACAATAGCTTCTTTAATCATTTTCATATACCATTTAAATATAATTAAAATTAAATTTAAGAGAAAAAGAGATGAAATATAAAGTCATATAAATATTGTTTAAAATAAATGCTAAAAGAAAGATAAAGACTTTTATCATAAAATAATGGTAAGGGAAGCAAAAGTGGTACCTTAAATTTAGGATATCACTTTTGGTTTCCTTGGATTTCCCTTGATTTAGAAAACACCTAGAGAAGTCATTNGCATAAGTTTTTTTAAAGAGTTTTCCCTAATTTAGGGAAAGAAATGAGATATAAGGAAACCATTGCTAGTGATATTAGATTAATATGACAGTGTTCATTAGCCCTTCGCATAAGCTCTTATTAAATGCTAAAATCACACCATCATCTCATCTAGCTAACATGTCAATCCCTATCGACCCTTGATTTTTTTATTTTTTAATAATGGTTGATTCAAGGGTTAATGGGCACTACTGCATCATGGTAATGGGATGGGGTTTGGATTTTAGCATTACTCTGGTTTAAAAAAAAAAAAATGTAAAGAGGCGCCCATCACCTCACCTCAGCCTAGTAATATAGAGGTGTAATATTTAACATGAGATAAATATACTTTGGCCCTCACAACAAACATTCATTTTTTAACTCCCTTGAACTGATAAGTATGAGATTTTGATACATCAAACTACCATTTTGTTACAATTAAACTCTTCCGTTTGGGTTGACCATTAGAGTGGATAGAAAAACCATATTTAGNTGAGAGGTGTTATAGGAATAATGACGAAAAAAGTGGTCACGTGCATAGCATGTGACCACTTTTCCATCAAAACATATGGCAGCCTCTAATGGAATGGCTTAAATGCAACAAATTGATAGTTTGATATATCGAATTGTCACAATTGTCATTTTCTAAGGTTTTATAAAAAATGATTATTAGTTGAGGGGACTAAAGTATATTTAACTTATCATTATTCTAATAAGAAAGGAATGATTAAATATACTTTGACTCCTTGAACTAACATTCATTTTCTAGCTAGTCTTATAAACTGACAAGTGTGACACTTAAATGAGAAAAATATAAAAAAAGCCATCTCAATTAATAGTCATTTTTAAAAAAGTCTTATGAAGTGTCAAGTGGTATAATTTGACGACACATCAAACTATTAATGTGTGACAAAAATGTTACTTTTCATATTTTCTTCCTATAATACCTTAATTTATTAAAAACTAAAATTTAAAATTTAAAACAAAAAAACAAAACCTTGGGGGTGTCTAACCCACACGTGTGGATGAATCGGCTGCCCCAAGGTTTTGTTTATTTATTTATTTATTAATTTTAATTTAGTTTTTTTTTTTTAAGAAACTAAATGTATTATAGGAAGAAAATCTGAAAAGTAGCGCTTTTTTTTTTTTTCACACATTGATAGTTTGATGGGTCAAACTGTACCACTTAACACTTTATGAAACTTTTTTAAAAACGGCTATTAGTTTATGGGGGTTTTATATTTTTCCTCACTTAAATACATAAAACTATCATTTTATTGTAACTAAACCCCTCCATTAGCGTTGATTGTTAGAGTGGATAGAAAAACTAAATTTGACCAAAATCTTCCGAAAATGCCCTCAATTTGACCATTAAAAAAATTTACCATTTACAATTACAAATTTTTTTTTCTTTTTTTTAAAAAAAACAATGGAAGGTAGCGGAACCACCCAAATGAAAATGGGGGGTGGCTTGCGACCATCACCTCCTTGATTTTGGGTGGCTGCCTTTTTTTTTTTTTTCTTTTGAACTTTTTTTTTAGTTTTTTATTATTATTGTAGTTTTTAAGAAATTAGGGGTATTATATGAAAGTTGACAAAAAAAGTGGTCACATGCCATCTAAATTGATGTCCAAGGCTAATGGATGGGTTTAGTTGCAACAAAAATGATAGTTTGGTGTATCTAAGTATCACACATATCAGTTTATGAAGCTATTTTAAAAATAGTTATTAATTCATGGGGCTAAAATATGAAACATAGATGTATGAAACCGAAAAGTACATAAAATGACTCATAAAAAAAAATAAAAAGAATTAACAGTCCAAATTACTTTGATTGTCTAAATAATAGAATTAGCAACAGATTAAAAGGATTAAAATCAACAACTTTATATACAAACCCATTTGATCATTCTAACTAAAAACAAATACTTATATACGTACACAATCGGTAGGGTACATGGAACATGAGCCAATTCTTTCCTTTTCTTTTTTTGTTTTTTCCTTTTTTGAACAGGAGTAAATCCAACTAAAAGTTTGGATCTTAGATGCAAATATTACACCAGACAAACATAATTCCCATAAGCTTTAAAACATCATATTTATAAGAATGAGCCGGAAGCTGATCTAATGCCCTACAATACCAACTCCAAAGATCTAAAAGATAAGGCTTTTTAAAAGTTTTATAAAACTAGACCCTTTTTTTTTTTTAAACTAGACCATTTATTTTCCAAGTTGAAGTCGACCCATTCCTCTGTTGGCCCAGGAGTTTATAGAAAATAAATGATAAGAGATTTTTATTCCTTTTGTGGTGCAGGATACAAGAAATTAATATTGGAGATGCAAAATGCAAATATTTAGATTTATTCAAGCGGCGACTCACACTTTGGCCTCTGCATCGATTGCAAGGGTCGCTGTCTCACTTTAGAACTTCAATAACTCGTAAACTGTATATTGACAAATCAAACTTATCCCATAACTTAATTAGGTGGATAAAATGTGACTAAATCTTTAATTATCATGATTATTTAATATGATATATTCAATTCTGTTATACCATGCCTTCTCTTTTTTACCTTTTCTCAGGTAGAATAAAATGGGCTCGTCAATCTTACTGTCGACCAACTTTACATGCGGCGGAAGTGATCGGGGCCCATGGATTAAGCTATATATATAATCTATGTTTGTCATTGTCACCTTATCTTGACAAGACATGGTCCGACCTACTGCCATGGGAGCTACTATGATTGGGGTTGGGAATACCGTTTGGTACACTACTTATGTGGGTCTGCATTTACATATCATTCACGTGGGCGGTAAAAAATCGTCATGCATTCGCTATGCGTTCGTTTGCATGGGTTATATATATGCAGATTTTTAGCCACTAACTTTGAGTGAGTGAATACAACTTGTACTATCTACATGTATATATGCAAGCGGATAGCGAAATATGGGTAGGCAAAATATCACCTCCACCATTCCATATATGTGAAATGTAGTTGTCTTATTAAAACAACGTTAAATCCCAAAACGACGTTGTTTCGTCTAGGAAAATGAGCAGAATATGAAACTCTCATGCTTTATTTTCTTTCTCTCTTTTTACACCTGCAGCTCCCCTTGAACCCTCTCTCTCTGAATCTAGCGTTCTCAGTCTCTTCCTATCTCTCTCTAGAGCGCTTTCCATCTCGTTTAAAAAATAGTTTTGTGATGTTACTTGTGATGTTGTAGATTGATTTTTTTTTTTTTTTTTTTTATGGATTTCTTCTGCTGTGAATTTGTAAGGTTTTGTAAGCACTGAACAATATACTATGTAGTGGATTATGGTGTGTGTGTATAGCATGCATTCTATGTGCTGAATGTTGGGACTTTTTTCTTGTTTGCTTCATACAACACGACTATTCCCTTTCTTCAAAGCCATCCTCTTCTAGATTGTACGTAATTGCTATAACCAACATCCAAAAAACCAAGATTTCCACATCCCCTAGATTGTATGTTCAACAAATCTATAGTTTGTTTGATTAATATTCCAGACTTCTCAGCATCATTTGTAACAATTTTTTGAATATGTGTAATCTGTCTTATTAATCTTAACATATGTCGGAGAATGTACAAACTTATGATTATGTCGCCCATAAAAAGAAATAACTTTTAGCGTACCATCATTTTGAAGTTGAGAAGTCATTTTTGCTTAACACTCCACATGTGAAACTGCGTGATACTTAGTATTCACTTTTTGAGGAGTAGAGATCCCTATTTTATTCTTTGAGAGAATTAGACGGGAAGGCGTACTAAGAATTAATTACTAATTAATTAATTTCTTGAAGTATTATAAAAAGTGACCAAGTCTTCATCATCAAGTGGCTTACCTGATCTCACCAGAATTTAGCACTTTGCAAGTGTTATGCCATAGACGATAGAAAACACATTTTCAAATAATATGGTGTTAATCCAGCTAAGTAAATACTAGTCTTTCTTAGTCCGGAGAGTGAATTCTGGATTAAGAGTAATTTTGCCTTATTCATTAGACAAAAACTGCTGTGGGCATGGCTCAGAATTGTCAACAGTAGCCAGTAACTCATGGTTTCTCAATATAGAAAGAAATTGAAATAGCCTCATGAGGTAATTATTACCGTAGAGCTTAATAGATATAAACTATGTGAAATTTGGCAGAGAAAATGAAGTAGGAGCAGTTGAATTGGAAGCAGCCATGAGGAAGAAGGATAACAAATGATCGAAGTGGTTTAGCTAACTTAACCAAAACCATGAACTGCATTATCATTAAGACGTACAATTGAGAAATTTAAAATAAGTTACACTTCAGCAACTATACAATTCAAATAATGATCAACCACATATTCTACAATATCGAATCAGTAGCTGCAATTCTATCTTTGATTTGAATTCAAATGTTTGTCAATGAGGTAGTGTTAAATATATATCCACAGTTCGAGAATATCTTCATCAACATCATCAACATTTTGGTTTATCTCTTTGGCCGGAATAGATGATAAACTCACAAGCATCCTCATCAGCAGTAGCTTTAGGAACATTGTCTGCAGCAGTTACTTCAATAACATGATTCACACTGACTCTATCTCGATCATATAGCTTAACAATGACAATTGAAGGTAGGGATCATTTTTAGACATAACTTATCCCATAGCTCATTAAGATACTTATGATATTTGAGGATCAATCTTGTACAACCGGATCAAATAAGTGACGTATTCTTTTAAGAAACTTCATTTAATCCCTTTTTAACTTTCATCGTTATTACAATCACTCTCAAATTTAAAACATTCTTAATTCAGTGTATTTAATTTTAAAAAATTTGTAATGTCACCCATCAATTAGGATTTGCAATGTATCCTACTAGCCTTGGGTCACCCTGTGACCTAACGTGGATTACCACCGGACCAAACCCATGGCCGTGGGTTACCAAACTTATAGTGCAGTTTTTTTTTTTTTTTTTTTAAACTTCACTTAATCCCATAAACTTCTATCACTTTTGCAATTATCCATCCAAATTCAAAAAATCTCAATTTAATGTATCAAACTTTCATTTTTTTTTTTGTAATGTCTCCCATCCGTTAGAATTTTTTGTTAAATCCTAACTGAGGTCTTGAAAATTATCAAAATATCCTCAATGTTTTTCTTTTTTAAAAATGGTTTCAGGTGGGTCACCATACCCACCTTGTGACCTGTGGGTCAACATACCCACGACAGGGTCACCACAAAATCTCGTCATGGGTTTGATCATGACCCAACATTGGTCACACGCGTGACCCATGCTAGGTCACAAGATGATCCACTATCATAGATTAGTAGACCCACCGTGGGGTCACTACTAGATCTTGTTGTGGGTCTAGTCGTGGTGCGATCTACTGTCATGCGTTAATAGACTTACGACGAGGTCACTACTAAATTTTGCCGTAACTCACATTGGATCACAATATTAAAGTTCAGAAGTTTAAGTAAAGTTTTTTATTTTTATTTTTTGGGAAACTTCAAATAGTCTTCCTGAATTTTCAACTATTTTGACATGCCCTCTAATATTTAAAAACTCTGACTTTAGTACTCTGAATTTTTAATGTTTATCACTTAACCCCATTTTGTCAAGATTGACTATTAAATCTTGTCAAAATTTTCAAAATACCCATGTATTTTTTTTAAAAAAAAAAATTATAAAAAAATATTGAAGATTAAGGCGTGGGTAATTTTACAAAATTTGTTAAATTCTAACAAACGCTAAATCTTTGCAATTTTTTTTTCTTCTAAAAATAGAGGAATATTTTGAAAATTATAAAAATTTTGACACCTCTCTATTATGATTTAGCAAAAAAATTTAACGAAGAGAATAAATAATAGGCATTAAAAATTTAGAATGCCAAAATAAATTTTTAAATATTAAAAGAGGATGCAAAAAGAACTGAAAAGTTCGAAAGCTACATGAAGTGTTCTGTTTATTTTTTTAGTAAGTTACAAACACTAACGAGTGTGGCATTGCTTTGGCACTAACTTCATCGGGAAGGGTACTTGGTTTATTTGGTAAATTCACAAAAAATTGCAACCAGAAGGCAGAAGCCCGTCAGAAGTTGATCTGGTCCACACTGCCTTGGACACGCGCAATTCGAGATCTCGTGGGTTGCGTCTGCTGGCTCCGCTATCACATACCATTGCGGCGTTCAAACAAGCAATTCTGACACTCAACCGGTAACAACTAGCACCAAATTGAAAAAAAATATTTCAAAACATTTGCCCAAACCCCAAAATTATTTTTTACACTTATGTCTAAAGCCCAAATGAGAAGGAATATTTGGAAATTGGAAGATCTATGCCCATTGCCCATGCCAGTATTTGAGTTGGATTTTTTTTTTTTTTAGTAATGTCAGTTAATAAATTACTATATAACTATTTATTATTCAATTAAAATAATATGACAGTAAAAATTAATTTTTAATTTTTTTTTTAATTAGTGAAAATTTTTATTACTATGTTATTAAATTGTATTGTAATTATATAATAATCTATTAAATAATATTAGTTATTATTATGTTATTTTTTTTGTCCCACTATTGGTACTATAGATTAAACAAGAAAAGAAACAAATTTTATCAATTCAAGTAATTGGCACTGAAATATTCATATTGTTTCAGTAACAAAGGAATAACTACCAAAAAAAAAAAAGGGAACAAGGAAGAGAGCCCCACGTGAAGCAAACCAACGGACACAACAGCAACACTTCACATCTAGTGGACAACTTAAGTGGAACGAGTGAGAACAAACCAACCAAGCAATGTATGTAGTAGTACTTGCCAGCTCGACCGGACCGAGCCGAGCCAAGCCGAGAGCCCAAATGCTCGACCCCCCCTCACGTCACGCGCCCACCCCCGGCGACCCCTCAACGGCTCGACCGTACCGTATTACCCCAACCCCCCTACACTTGCGGCTCATGCGCCCGGCACTTCATCGCCGCTCTCACCGACCGCATCATCCCCCCCCTTTTTTTCTCTCTCTTTAACCCTAACCACCAAACCTACACGCCACATCAACACCCAAACACACAAAAAGAGCTCGCGATGGGCGACTTAACGGAGACCCTTACGCCGTCACCGGCACCGACCGCCTCGCAGTCGCGGCCGTTACCCGTCCGCGAGGATTGCTGGAGCGAGGACGCTACATCCACGCTGGTTGACGCTTGGGGACGCCGTTATATGGAGCTGAACCGTGGGAACCTCCGTCAGAAGGACTGGCAGGATGTGGCGGACGCCGTCAACGCCCTCCACGGCCACACCAAGAAAACGCACCGGACCGACGTGCAGTGTAAGAACCGTATCGACACCATTAAGAAGAAGTACAAGATCGAGAAGGCTAGGGTTTCGTCCTCCGATGGAACGCTAACCTCCTCGTGGCCTTTCTTCGAGCGCCTCGACTCTCTCATCGGATCCAGCTTGTCCGCCAAGAAACCACCGCCTCCGACGCAGATTTCCCGCTCCTTGTCGCCGTCGCCGCCGGTGGCTGTTCCTCTGTACCCCAAGAAAACGCCGCCGCCGTCGCTCACTTACACGGCTGTGGTGTTACCGCAGAAGAGGCCGTCTCCGGCGACCGACGATGGGTACTTCAGAAGGAACTACTCGGCGATGGCGGCAGCTGCGGCTGCGGCGGAGGACGCGGATGACGTGGAGGAGGAGGAGGATGAAGATGAGGAAGAGGAGCAGGAGGAGGAGAGAGATAGGTCGGAGGTGGAGGAGAGAGAGGGGATGAGGAGGTTGGCGAGGGCGATAGAGAGGTTCGGAGAGGTCTACGAGAGGGTGGAGAGGGATAAGCTGAGGCAGATGGTGGACTTGGAGAAGCAAAGGATGCAGTTCGCCAAGGATTTGGAGGTGCAGAGGATGAATATGTTCATGGACACGCAGGTTCAGCTCGAGAGGATCAAGCATGGCAAGCGTTCTAGATCTAACGGTGAGGGAAACTCCTCATCTTTCTGCCATTTCTTTTTGTTTTGAGTCACAGATTTCGGATTTCCGCGCATCTAGATATAGATTTATTGAGGATTCTATGCATGATATTATGTTTGTTGAAGATGTTAGGCGTGTGAGGGATTGTGCAATTAAATATTTAGGTGGACATTTTAATTGCTCAAAAAGTGATAATTGCAATGAGATAGTTGTTGATATTTTAGACTGTGAAAGCAGATTTTTCCTTTTTTCTTTTATATGCTTTTGCTAGTTTTGAATGAAAAGATGTTCATTGTTTATTATGAAACAGGTTCACTGTGAGCTGTCACTGTACTTAAAAAAAAAATTCAAGCCAATTTGTAAAATGGGATTGCGTTTCATCAATTGAGTGAAAGGTCTTGGTTTTAATTGCGTTTGTCAACTTTGAGGTTTTAAACACACCCTGATAGGGAATCAGTGAGGGCCGTAGCCTGATTCGAGAGTTAGTGGTGAGCTTTCAGGCCATGATGCAATGAAGTGCTTGATTACTGCATGTTGAAGTTGTTTGCAGCGGCAGTGTTCAGTTTCTGTATGTATTGGCGTGATTGTTGTTTGTTCTTAGAATTTATTAGAATCTGTCTCTTCAGTTAGTTGTTCTTGGATTACTGAGGAGAGATTGTTTCAGTTTAATGTCGTTTCTAGGTTGGGGATTTGGTCCTAGAGTCAGTGCTTCCGTTACTCTTGAGAGTGGAATCTACTTCTGGAGGTCTGAAATGATGGTCTTTTTTTTTATAAGTAATGTAATTTATTAGAAAGTATAAGGCGCCCATAAGTACACGAGTAGTATACATAAGAGGCTCCTAACAAGCATAAGAAACCCAAACGAGACAGCAAGGGACACCCACAACCCCCACAATCCAAAAAGCCCTTAAACCCAAAACCCACAAAACAACTAAGCCCAAAGCCACCAAGGCACACAACGCTACAGAGAGTAAGTCTGCCTTTCCCCTGCCTAGAGGATGATGCTCCCTTAGCATCATAGTTGATAGAGCATTCTAAATTCAGAAGCTCCGTTCTACCCTTTACCTTTCGAAGGGCATCCTCTAAGGCTACGATATGATGGTCTTAAATTATATTAATGAGATTACCTTGTCAGGATGGAGATGTGCTTTAAGGAGTTGTGTGGGAGATTGGATAACTATACTCAACTTGTTATGATTTGCTCTATTAGATGGAGATGACCCAAAACTGTTTTATTATCAGCTCAGGCCTAATTTTTTCGGACTGATCTGAGGCGAGTGTCCTTGTAGTTTTGGTATAATGGGAGATGTGCTTTAAGGAGTTGTCAAGTGTGGGAGATTGGACAACTATACTCAACTTGTTATGATTTTCTCTTGGATGAAGATGACCCAAAAATGTTTTATTATCAGCTCAGGCATAATTTTTCAGACTGATCTGAGGCGAGTGTCTGTAGTTTTGGTATAACGGGAATAGTATTTGCTTATTTAATTTAATTCATTTAATCTTTTCTCTGATGGCTTGGAAGATCCTACGGTTCTTATCCATATTGAAGAGTGTGTTGCTGTAGTTTCCCTTTGCTTATTTTAGAGGTGCTTTATTTTTATTTTCTGGTGTTTGTTTTGGTGAAAGGATCCTTGGGAACTTTGGAATGGCTGTCAGCTGTCTTTTTTGTTTTTTTTTTCCCCTAGGCTACTTGTATTTAGTTGAGATGGAACAATGAAAGATGGGTTCCTTCGTTTATTATGCACAGGGTCATTACTTGGTTTTCGTCCCTTGGTTGCATTGATTGGTTTACATTTGTTTCTGACTTGTCTGATTGTCTACTTGTCATGTTTGCCTCTTCAATTTTTATGTCGTTACCATATGATTCTAGTGTTAACAATCTAAATCAGAAGTTTTGGAGCAAGGGCCACGTAGGATAGGGAAAAGTTGAGCTTAATGAGCAAGTTTATTTAATCCTTTGTTGAGTATTTTTGGTATTATAAGATCTGGATGATACGAAGTATCCATGTGTAAATTCTGCATATAGTAATGGCATGGAAGGCTTACAATTCGAGTTATATAAGATCTTTGAAGATTTGCAGAACTTTGAATTCTTTGGAGGAAGCAATACCCAAGTGTAGGGGAAAAATTTTGGGTCAAGATCAATAAAAATTCAAATTAGTTAAAAGGGCCTGCAGAAAGAAATTGTTGGTGACTTGACCTGTATGAAGATAATCTTGGAGATCACAATTTTATTCTGTGAATTGTGAAATGGAGAATTATGTACTAGAATAATATGAGGTGCATGTTCCATACCTTTTGACATAGCAGTTGTTTGGTCTGTGTAAAAAATGCATAACTGTGCCACATGGACCATATGCCATGGAGGTAGGGCTGGGTCACTAGGATCCAAAGGAAGTATACGAGAGAAACACCTAACTAGAAAAAGAAAAAATCGTGAAAACTAGACATATGAAAGTAATCATACGAAGTCGCCAAGACTAGGAGTGGCAGTTTGTGTTCGTGTATCGGGTTCGGGTTGTGTCAAGGTATGGGTAATACTATATATGTTAACCCTAACTTGATACATTTAATTAAAAGCGTAAGATCCCTCAACCCTAACCCACTAATTTCGTGTTGGGTTCATGTCGGGTTTGCAGGTCGTGTCAAAAATTGCTAGCACTAAATGTCATGTGTCGAGTTTGTGTCGTGTCGAGGCATACGTATAATACTATATAGATCAACCATAACTCGACCCATTTAAAAATGGATCAAATCTCTCAACTCTAATTCGTTAATTTTGTATTAGGTTCGTATAAGATTTATTGATCTTGTAAAAAATTGCCAGCCATACACCTAGTGGTACAAAGTATTAAAGAAAAAAGCCTTTAAATCCATCACTGTCTTCTCAAGATCTTCAAAGCTACAATCATTCCTTTGTAATGTTACTTGTGAATGACACAGGATTATGTTGATCCATACAATCTTCAGAGTGGATTTTCATTGGTTGAAAAAATGCTAACGCCAAACATTTGCATACCTATGCCAGACCAAGCAGGGTTAAAAATGGCAGAGATTTGGGTCAATAAGGTAATTATCTTGTTCTGCCCCTGTTCGGACAGATTTGAGATTTAATTTGATTAGGGCCAGGGCAAATGGATCAAATTAGCAGCAGGTTGGGGGTGGGTAAATTTCACTATTATGTTATTGTGCTGTTAATTGTATTTTATAACTCGGAAAAAAAAAAAAAATTAAATGGGTAATTAGGTAACCTCCTTGTGTCTTCCCTACTGGGATGGGGTTGGTTTATTTTAACTGGGTTGGGTTGGAGTGTGTTTTCATATGGAATATCTAAAACTGAGTTTTCTTCTTTTCTTCTTTAGTTTTTGGGGCCAATGCAAATGCGATTTCCCATTGCAGGCCCTGTAACAAGGTATGTAAAAAATTATCGCTGTGTATTTGGCATGTACTGAAAGCATTATCTCCTCATCTGTAGCTGGTTTAAACTTTTAAATGTGAAGCCCATCTGCCTAGGAAACTTGTGGCCTATCTTTTAGTTGGAATCAGCATGGTCCAATCATTGGTATAAAAAATTAGATATGTATATAAAAATAATGGAGCCAGCATCTCCATGGCTTCTTTAGGCCTTAGCTGTGCAGTTTGTGGTGAATTCTGATTGTAACTTTTCTTGGTTTTTCATGATGCACCGAGTGGCCTAGGTGGTTGTAATTTTCTCTTCCCTTTTTTTTTTTTTTTTTTTTTGGCTTTTCACAGGGGGAGGCATTTCATAGCATACGTAATTTAGAAACTGTTGAAATATAATTTGTTGATTTTCATAGTTTATTGATCTGTATTTGCATGTCAGTAGAACATTAGATATACAAAACATGCTTAAATTTGTATGTTATTTTAGGAATATAATGACACCTTTCTGGTGTGAAATTGGTAACTTGATGACGATATCTGAAGAGTAGATGGGCTTTACAGTATGTAAAGCAGGTATGTTTTGACTGGCTGGAGGTTGGATAATAAATAGCTTGTAATGGTCTTTGGTTTACAGTTGGTTCTGTCCAATACGTGAGGTTATAAGCTATCTTACCGTGCATTTCAAATTACATGGAAAACCTGACTTAGTCAGCATTTGGTATTGTTATGGTGTCATTTCACGTGTTTGACGAGCTTCAAAATCTTGTGAGCAATAGGAAGAGATGAAAACATTGCTTTCAAAGCTTTTTGAATACATCTTCCCCTGATTCTTCTTCCATTATTTTATTTTTCAAAATCACTATCGGATCTGTGGGTCTCACATATGGAATCCACACATCTAATAGTGATTTTGAAAAGTGGGAGGATAAGAGAAAGATTAGAGAGAAAAAGAATCATTTCTCTTTTTTACCATGCCAATTCTATACGACTAATTCCCCATCTTTCTTAATTTAGACGGATATTTGAAATGGTTGAGTTCTCATGCGGGGCATTTTTACTCATCATATTCTAGGGTCTAAAAGAACATAAGTTTAGCTGTTTCCAGTGTTATACTACAATGTTGAGGTTGGATAGCTCTATCGCCTTGACATGTACTGTGCACGGGCAGTTCTTAGCAAGTACATTATAACGCTTAAACAGACTTCTAAGATGGGATACAATTTCTCAGTATCTAGAATTACATGGAGGGAGGGATTGGTTTTCCAATATATCAACCTCCTACTTAATTTTTTTTGGGTAATTTGGAGAATAAAATATTGAGGGCCATCTGTTTCTCTACCCAACTCGTGGCAAATATGCATTGTTGTAGGGTCTTTTCTAGGAAGTCCTGTCTCAGGTTATTCCTTATTTTTAGCTCATCTATACTTTGTTAACTGAAGGAAATGACAGCTTTAGATAATGACAATCAATATAATAGCTGGACAAGTGGCCTCCCTTGCCTGGATAAGTTTCCTTATTCTGGCACTGGAAGATTATGGTGTGTTCTTCTTCATATGAAAATGCCAATTGAGAATCATCAGTACAGTTTTCTGATATGATGCTGGTGTCTGCTGGGTCTTTTGTTCATATTTCTGGATTCATCTTTGTCACTGTTGAACCGAACCACAGGGCTTATATACCAGACAGATTGACTGCTTAATGTTTGAGTTGCTAACAAAAAAAGTTACTCTTGAGTCCTGATTGCGCTTGTGAGAGTTTCTTCATTTTCTTGAACGTTGACTTGGCTATCTGTAATCATTTTAGGTTATGAATGGATTGTAAACAGTTCCATTGCTTTTTGTTACAGATATATATAGCTAGCTATGTGAGAGAGACAGCTTTACCTGGGAAGCATATGTAACATCTTGATTTCACCATTGCTCCAACAAAGTACATATTGTTCCAGTTGATACTGGCATCTGAAAATGTCCGGCAGATGAGGTTGTTAAGATTATCTGAAGTCCTCTTACCCGGCCCAACCTCATTTTGTTTTCCTACTTATTATAGGTTAATTCACCCGGCTGCACTAGGCCTAACTATGGGTCAATGTATTTGATTCTAGCTGTAATACCCTCTTAATTTGAACTACTGTAGTGTTCTAGGTTGATTTGTCTTGCACTATATATAGGTAGGTTCATTCAGAAATTTTTTCCCAACGAACTGATATTTAATGTTTGAATCTTTTTTTTTTTTAATGTATTTTTTATATAAGTTTAATGTTTGAATCTTATCACTTCGTGAAATTTGAATTTCCATGCTTATGCAAGTTTGCATGTCATCTCTTCCATATTTATAGTAAATCACCACATTTTTTTATGCTTCCTTGCCTCCGACTCGAGGGGGTTGGAAACAAGAAAGCCATTATCATCCTCGAGCCAAATTCTGCTATTTACCTTGCGCCGTCAGAATCTTTGGGTTGGCTCAAAATCGGGTTTTTTGTTGGTATTGGTTGTCTTCTATATTGGTTCATACATATTTTTGTGCAGCCCAAATGCCCAAACAAAGAAGATAACAAGTAGATTGAGAGATTTGAGAGATTGTCACTCCATCATTATGTCATTCAATTGGTAGAGAGAGAAACCAGCCGGTAGACTGGCGCCAAAGGGAGTGGTAGATGGCAATAGGGAGGAGAAGCAGCAAGAGAGAGAGAGAGAGAGAGTAGACGGTAGATCGGTGCATAAGAGAGTGGAACCAGCTGGTAAATTAACGTAAAAGGGAGTGGCATATGGCAGCAAAGAGGAGCAAGAGAGAGAGAGAGAGCGAGAGAGAGAGAGAGAGAGAAACCAACTGGTGGTAGATCGGCACAAAAGAGAGTGGAACCAGTTGGTAGATTGACGTAAAAGGGAGTGGCAGATAACAATAGAGAATAGTGGTGAGATAGAGAAACTGGCTGGTAGATCGGCGCAAAAGTAGAATTAGCTAGTAGATTGACTTCAAAGGGAGTGGCAGATGGCAACAAGGAGGAGCAGCGGTGAAATGGAGAAACCAGTTGGTAGATCAGCGCAAAAGAGCAGAACTAGCTGGTAGATTGGGGCAAAAGGGAGTGAATGATTGCAACAGGGAGGAGCAGCGGAAAAAGAGAGATATGTGGTCTAATATTACCATTTTTAGGAATAATTGTGTTTTGGTTAGATGCCAAATAACATGGCATTCGGGGATATGATGGTTTGTTCATAAGTTTCATTTACTCCCAAGCTTTTGATTGTTGGTAAAGCTTGTAAGTTGTAACAGGGGCACTTGGCAATACTGTTGCTCTTTCTACTGCTCATGTAGAGCATAATGCAGCCCACTAGTGTGTATGCATCGGGTCCTTGGTATTTTTTAACTGGAGTAAATAATTCATACAACAATTTTCTATGGAAAATCTCTTACGGCATTGTCAAAGAAGCCGGTGTTTCATGGGAGAGCCAAGTATATTCATGTCAAGTATCATTAATTGCGACTTTGGTGTATGATAGGGAGATTGAGATTCTGTATTGTCAGTTTCTGGGCATTGTTGGAGATAAATTGTTGGGACAAATTAATTTTTCGGATCACAAAGAAACAGAAAAGAACATAATAAAATAAGTCAATCACACTGAATACTAAAATTTACGTGGTTCGGTTTAACGATCCTACATCTACAGGTGAAGATGACCAAGAGAAATTTTACTATCTAAAGATGGAGTATAAATGATAGTGAAGATAAAACCACTAAAAACCTAAAGTTTCAATACACCAAAATCGCATACTCACACAAGAGATCTTGTTGCCAAAAAAAAAAAATTCTCTAGCTCTCCCTGCCATGTGACACTCCTAAAAATTGAGACTTGAAGTACGGCTCTCTCTCTCTTTCTTGTTTAGAAGTTGGACAATTTGTCATTTTTAAATGCCTTAAAGTCGGCTAGAAAAGACTTCAAATTTGGCTAGGAGAAGGAAAATATCAAGAGCCCAAAAAACCACACGACACCCTATTAGAGCATACTTTTAGCTCCCCAAATTAGGGATCGACTTTCATTTTTTTCATTTAAGTATGATATTTTACGAATTGGGGAAATAAAGAAGAAATGATGAAAAGGAAAAAGCTACGATTGTGAGAAAAGAGAAATAATTGTTTATTGGTTTATTGAAAAGTAAGGAGTGAAGCACTGTTTACTCTCCACACTTTTTTTTCTCAAAGAGGGGAGTCGGATAGAGCTGGATGAGAATGCTCCAAAATGTCCCAAAATGCCTTTTGACTTCCTAATCCCTACTTTAGGAGGCCGGATGAGAATGCTCGTAGGTTAAAAACATTAAGTTTCTTTTATACTGGGGCCCACAAGGTGACTTGACCTAATGAAAATCAAGTCACCCCACGTCACAAATTTTTTTTACCTTGACTAGAATTGCATCAAGTCCCAAACGGAAATCTCATCATGAGGTCTCATACATCACCTAATGGTAATAACAAGCTACAAACACCAACTAAGTCCAAACAATACTTGAACTTGAGAATTGAAAATGGTTTAGTCAACATATCTATAAGATTTTCTGCCGTAGCAATTTTCTTCATAGTTATATCACTCTGTGTCACAACCTTTTGAAGAAAATCATATCTCATGTCAATGTATTTGGTCCTCTCATAATACGTTTTATTTGTATCAAATGTATTACGCTCTGACAATTGCAAAACATTGTAGTCACATTCTGTTGTAACCTAAAGTCATTGATCAAACTTCTCAACTAAATTGCTTCTTTCAGTACCTCTACTACTATCATATACTCTGCCTCTGTCAACTGTGAGCTATAATGTCGCCTTCCAACTAATGGTACACCCCGAGAAAGTGAAAACATAACCTATCACAGATATCATTTTATCCAGATCACTAAAATAATCTGAATCAACGTACCCAATAAATTAGATCTGATAACACTAACTTTGTTATAGACTAAACCAACATCTGTATTGTCTTGTAAATACCAAAATATCCATTTTACTGCCTGTTAATGAACTTTGCTAGGATTGGCCGTTGAGCTACTAACAATACTGATTGTACGTGAAATATTTAGATGAGTGCAAATCATATCATACATAATGCTCCCAACTGCACTAGAGTAAGGAGTAAGGAATACGTGACATGAACTGTTTCTCATCCTTACTTTGTAGTGATAAAGCTATTGAAAGCCTGAAATGAGCAGCAAGTGGAGTACTCACTGGTTTGTAATTCTTCATACCAAAGCGTTTAAGAACTTTCTCAACGTACTTTTTCTGCAACAAATACAAATTTGCTGCTTTCTTATCCCAGTGAATCTCCAACCCTAGGGTTTTCTTTGCACTACCCAAATCTTTTATTTCAAACTCATCATTCAATTAAGAATTCAATATGTTATCTCTAACATGCATTTAGCAGCAACAAGCATATCATCCACATAGAGTAACAAATATACAAAAAAATCATATAAAAATTGTCCATAGTACACACAACTAACATAGCTACTTCTAGAATAATCAAGTTCAACCATAAAGCTATCAAAGCAATTATACCATTGCCGCAGACAATCTTTCAAACCATATAATGATTTACTCAGTCGACAAACATGATTTTCTTTTCTTTCAATAATGAACTCCTCTAGTTGATGCATATAGATAGTTTTTTCAAACTCACCATGTACAAACATTGTTTTCACATCAAGTTGCTCAAGTTTCAAATCAAGTAGAGCAACAACAGAAAGTAGCACAAATAGCACACAAATAGAGCTATGTTTCACAATAGAAATAAATAAATAAATAAAAAATTCACTAAAGTTTAGACCCTCTCTTTGACTATATCCCTTTGGAACCTAACATGTCTTGTACTTAACATCCTTAACTCCTAGGATTCCTTCATTTTTCTTGAAGACCCATTTGCAACCAATAGTCTTTGCGCTGTTAGGCAATTTCACCAATTCACAATTTTAGTTCTTACTAAGAGATTCAATCTCCTCGTCCATGGGGACAACTTTCTATGCAAACTCATTACTTGTGACAACTTAATAAGTGGAGGGCTCTTAAACTCCACTTTCCTATGCTACAGTAAGTATATACGCTACTAAATTTTCATATCCATATCTCTGAGATTGCCTACTCTTACTCCTCCATCTATCAATCGGCATATCGTACTCTTACTCTTCTTGTGGATCATCATCATCAGAACTAGAACCATGCACATCTGTAACAAGTTGATCTTGAATGCTACCTTACACCCTATATGAAGCTTTCACTTGAAGCTCCATCTCATTGCTATAACTCTGCTCATTTCCTCTAGAAAAAACAGACTCTTTTCTCAAGTGAAGTATGATAGATTCTTCAAAACACAACATCCCCATTGACTATACTTAGGTGATTTAGGATAAGAGCACCACAATCTATATCATTTTATTTGCTTTAAGCTCAAGCTTACCCTCATATACATGACAATAACCAGAAGAATCAAATGTTTTCAAATTTGAATAATTAGCAGGAATACCAAACCATACCTTATAAAGAGTTTTATGTTCAATAGCAATAGATGGAGAACAATTGACCAAATAGCAATCAGTATTGATTGCCTCAACCTAGAGATCTTTAGACAACCCGACATTCGAAAGCATGCAACTCGCTCTCTCCAAGAGAGTCTTGTCCATCCATTCAACAGTTGCATTCTGCTATGAAATTTCTCTAATTGTGTGGTGTCTAGCGATGCCTTCATTATTGTAGAATTTATCAAAGTAACCACAATAAAATTTAATGTCATTGTTTGTTATGAGTCACTTAACTTTCTTCCCAATCTGATTTTCAATTAAATCCTTCCATTGCTTGAAAGTGACGAACACATTAGTTTTCCTTTTCAGAAAATACACTTATAATTTTCTCAAAGACTCATCAATATATGTCACAAAATATCGAACACCACCCTTTAATGGAACCTAAGAGGGGCCCCAAAGATCTGAATGGATATAACCCACTTTACCATTTGTTCTATTGATACTTGTACTGAACTTGACTCTTTTTTTTTTTTTTTTTTTTTTTGTCACAAAGCAAACCGTATTTGCTCAAAGATTGTCATGCCCCTCTCACTCATATGTCACAACCGTATATACCATATGCGGATAGTGTATGAATTTAGTTCATCTGAAAAAGAACACATTAGCTGAATTAGTTAATATACTGCCCTGAAGAAAATAGAGGTCATTAACCTTTGTTACCTTACATCACAATAAAAGATCCTTTGCAAACTATGATGACTTACTTTCATCGGAATTAGGGGTGAAAAGGCGGTTACGGTTAACGGTTATTGGCTATAACCGCAACCGCCTTAAGCGGTTACTCTAAAACCATAACCGCCACCGGCACCGCCTAAGGCGGTTAAGCGGTTGCGGTTTAAACCGCCGGTTAGTGGTTATAAAACGTATAATCGTCCGGTTGTAACCGCCTTTGCTAAAATTAGGTTTTTTTAAAAAAAAAAAATTGGGCCAATTTTTTGGGCCCATTTGATTTTTTTGGATCCATTTTCTTGTCTTTTTTAGAGCTGATTTGGGTTGAAGCATTATAAAAAACTCTGATTTTTTTTTGCCCATTTTCTTGTCTTTTTCAGGGCTGATTTGGTCTGAAGCATTAAACAAAAACCCTACAGGCTACAGGTAGTATAAAAACCTCAACATTTAAATATAAAAAACCCAAATTTTAAACTATAAAATTTGGCCACCGAAATTATCTACTAAAAAAAAAAAACCTTACTAATCATGTAAATGACTAAATGAGTAAACCCTAAATTAAGCTCATGCCAATAATTAAAAAAAAAAATCCTAATAAATACAATCAAACATAATAAATCACCAAGCAAACCAATAATCCATAGGTTAAAAATTACAATCCTAGTAATAAAATCAAACATAATAAACAACCAAGCAAAACGATGTCGTTGTCGTTTAAAAGAGATATATATATTATTTATTTAATATGTAAAATATATATATATATATAAAAGGCGGTTAGCGGTTATAACCGCTAACCGCCTATTAAAAAACCGCTAATCGTCCCGCCTAAGGCGGTTAGCGGTTTTTTCCAACCGCTTGAAGGCGGTTATGCGGTTTATACGGTTAGCGGTTAGCGGTGGCAGTGCGGTTATAACTGCTCCGCCATTTTAGCCCTAATCGGGGAATACTTGTAACCAAGGGAGTCTAAAGTGACCAAACAAATAATAGTTTTTCTTCAAATCTGATATATTTACAACATTTGTCAAACTTCTAAAAATTTCATCTTGCATTTTTATTCTGATTGTACCAATATCAACAATTTTAGAGGTAGCATCGTTCCCTATCAAAATTAAACCACCTTTAATTGACTCATAGGTACTAAACCAATCTTTTTTAGAGCACATATGAAATGTACATATAGAATCAAAGGCCCACTTATCATTAAAGCGACAATAAAAAACACTAATTGCAAGGACAATTTTGAACCATCAGAGTTTTCTTCAACCACACCAGCCATATAAGAGGAACTTGATTTATCATCTTTTCCTTTATTTTTCAGCTTTGGACATTCGGCTTTGTAATGCTCATATTTTGTAACAGTAACACTAAACTTTCTTCTTATACTTGGATTACGATCAACAAGAGATTTTCATTTACCTTTACTTGAGTCTCTCTCACTTGATCAACCTTTAGAATTAAAGAAATTTTTCGAATGACTCTTCACAAATAACTCCTCAACCTTATAATCACTACCTTTTACATTCAATTTTGTCCTTAACTCCATAGAATTCAAAGCATACTTAACTTTCACTAAGGAAATGGTTTCTATAACGCCCCTAATAATATTACTTGGTGAAAGACCTTCTCTAATCGCTACTACTATACCTTAATATTTAACTTGCAGCGAAAATTACTAGATTTGTTTTTTGAACTATAGCATCACATAAACAAAACTATCAGAACTCTATGCATAGGCATTATTGCATTCATTTGTACTATATACAACAACTCTTCAATAATTACATTTTACATATCAAAACTATCATCATTTAATACATTAAACATAATACACTACACATGTCTAACAAGTCATAACAAAACTATACAATGAAAAGTCCTCTTAGAGAGCAAATCTACAATCTATGCTACCCCATCATCATCATCTCATGCATTAGTGTCCTTTGTAAGATAGACATTTTACATGTAGAAAGTGAGTGCATGACTCAACAAGTAAACAATTATCCACTTTAATATGTGAAGTGAGCCATCTTGAAAGAAACATTGAAATGTTCTTGAAACAATAATGCTTTCTCGTTGTGTAACACTATATCATGTTATCAATAAAACAAATACTTTTATTTTAAAAGTCATTACTATGGTATGTGTAAACTTGTAACACCCCGATAAAATCATTTAACTTGTAAGTGACTTAGTGGTTCACCTCCCAGTCTTAACCCCAACTCTGGGTTAAAACTTAGGGATCATACACTTTCAAAAGGACGAGAGTCTACAATGGAAGACTTTTCACTTATAAAGAGTAGAGATAGCAACTTATACCCACAATATAAGAATACCAGAATAGCAAAAGAAACATAACTATAATATCATAAATACCATAAGTTTTGATGTCTTCAAAATAAGGTCAAAAGACCAGTCATCAAAGTAACATAAAGATTACAATTTAAGTTTTAAACATAACATCAACACAAAATTAGTTGGCCTCTAACTCGAGATACATCTCGTAAATCATATCTATTATGTTGTGATAAGGGTTGCCACCAGTGAACCATATCTTAGCTAACCACACCGGCTCTAGCTTGTCAAAGATCACTCGAAGGACATCCTCTAGCCTGACTAAATGGCTCTCATAGACTGTCATCCTCTATGCTAGCTATCGAATTACATAAGATTATAAGTGAAAAAAGATACAGGAGTAAGTCAACGACTTAGTGAGTAATAATGCATATATTATACATATTATCATTTGTGAACTCATTTTATAAAGCACAAACATTGTTATTCTCAGTTTGTAGCATAAACATGTCATGATACAATATATTTATAATACATGATATAATCAAATGATATGTTAACAATATGATATACCCGAGATATTATCATTTCTTAGCAAGGTTTGCACGTCCCAAAGGACTTCTAGTACAACTCCGATGCCTCAAACATTGCACAAACATACCATCCTATACTAGTAATCCTACCAAGTCTGACCTTGAGTGGCCCATACTAACTAGCAAAGTCATAACTAGTGACCCACTCAAAGAATGGTGCACTGTCACAAAATTTAAACATTGGATCCAAGGCCTTCTTCATAAAAGAAAATTATTTGACCATAAAATCAACCCGTAATAATAGTAAATCCATGGTCATTGTTCCATTCAAGATGGTACAACCATGTCATACGATGTACATTAATCTTTGTGTCGTTTATATGCATGCTCTTCACAACTCATCATTTCATTATCTTTGTTAATTACAACCATTTTCACAAATGGAGTTTACAGTTGAGAATAAATAGGCATTTTATGAGAGTTGTAAACATGCATATTTTGTATATCAAAATAATCATGCTATGCATAAAAGTATAACAATAACAAGTATTCATATGAGTTTTTACTAACTTGTGTCATAGGGATCAATTAGGTACTCTTCCACAAAATCTCCAGCCTCCGAATCAGATAAACAATTTTACAATTAGTCTTTTACCTTGAATTAAACTTAAACAAGTCCTAGACTTCTAATAACCCAAAAGGACATTCTATCTGAGCATCGAGCGTTTGACCAAGAGGATCGAACGTTCCAAGCCCGCACGTACATCGAATGTTTGATTAGGAGGATCGAACGTTTGATAAGGTTCAGAAACTCATTCTAGGCCACATCTTGGTCTTTTCTGGTTTCTAACTCCTCCTAATGTCTCATAAAGGTCCAACCAAAGAAAATAAGAGGTCTCATACTCAAAAACCAAGATTTAAGGTATCAAACTCTTTAAACTATCACAAAACAACCTAAACTTTCAAAAACCAACTAAAACCCCAAATGATCAAGCTTAAGCTAAAAAACTCAGAAACTAGACACAACAACAACCAAACAAGATAACAATAAGTAAATAATAACAAAGAAAATGAACTAGTCAATGATAGGTACCTTTCAAGCCAAAAAGCTTACTCTTTCTCCAAACACTCTCGCTCACACACTCACAGTGATCTCTAGACTCCCAAGCTAGAATGAACAATGTAAAGGGAGAAAAAGAGTTGTATTTATAGAGCTAGAACGTCTGGTTAAGAACTGTTGGATTTTTAGGTTTATCGAATGTTCTATGTACGACATCGAACCCAACGGTCTTAGGATTTCTATTGAACGTTTGATAAAAGCATTGAATGTTTGATAAAAGCACATCGAATGTTCCATAAAAGCATCGAACGTTTGATACTGTCTAACATATACCTTGCTCGAAAGTTTTCACGTGAATAGGACACATATCGAACGTTCCATAAAATCTTTGAAACGTTCCATGGGCATCCAAAGCTAAAAAATAAATCATAAAACTTGTTAAACCTTTGCAGCATTACAAAAACATATTATTTCTCTTTAAATTCTTTAACATATTATCATAGTCCCATTAATCGAACCTTTTAAAAGGAAATGGTTATTTGAGAAATAGAGTTAGGATTAATTGGTTAAGACCTACTAATAATGAGATAAATTGCAGAAATTGGAATAAAACATCAAAGGGAAAGCTTAGTGAAGAATTTAGTAAACAGAATAAGTAAGCACCCTTCAAAGAAGTTAAAATACTATTTTTATGCATTGAAATACAATTTTGTCTTTTGAATAATAAAAATGTTGTTTATGAGTTAGGTATTGAAAGATTATTTTCTATAGCATAAGAGTTGAGTTATTTGCAAAGGTGATATAAGCCCTTGGTTATGTAAATGATTTTATGACATGTTTTACATAAAGTCCATTGTTATGATTTAAAGAAAAATTATTTGACAATTTTATTACTATACAAAGAAAGACAAAAGCACTTATTGCATATAGAAAAAATGTTATGAAAGTATTGTGAAAATGTATTGTAAGAGTTAACCCCATGAAAACCACATTGAAGGACAGATACGAGAAGAGTGGGCCATAGAGACATTACATAGTACTAGTACCATGTGATAGTAAAGAGCAAAGAGTAGGGGATAAGATGTTGTAACCACACCGAATGATGAATACGCGAAAGTATGCGCTATCATATAGAGAGGATTCTTCCTTGGGTGAGCTACCCATGATGAAGAACGGATACGCAAAGTCATGGTCGATCAAGGAAGCATTCCCTACACAATGCGCACATCCTGTGGCCATAGTGTGTTGTGATAGAAATTCAAAGGGATGCGTCAACCCTTCATCGTATGGAGGAAATGGTACGAACCCAAGCCAAATGAGGTAGTTACAATGAGAAAAAAAATTTCAGAGGAAAGAGTTACAAAGTTTCACAGAGATATATTATTTTATGCAAAGCGCAATAAGTTATAGATTTTCACAAAGAAATAGTATTTTACGCATATAGTATAGTTTATACATAAATATTATTTTATGCATACTATAGTACAAAGTAATGAAATTTTATAACAACAAAGTATTTCTGCATAGCATAGTACACAATTACAAAGTTTCAAAGAGAAGGTGTTATTTATTTATTTATTATTTTTTATGCATGACATAGTGAAGAGTTTTAAAGAGAAAGTATTCATTTTGCTGTGGCTGGTTTGATCGATCGACTTGTGATCAAAATATCGATTGGACCATTTTGTTGTAGGTTTCAATTGATCGACACCTCATTTCAATCGATCAAAACACACTGACTCACATCTTTCACTCACCAAAACAAACCAAAACCTTTATATTCTTCAATAATTCTCCCTTAAACCATACTACACAAACCAAATCCTTAACCATCACTTACAACTCATCTGAAACTCCAAAACCTTTCACAAAACCTTAAAAATAACAATCACACAACATCAATAACAATACAAACATCCTACAAACTTACATGCAATAATCACCATCCTCCATTAACTCCACAACACAACAATCACAACTACACCATAATATTAACAACAATATCATCAATAACCACTATAACAATCTCAATCATGAGAACCATAAAAGACAATAACATAACAAAATCACCATACACTAAGTATCCATCATTTAACCAACTAACATAATCAACACAAAACTTAAAGCAAAGCTTAGAGAACTCACTCTTGTAGTCTTCCTCTTCTAGCTTCTCATTTCAAGCCTTCTCTCTTCCTCTCTCTAGGTTGGTTTCAGCAAAACAAAATAATATCTCTCCCTTCAAATTATTTTTTTTACAGTAGCTCTCATCGCACGTTATATAACAAGTTCGATTGGTTGAACGTGGCATCTTAAATTAAATTGCACATCGAATCTCACATACTCGCATGTGTGAAACTTTGCTTGATCTATCGTACTGTGCTTCGATCGATCGGAGTCGAATAGACCCATATTATATGGGTCATTTCTCACCTACCTGCTCGCATGGCATGCCACATGGAGATTCCGCTTCAGTCGATCGAACCAGCCAAGAACTATTTTAATGAATTAAAAAAACTTTTCTCGCCGAATACCCTAACAATCAAACGCCTATGTTTCCAACTCCCAACACTTGTTCACACTACGCATTTCCTATTTTATTTTATTCATTATTACTCTAAATTTATATGTTTTATTTGTCATATTTCTAAAGCAGAGTGCTACAATATCTTGATCGTAACCATTAAATTAATGAAATTAGAAAAACTCTGGCAATGAATACATACAATTAAGGCTTGGTCCTCTTCATCAATTTTAATATCAATATTTTTTTAGATCCATAATAATTTTATTAAATTCATCAAGATGCTCAAAAAAGGCGTACCTTCATCTTGAGGGTATATAATCGTTACTTCAAATACAATTGGTTAGTAAGCGACTTCTTTATGTATAAACTTTTTAACTTCCTCTAAAGACGAGTGAGAATTTATTCATTGCCGACTTAAGGGGCAGAGGGAGGGGGTCGAGAGGGGGCGCCATGATTTTTTTTTTCCTATGGCACAGTGACAGTCACTGTAACTTTTACTTTCGAAAGGTTGAAGAAGAGTGATAAAGGTAGAAGACAATTCAGACGTTTGTTTATTTTTTTCTTCAAGACGCACTATTGACTTAGGCCTTTTCTTTTCTTTTTTTTTTTCTTTTTTTTTTTTTCATACAAATCGCATAAAAAAAAGTTGTTACTTGTCATTGACAGAGAGGCAATTCAATACAAAAGTTGTAATTTAATATTATATACTTTTTTTAAAAAAAATGTAAATAAAAAGTTGTCACTAAAATGACAGGGCACAAAAAAAAAAAAAAAACAGAGAGAGAGAGAGAATGGCTAAAGGTTGTTAGTGAAGTGGCAAGGTAGTGAAGGCACAAAACAAATAAAACTAAACCTAGTAAAACTAAACCATCACAATGGGACAAACACCAGTGCAGAAAAAAAAAAAAAACAAAAAAAAAAATTTATCATTTTCATATTTACAAATTACGTTGTACATTTGTGCCAATACATCAAATGTCAAATTCATAAAAAAATAAATGTCAAAATTCTTTGAGCTTCGAGACTCACGTTAACACCAGTTTTTTTTTTTTTTTTTTTCTTCTTCCTTTGATTGCTATTTTACAAATCAAAGAATTATAGCTTAGATTTTTAGAAGAATCAGCCATTCGTGACTTTTTGTTAAAGACTTACGGTATTCCTTCCAAGTTTCCAACTTCAACTCTTGAAGCATTCTAACAATTTAGATCAAGCCTTCAACTATTTTCTTAAAAACATTTAGATATGTAATTAAACTTTTATGTTGATTAAGCCTTTATATTTATATTTCTCTTTTATATATATATAGTTTTTGTTACATATTAAAATTGTATAAAATATATAATTGTAGTTACCTGAGATTATAAAGAACAACATTAATTCTATTGAGCTTCAATCAAATAGCTCGTGTTGAGGTAGATTTAACAAATCAACCATCAAATCCTCGCTTAAGAAAAAAAGTTTCTGATTACCATCTTAGTGATATAGACCAAATTTAAAGTGCATACCTATTAAAGAAGACCTTATCAACTAGTTAACCATATTTTTCCACAAATATCACTTGAAAAAATATGACGTCATTTTAATCCATCATGGTTCAAAGAATATTCTGATTGGTTGGAATACAACATTTTAAAAGATGTTGTGTATTACTTATATTGTTATCTCTTCATACGAGACACTAGAAATCAAGTAGGAGACTCATTTGTTACTAAAGGGTTTTAAAATAGAAAAAAAAAAAAAAAGTTACAGATTCATGTGAGGTCTCACAATAGTGCGCACATAATCAAGCTCGACGAATATGTGAAGCTTTGTTAAACCAGAAACAAGTATTATAATATTTTTTGACAAGCAATCAGATCAATAGAAAAGGGAATATAGAACTCATTTGTATGTATCAGTTAATTGTATTCACTTTTTACAACACCAAGGATTAGCATTTCGTGGCCATGATGAATCTAAAGATTCAAGTAATCAGGAAAATTTTCGTGAATTGTTGTGGTTTCTTACAAAATATAATGAAAAAATTGACATGGTAATCTTAGAAAATGCTCCAAAAAATCATCGAATGACCGCACCAGACATTAAAAAAGAAATAGCAAATGCTGCAACAAGTGAAACTCTAGATGCTATTCTTAAAGATCTTGGAGACTCGTCATTTGCTATCTTAGTTGATGAATTCTGTGATATATCTGTTAAAGAACAATTGGCAATCATTTTATGTTATATAAATAAACGGGGTCATGTGATTAAATGTTTTTTAGGCATTACGTATGTTGGTAATACCACAACTGCAGTATTAAAAATGACAATTGAATCAGTGCTTAGAAAGCATCATTTAAGTATTAGTAGATTGCGAGGACAAATATACGATAGAGCTAGCAATATGTGATGTGAGTTGAATGAACTTAAAATATTTATTTTGAACAATAACTCATCTGCATATTATGTTAATTGCTTTGGATGTCAGTTTCAACTTACTTTAGTTGCTGTTGCTATAAATCACATCCAAATTGCAATTTTTTTTAGCTTGGTTAATAGCGTTTTTAATGTTATTAGAGCATCATGCAAACGTCATGACACACTTCGTGAAAAACGAACTGCTGAAGTTGTGGAAGCACTACGAAATAATAAAATTTCTATTGGTCGTGGCTTGAATCAAGAAATGAATCTAAAGAGACCTAGAGATACACGTTGGAGTTCTCATTATGGTACAATTGTTAGTTTTATTCTCATGTTTTATTCTATTATCGATGCGGTTGTAGATATTGTGGAAGATGGTTTATATTTTGAACAGAGAGTATAAACAAATATACTAATTCAGTCACTCCAGACTTTTGATTTTGCTTTCAATTTACATTTGATGAAAAGTGTTTTGGGAATTACAAATGAGTTATCTCAAGCATTACAACAAAAAGATCAAGATATTTTGAATGCAATGAAGTTTGTTGAAGTTTCAAAGCAGCGTTTACAAGTTATAAGAAAAGATGGGTAGCACTCTTTATTTGAAGAAGTTTCTATGTTTTGTTCAAAAAATAATTTTGTTGTCCCCAATATGAATAATCTATGCCAACCTCAACCACGACAAAAAGTTCAAAGCATGAAAAACTCTTATCATTATCGTATAGAGCTTTATTATATTGTTATAGACATACAACTCCAATAACTTATTGTTGAGTGCTTGAGTCCAAATGACTTAATTGTTTGCTCTTTTAACAAGGAGAAATTACTTCGTTTTGCTCAATTTTATTCGAATGATTTTTCAGCAATTCAACTTACCACATTGGACAACCAACTTGAAACATATATCATTGACATTCGTTGTAGTGATGAATTCATAACACTCAACGGATTGGACAACTTGCTGAGAAGATGGTAGAGATGAAAAATGATATCGGCTATCTATTGATTTATTCATTGGTCACATTGTTATTGATTCTGTCAGTTGCAACAACAACTGTTGAAAGAGCGTTTTCAGCAATGAATATTGTTAAAAATCGTTTACGAAACCGAATAGGAAATGATTGGATGAATGATTGTCTGATTACATACATTGAGAAGGATATATTCAAAACTACCAACAATGAAGAAATCATGCAGCGATTTCAAGGTATGAAGACTCGTTGATGACAACTGAATAGATTAACACTAGGCATGACAAAATAAATTGTAAGTTACATTTATATGTTTTAAGCAATAATTTAATTTTGTTGCATTATTTATTTATGTTAGTTATATTTTTAATATTTTGAATTAATTTTTGTTCAACTTTAGCTTCTTCTTTTTTATTCATCAAAAAATAATAATTCTTGACTCCCCTGAACCAAATTTCTAGTTCCGCCAATGGGCGACTTCTCTTAAAACTTCATAAAATTAGACAAAATTGTGTTGTACTTTTTCTTCAAGTTTTGTAATTTCTTCCTTTGATGATGTTGATAGCTACTTGCCATTCAAAATCTTTGCTAAGCCTTGTTGTCGCAATAAAGCACGCACCTTGATTCGCCAAATGCTGAAACTATTTTGACCATCAAATTTTTCTACTTTAAATTTCGCAGTAGCCATCCCACATAAAAAGACTTAAGCTCTAATACTAGTTTTTGTTACAAATTGATTTTTTAGATGGCAACGAAGCAAAAAAAGAACATAATAAAATCAACCAATCAAACATAACACCGATTTATATGATTCGACTTAATAAGTCTATATCCATATGTGGAGACGACTAGGAGGAAAAACGAGAATTAGTAGTAGTACTGCTTGCTATGACAATTAGCTAAATCTCCATTCATAGAATGCCAGTTTCAAAACCCCCATAGGTAGGGCCAAGTAAATTTTCGTTAGATTCCACTATAAAATATGGCATACAAATATTATTCAAGAGAAACCCATTTAAAATCCAAAGTCTTAATACACTTATATCTTACTCTTACACAAAAGAGAACTTATTGACAAAAGATAATTTTCTCTAACTCTCGATGTCGTGCGACAGTCCCAAAATTGAGACTTCGAGTAAGACTCACTGTCTCTCTCTCTCGTTCTCTTGTTTAAAAGGTTGTCAATATGCCCTTTGTGTAGGACTTTAAGTGGGCTAGAGAGGACTTCGAATTCAGCTAGGAGAAAAAAAAAAAAAAGGAAGACCCAAAAAAAAAACACACACACACAACACCCATTTAAGAACATTCTCATTGAAGTAGCTAAAATAGCTTTGTAGCCAAAACTTTACCCTCACATTGGACTAGCCATTGCTATAGTGATTTTGAAGTTTGCTACAGTTGCTCTCCAAATGTAGCTAGCAACATGTACAATAGCACTATCTAAAATTATGTTATTATTTTTGGCTCTCTTTCTCTTTTTCGTCACTTTTATCTCTTTTTCTATCTTCTGAAATGGGGTAAAATTCTTACTATAGGGTGTTTGGGCTGGCAGAATACAATGAATTTTGATGTTCTCTTGCTTTTAATTATGTCTTTTAATTGGTTTTCCCATTTGTCTTTTTATTCTTCTAAGTGTTTTTTCTAAGCCTTTAGAGTGGTGAGCATTTCTAGGCCCTATATCCCTTGTAAATTGGACTCCTTTGGGTTGTGATATTTTGTATCCCTTTGGTCCCCACTCAAATTCCTAATGCCTTTGTTAGAACTTACGTCATGCAGTGGCTCAGTACCACATAATTGATGTTACGTATTAGTTGTTATATACCACTTGTAACTTCCAAAGGAAAGCACTAATCACATATACACTAAAATTTCAAAATGATTAGTCAAGTTGAAATTAAAGCTCTTTAGAATCACTTATAAAGTTCAATCTCACTTTGTAAGGAACTAATATGAGATTAATTAATATGTACTCATAAGTACCTTTATAATCTACCCATTCAATATGGGCAATTCATATTCCCAATTTAGAACTACTTTTTTGAGGTGTCACTACTAGACTAGGAAAACATCACTAGAGATGTCCTGGAGTTAATCAAGCTAATATCAATACACTTGAAAATAAAGAAGGGTGAGTTAAACCCAGAGTCTGACATTCAGAACAATGTTCATATATATATATAATATTATTAGAAATTCTTCATTAATAAAATTTCTTATAGTTTTTTTTTTTTTAGTATAAAAATTTTGGGGTGGATTTTAGAGTTTTCTTGTAAATTTAAGGATTAATTGGGGTTTAGTCATGCTCTTTGTTTTTGTTTTCTTTAATTATCACGCTAGCTGGAACATAAGTACTCATGAAAGAGACAATATCAGCTGGTAATTAATTAACTTTACAATAGAAACTTAAGGTAATTTTCAACGCCAAAATAGATCGATACGCTCTTTTTTAAGCAAAAGAAATAATATAGGTAAACATGTATAGTGTAGCTAACTGTTTAAATAAGTCTAGGACGTAATAATTAAGAACTTACAAGGCGGTACATTTCTAGTAAAATGCGGGCAGCTGAGACTAGCTTGCTATAACAAGATTATTCAGAACTAGACGCTAATATATAACATGTTCTTAATAAAAGAAAGGATCATATCTTGAAGCATAGATGAGAGTTTCGAATATTTGTTTTCCTTTATCCTTCCCATCTTGTTGACCTATAATTTTCTGATCCTGCAAAAGAAATTCAATAGCACAAAGTACTGTTACATCTTGTAATAAAATTCAGTAAAAAACAAAAGCTCTTAGGTTAAACTTTTAGCCCTATGTGGGCGCGCAACCATTAGACTGAAGAAAAATTCTAAGAAAATTATACTACGTACCACTGTGCTGCCTTACAGAGGAAAAACAGAAATGTAATATTCTATGTCTTTTATATGTGATTACTTTCCAAGCAATAATATGTAACAACTATAGGGTTTTTGTGAATATATGATCTCGTAAAAAGAAATTTGCTAACATGCATTGAATGTTTACTAGACCAAGAACATCAAGAACAAGGTCTGTACTTTTAAAGACATTATGAACTTAAAGTGAAATATATATAGTACATATATATCATGAACTCACACTCTCATGAATCAATAAACGAGCATTAAAGCAAAGCATTATCGCTCTTAATACCTGTTAATTAATTGCTTTCTTGTTGATTGTATAACTTACGTACTTCTAGTGACTACGAGATATTAAAACCTGGCAATTTTAATCTTTAACAAGCATTAATCTCAGATTTCAAAACTAGACACTTACAAAGACAACACACACACACACAAAGAGCCAAGGTTTTCCATAAATAGAATACGATTATAACCAGAGGATCAATGGAATCTGTCTACTACTGGCGAGAAAAACTATATTTGAACAGATAATACTCTAGAACATATATATATATCACCTAAGTTTTGAAAATTCCTCAAGATCAAGATTTTGATGTAAGGGAAGACCAAAAAAAAAATCCAAAAGCATAAGGGTTTCAGTAGAATACCAAAGTTGTTTGTAGAAGCAAATTGCTATTTATTTTATTTATAGATATATGGAGAAGAGTAATGATACAAGTCACTCTCCATGTCTATCTTGTGTCAACCAAAAGTGACGTGACTTTTAAAATCACCATTAGATCAAAAGTCAATAATCATCAATAATAAATTCAATGATAATTTTAAAAGCCACATCACTTTTAGTTGACACAAGGTATAGACATAAAAGGTAACATATATAATTACTCTATAGAGACACGCAAGTTTGTGGCTTTATACAAGGGGTCTTTTCCCTTCAAAAGATTGGTGTATGGTTAGGCCATAGCTGCCTATATGCATGACACATCTGGTGATTGGTGTGTATAACTTACCAATGAATTATTCTAGCAATGCATATTGATTTTTTACATAATCCTCTTCTTCCTATGACAAAAGCCAAAGAAAAGAATAAGAGAAAGCATTTATGTTGTCTATTTCCCAGCATTCACATCCTAAAAGGCTCATTCACATCCACTTATTTGTTTTTAAAAAAATAAAAACTAAAAACAGGATAACAAAGAAAATATTGGAAGATGGACAACAGAGAATACTAAGTAACATTTCTTAAAGAATAAATTTATTCTTCACACCCATCTTATCACTCTCACCTCACACCGACTAATCACATGGAATGGGTTGAATGACCACTTAAAAAACAAAACTTTATACTTCCATTCAGCTCATGTCACGTCAACGATGTTAAGTGGATGTGACAAAATGAGTGTAAAGTGTAGCATTACATCCAAGAAAATATTATCTCAGCAAAGCTCATTTACCAAAGCCATTAATGTTATATTTTACATCCTAAGATGATTGGTCAAAATTACAATTGGAGTTTTGGAATCACTATTATAAAGCTCAATCCTACTCCAAAACTCAATTCTACTTAGCACACAACCAAGTAGGACTTCACAATCTGCCCACCATATGTAGGATTTAATAAATTCATTACAATTTAGGGTATCACAACCTTTCCTACTCAAAAACATTATCACAAGCTAGGCTTGCATTCATAGCTTTAGATGTTAACAAGAAGAATG
The DNA here is from genome assembly GCA_900184695.1 of Betula pendula. Taxonomy (NCBI): domain Eukaryota; kingdom Viridiplantae; phylum Streptophyta; class Magnoliopsida; order Fagales; family Betulaceae; genus Betula; species Betula pendula. The sequence goes on along the minus strand of FXXK01000951.1, from coordinate 118,462 downwards.
CTATTTAGTAGACTATTTACAGCTGCTATATAATTGAGATGATGTTAGCAGTGAAAATCAGCTTTTGATTTTTTATTTTATTTTTTATTTTTTAACAAATCTTAATCCAATGGCTGCTATTTTTTACTATATCATCAAGTTGTATGAAAATCATATAAAAATCTACTGAAATAACATTACTCTGTTGACAAATGATTATTTGGTCTTTGAATCAAGTAGCATTTTCCAATCATAAAATAGTGAAATCGCAGGTTTAATATATTGTATGGGACTAAGAGTTGTATATGATTAGCAAATCCAATCCCATTGCCTTTTTAATCGAAATAGAAATTCACCCTTTTTTCCCCTTAACTTGCAATTGCAATACTCATATTAATTTATAACTTCCCCATGGGAGGTTCCTATCTTGAACTGGTACTGTGAACTATTCATGGGATCTTGAAGTACTACTACCTCTCATTTAATGAGTGAGAAATCATGAGGATGGACATGATAGGACAGTGGAGACCACATACATGCATCCACATATATAAACACAGGCACATACATTTCAAATGATGAGATAATTGATTCATATTTTAACTAAAAAAAAAAAAAGAGTGATATATCCTAGCTGTACTACACGTTTTATTACCATTCATTTGCAAATTGATGTGGTTATATCTATGGTACTGTAAAGTGTAATGTGTGATATTCACCGGCTACGTGCCCTACACGGCAAATTAATGAGAGGTGGAATGGTGGATGGCTGTTATAAGTGAGATGACAGTTATAATTAAACTTATAAGTGACTTTTTTTCTTCGAAGCTTTTTTTTTTTTTTTATTTTTTTTTTGCAGTTGTAATAAGTGACTTTAATAACTTAATTAGCATTTCTATGGAGAATTGAAGGATGAAGATCAAACTCTAAGGACACATTTGGTATATGAAATGACTATTCTAAAAAATAATTTTTATTAAAAAAAAAATATAATAAATTAGCTTTGGAATAATCATTCTGATAGTAACAAAGGAATGGCTATTCTTTCATATAATTTAAGATGATTGGCTATTCTTTCAATTAAAGGAATAGTTATTCCTTCATAGTTTGAATGACTATTCTATTGCACTCATTTCATTCTTAATAGAGTCTACTATAATGAATAGTCATTCTGTATACCAAACATAACCTAAGTCCATTTTTGAATAATATCAATTTCATTCGTGGGATTTAAACTTTATATATTTATCAATGTACATGATATCACATTATCTAAATATTTTAAAAGATGTGATAACATTGACATCATGTATACCATTAGATGTACTAACTTTAAATTATGATAATAAAATAGATATTTTCCATTTAAAGCTATTAATTTATAACTAAAAGTTAAATCTCATTTATAACATTTGTTCTAAGGCTGTCCCTCACATCTCTAAAATAGGATAAAGATCCTTTACAACTCCAAAAGTATTATACCATGTACAACTTTTTTAATTAGTATAATCATCATTTTTAATTTACATAGTTGAGATTTTTCCATATATATATTAACGTCTACTTTTTTCATGATCACTAACCCAATACTTAATATTTTTGTAATCACCACATTTTATAATATTTTAAAAGTGAATACTGATCAAGCGACATATATAATGACAATAATTTTTAGTAATTACTTACCTACTTTTGTGTTAAAAAAATGTTATATATTATATTTTTATCTTATAATTGTCTAATAATATTGACGTGACACTCCAAATCAATTATTAATTTTTTTATTTATTTAACAAAGATCAATTCAATAATTAGTTAGAAATGCCACATCAACTTTATTAAATGTATATTGAATAGAATTATAGTCTCTAACATTTATCTGTATTTTAATTTTGCAAATTTTCAGTCATTTGGGTAGCTTTAATTGATAGGCAACCCTCAATTCATACTTGAACGGGCATCATAGTTCGAGGAAAGACCTCAGGCCATGTCCTTCTTGCCTTGCAAGTTGCAACCAGCCATGGACCCGTCAAAATTAGCTAAAATCCCTTTTTATGGCTTATCCTCATGCAATTTATTACTGATATATATTTAATTAAACACATCATCCTCGGACAAAGATAGTGTTTGCTTGGCCGGATACTAGTTTCATTCTGTTAGAATACATGAATTAACTGCAAAACAGAATTTTCTTTGCCAATCCTAAATTTCACTTGGAAATAGTCATAAAAAGTATATATGTCAGTCATAGGAAAACAAATTAACTGTTGGAAAAATGCTTAGAAGAATATAAATGTATGAAGACACCAACCAAAAGGTTCAAAAAAAAAAAAGATTAGAATAATTAAATACACTTCAGCACAGTAGCCCAAAAAAATAAAAAAAATAAAAGAAACAAAGAAAAAGTAGAAGATCTAGAGTCCAGGACAAAGACAATTCGGACACTTAAAACTAGCATAATTGGCTTGCAAGTTTTTTAAGCATTCATGATATTGTTCGTTTAAGCAATCTAATTAAGAAGGGCAGAAAATTCTCTAAAATTAGTCAAAGAATGCATAATATAATGGAACCAAGGAGATAATTAGCATTGGAAGATTTAAAAGCACATATATTAATTTGAGAAAGATTGATGAGAAGCATTATACCTGTGGTCTTCAATATAGAAGTAATTGCATTGCCCCCCCTGAAATTCAATTATTTGTATGCTAATTCTCACGTAAATACTTATATGAATCCATGCAACGTATTAATTAATTATATATATATATATATATAATATAGTATATATTATATATATATATATATATATCGCATGGACATCCATGGGGAGCACAAAATCTCACAGAATCAGAAAAGATCCAAAAATAATAAAAAAGTAAACGAGTAGACATATTTAATTAGGAAGATACAAGAACAGAGTTTCTTCATAATTGAGAGAGAGAGCGTGTCTACTTCCCCACCTATCATGCTATCTAATAATACTGAAAATAGGTAAAGTTCATCGCACAGTTTTCCATTAATTCCCACTTTGCCCAAGATTAACCAAATTAGGGTTTTGGGATCTGCGTCTAGGGTTTTATGAAACAAATAAGAGTACTATCAGTCTATCTCGTTTTTGACTCAAATAATTGTCCACTGATTAGATCCGATCCGTTAATTTTCATGAAAGATGAAGGAGAGAGCTAGCTTATGATTTTATGAACTTTATTATAAGAATTAATTAATTAAATTCCTCTATTTGTTTTTTTAATGACAAAATTAATTTGAGTTACCATTTATCCGATGAAGGCAAGGGAATTAAGCTGCTGTTTGCTTCGAAGCCTTTGCCTCGTCGCTGGCCTTAATTTGATTCCTCTTCTTCTTTTTCTTCTTATACGGAATTCCTCTTGCTTTGGCTTGACACTCCTTAATTTCACGCAAATAAACCCGGATAGATCCGTTTCCGAAAGGATTGGTGTCGGGTGACCCGCCATGCTCCTCGTAGGCAGCTCTGAGCCGTCCAATTAAAGCGTCGAGGCTCCCCCAAGCCTGGCGGAGAGGACACGTGCAAGGAGCAGGTGGGTCGGGCTGGCCAAAGAAGACACAGCCATGTAAATGAACCTTAGTCTTTCCGAACTGGTCGAGGTACCGGAGGAAGTCGAGTACGTGGTTGCAGTTGCACTGAGAAAGAGAAACTGGGGGTGTCTGGTTTTTCAGGTACTGACCAAAAGTGTTCCAGTCGCGCCGTTTCTGGGACTCGTACCGGCTCAACGGCGGCGGCGGCTGCTGCTGCTGGTTGTGGTTGCCGGTAGCGGTGGATCGTGAGGAGCCTTCGGCGGAATCTTTTCTTCTAGTGTCGATTGACATGATTATGGGGTGGAGAAATTGTTGTGTATTTTTGGTAAGAAATGGCAGGGGAAAAGGGGAACGGGAGGTGAAAGAATAGGATGATAGTGCAGTGGAGAAAGATGACAATCACATCTCGGGGTCTATTGAGGAGACATTTCATGGGCCCTATCAAGGTGCTTTGCTCCCCTTTTTCTTCCTCCTCTCTTTCTCTCTCTCTCTCATTTTATTATTATTATTATTATTATTATTTTATTTCGTCTATAATGACACTATATGCACTAAACATATTTTTCTAATTTAATTAATGTATAATTATTGTATGCCATCATCAATATAATCATTAATTATCGTCTTCATTTGCGTGTTGATATCTACATCCTTTGGAACTCAGTGACTCGGAAGCTAGCGATGCAAATAGTCAGAGTTAGCATAGTGTTTTTTTAAAAATTTAACCTTTTTTTATTTAATGAACAAAAGTTCATTAAAAACAAAAAAGAGAGATTGCGCATAGCCCAACATTTTTTACATAAACATCATACGGCTGCATATATTATACCAACGAAATGATCAAACAGTTCAAGTCATACCAACTAAATTAACTGCCTCTAAAACCCATTATCAGACACACTTCAAGTCTCAATCCATTAATCTATTAAGGATAGGAGGGTGCAAGTACTATAGAGACAACACTGATTCTGGATCTAATCCCAATTAAACAAAATATAGAAAACATTTTCAATATCTCTAAGCTTGTCTTTGAATATTCTTGTGTTTCTTTTTTTTCCTTATTTTTTTTTAATATATATATACATAAATAATAAATAGTTGTTACCTCTTCAGCATTGGACGCCACTCATGACTTAAAATAATACTTGCTGAAAATACATTTAATCCTTCAAATATCACCACTTTAGCACTTGTACCTTCAAGGTTAAAATAGTGATGCTTGGAATCCAAAAACTACAGCACTTAACACCTCCACTTAGGTTTTTTTTTTTTTTTTTTAATGTCAATTTGGTAGAAATCGCATCATGTGAGTCGCACGTGACTTTTTTTTTAACATAAATTGTCCAAAATGCCCCCTTTCTTTTCTAATGTTAATTCTTTTTTTTTTTTATAGTTAAATGCATCTCAAACCAATAAAATCTTTTCACGTGTAAAAAATGACACCTAATAAAACATTAAAAAAAAAACAAAAACCAAAAAGAAAATAAAAAAGAACAAGAACAAAAAAACATTAAAAAAAAAAATTGAAGGCGGTGAAGAGCCTCCCCGACCTCTCCACCACGCAGGGGTGGCTAAACTACCCTTTCACCCTAGGTTTATTTTTAAAGGAGTAGCTATATATTCCTCTTTAGAGAAATGTCTATTCTTCAATTTTAGAAATAGTCATTCTCATAAGAATGACTATTCGAAAACTTAAAATCTTATAAAACTATAAAATAATCATTTCATTCCATGGTTTAATTCTTGTACCAAACGTACCAAAGTCATGTAAACTTTCTTATTGTAATTGTACGTTTACTCACTCAGTGAGTAAAAAAAATAGCGAAAATCATATTCTACACTAGATAAAGATTATTACAGTAAAAAGTTATTACCACCATAATCTACTCATCAGTGCACTATATTAGTGAGTAAAGCAATTAGCTAGACAAAATCATATTCTACAAGAGATAAAGATTACAGTAAAAAGTTATTACCACCATAATCGACTCATCAGTCATCAGCACTAATAAAGTAATGATGACCAATTATACAGCATGATATCTTAAGGTTATTGCTGAGGTTTCCTTAGTTCTTAATTTATTGTTGTAGATCTTGGTGCGCTATTATTTTTTGTTTTTCTTCTTCTTTTTTTTTTTGGGCTTGATGTCTTCGTCTGTGTCCCTTTTTTCAAGACTTACTTGGAATGAGCATAAAAGCTGGGGAATATCAGAGGTATCCTTAAATCCTGTTTGGAAATTCTCTCTCTGTTTATGTCAGGCTTGCGAGTGCAAGTACATGCAAGAAACGACAACATTTGATAATCATCCATGCATGCCCAGGAAGAACCAATGCAACAAAATTCAGCATTTTAAAGAATTACTGCTTCTAATAATGCTTAAACTGGGAATATTTTAATTAGTTTGTTAAGTTTATCATATTTATAATCAACCTATAAAAAATTAACAGGTTTAGCTACTGTATACTTGTGGTCTTAGTTTTTCCCTCTTTTCCTGTATTTTTTTTTTTTTAAAAAAAAAAAAAGTGAAATGATCTAGTGGCCAATATTAATTACAATAAAGGGAAATTTAGGCAAAGCTGAGGATCATTTAATACACACTGTTTATATATATGAGTGTGTGTATATATATACAATATATCAACAAAATATGGACAACGTACAACACTGAGTCATTGCCAACTATAAAGGAAAAAATTATTGGTATTTTTGCATCGGAAACAGGTGGTTGCTTTGGTGACGACATGTCATTTTTTCTTTGCCAAAAAAAATAGTGACGACGACTGAAAGTTGTTGCTACAACATAAAATTGTTGCTCAACAGTTCTGATCACCTTTTTCGTTTTTCGGGAATGTCGTTGCAACAAAAAAAAAAGTGAATATTTTTTTTTTTATAATTAGCAATTGCTTTTGTTTTTTTGTTGTTAAAAGTGACCTTTAACAAGGTAAATATACGGTGTCGTAATTGCTAAAACTCTCGAAACAATTTATATGATCTGATGTTAACACTGCATGCCATGAATTTGAGATTTTTCTGGCTTTGGCAATCAGCAATTTTAGATCAGTAAATTGTACTACGGATCGAATCAACTTAATTTATACAAAATTTTCCATTTTCCGCCAATAAATAGAAGAAACAAAAATCTTCCACTACAGTAGTGGTACAGGTGTACAAGAACCACGATTGAAGAATACAAAGACTGATCAATAGAGGCATTGATGATAATTTGAGGGTAATCTTTTTGAGATAGTTCCAACACGTACATTCGGTACATGTTCCTGATGCACTATTATGCTGTTTAATTACATATTGCACCAGTAATTTAATTAGCCATGTATATTAATCCTGTTTAATTAGCATGGGTTTCGAATTTACCGACAGAAGTATAATACACAGTATGACTTTGTCTTAAAGGAATTTTCGATATAAAATAAAAATATTTTTCTTTTGGACGAGATATTATGCACAGGATATATACTTCCACCAAATAATAGAGCTGATTATAACCATGACTAATTTTATAAACTGTCTATATCACGTCATGTTTGTGAAGACTTTTAGTAGTCACTTTAGGAATTTCAAAAATGCTAGCCAGTACACATATGCATGTATCCAAAAATGCTAATCTAAAGAAATTGATTCTTTCCTAAAAGTAATTTTACTTGCTTAATGCGGATACCGGTTCCTTTGGGTCTCTAATTTTAAAATATGGGATTTGAAAACGTGAATTTTTAAAATACAGTTACGCATTTAATTAAATTGTAATTTAACTTTTAAAATCGTATTCTTTTTAAAAATACAAATTTTTCTATGTTTTCAAGTCTCAAATTTTTAAAAATGCACTCACAAATGATACAGTTTTTAATGATTTGGTTTAGAGTCTTACTTAATTTGTGAAACTGCAATGCCAAACACACTCATATATATGCATGTGTCTGATATAATTTTTTTCCCAAGTCTTAAGACACCACACTCTCTCCTTCCACTAAGAGTGCATTTAGTATTGTGACTTCGTAAACAAAAAAATATGCTTTTAAACTCAATTACAAAAAATCGATTATTTGGGATTGTGTTTTTAAAAAATTGCGATTTGAAAATGTAGATCTACATTTTCGAATTGCAGACAACGGGATTTTTTTTGAAAACACGCAGTTTTAAAGGCAAAACTACTATTTTAAATGTCAAACTGCTATTTTACTAAATATTTAATTGCATTTTTAAAAATCACGTTTTCAAATTTTCTTTTTAAAATTTCAATCCAAAACGGACCTAAAATTACTTAAGGAAAAAAATAAATATGGTTGTTAGTTTTCAGTGCAAATAAGAAAATAGCTGTATCGCATAACATATAGTGGCTCCGTTTGGTAAAGCCGTTCCACTCCCTTTTCTTATTCTCGAAATTTTCACACTGACTTACAACCGCGTGGAACTGTGCTTCTCAGCCAGAATTTAAAGTCTTAAATCATTTCTTCCAATGATGCCCCTGAAATCCATTTGAAAACAAAATCGCGTAGAATTGGACTTGGGGGCATTATTGAAAAAAATATGTTAAGACTTTGACACTTCACAATCATCAATACTGCACAGTAAACATACACAGTGTGTGAAAATTTTGAGAATGTGTTAAAAGCTTTAACAAGCAGACCCAGTATTCCTTCAAAAAGGTTTTATATGATTGTGATGTTTTATATAGATTAAGAGAGCTTGTCTTAAAGTAAATCTGTCAAGTATATGGTGTTAATATTGTATTCTCAAACAGAAATGGAATCCTCAACAGTTAGTTAAAAAAAAATATATATAGTACGATTCTAAGGTGAAACACTCTAAGCCAAGTACTGATGCTCAAAATCAAAATACTCTTTGTCGGTCTATTTTTACTGGGTCGTCTTTGTATTGCCAGCTTTCTAGTAGGATTTGGCTTTCTTTGCTTGAAAAATGTAATCAATTTGCCTTGTGCTTATCCTAGCTTGTTGCGAAGATGTATTTCATGATGTTGCTAGCAGCTTTAAGGGCAAAATCTCCTTGTGATCACCTTAGAGTCAAGTTCATGCTGGCTGCAGATGTGTATACTTGCTGTGGACACAGAATGACAGAGAATGGTGTGGAGCCAAGGGTGCCTGTGGGGCTTGAGCTGCCTAAGTGCGGGGCCTATCTTGTCGGGCATCTAGATTTTTGTTTTTTTTTTTTACCGAATTTCAAGGAATTTGGACAAATAAATTCTAGATTCCTTTTCTTCTCTCCTTCTTACGCTTATTTAAAAATAAAATAAAAAAATTGATGTCGATTTTTTATAATTGAACTGCACTGGAAATGGATTTTTATTTTGGCTGGTCTTTTGTTTTTTTTATTATACATACATATTATTTAAGGAATCTAGTTTTAATTTTTTGTGGGTTATTTTCTTAATCTGTGTTATGTTGGTGCGTCATGAGTTGATATTATTTTGTATTATAATTGATATAAAATTTTTATTCTAATTAATTATTTGGTGAGATATAGCCAATAAAAGTTTAAGTTGGGTTTCATTTCCCATTTATTTCACTTACGACTTGATTAACATGTTTTTATGTTATTTCTAATTTTTACATTTCAAATTCATCAAATGTTCTCATTTCACGTGTGATCATCACCAACGGCTAGCATTTTCTAACGGAGCTTTTTTTTATGAATCTTATTAGGCCATCTGATCACTGCCTGGTTATATGAATTTGCCTTCGCACCTTATCTCATTTAGCACGAGCCTGTTACTCCACCTATCATTAGTTTCTATAGTATAATGTTTCTTCATCAGTGTGAGTCCATCATTACATGAAAATTTTGGTTTTTTTTTTCTTTTAAGGTTTTTTTTTTTTGATCCAATTTATGGGCATTCCAGATTTTACGCTTATCAATTATATGGACTGTTGCGCACACTGACGCACCTTCGTATCTCTTGTTTTTTGTTGTTTGTTATGTTCCTGTCATATTGTTGTTGACTAATTACTGATGAATGGTCTCCCATTCAGCGTGTCCTCCTATCCAGTTCGGGGTTTTAATTTATATGTTCCATATGATTTGTTATGTGTTCTATGTGGAGTCCATCACTACAATGCTACACTTTCTTTTAAACGGAAGCTTTTTTTTTTCAATCCTTATGCGGCCATTTCCAAGATCACTTATCAATTATATGGATTTGCCCACACTACGCACCTTTATCTCTGTTCTAGCACGGGCCTATGTCACTCTACCATATTAGTTTGAGTGACTAATAGATAATGTCTCATTCACGTGTGAGTCCATCACCACAATGCTACACTTTCCTTCAAACGGAAGCTTTTTTTTTTTTTATCAATCTTATGGGTTATCTCCAAAATTACTTGTCGGTTATATGGATTTGCCTACACTACGAATCTTTATCTCTATTCTAGCACGGGCATGTGTCACTCCACCATATTAGTTTGAGTGACTAATAAATCATAGTTTAGTCCAAATTTATCAGTTTAAACTTTTAGATTGAATAATAACTCAACATATTATATTAAAAGCTCACTAAAAATCTTTTTTAATCTTCGTAACAAATAATTTTAGAGTCGATGGTGGTGCACGGTTAATTACATAAATGGATGTTTCCTTGGTACGACGACTCAAACATTATATTACAAATTTGCATCATATGGATCGATGAGACACAACACAATCCACTTAGAGCATGTAGTCTCTCTTCACCTAAAGGACATAAACAGAAACCTCCAGGCATTAGGTTGAGCGGTTTGTCAGCTGGTGTTTAGGTTCCTAAAAAATATCATCCAATATTTGAATCTTACGGCTAACTCTTTTGATGGCTACTAGCCTACTCTGGAAGATGTAGGGGAATGTTACTGTGTTGCGGTTATTTTTTTTTCTTAAACATTTGATAAAATATTTTCTATTTGGTATACCTCTTATTCAGAAACTCAAACAAACGTAAAACTTTACTTGTACAAATCAAAAAAATTAAAAACATAAGGGTGACTGTGTGACCACTCTTTCTCCACTTAAGATAGCCATATGATTGACTAATCTTTTTTTAACTTCTGCAAAAGTAAAGTACTTATTTTGTTAAAATATTTCTACAAGGGAATAATTTATATTTTAAAAAAATATTTTGTATTTTGAGTTGTTTATAATTTTTTTTTTTTTTTGATAAATGTTATTTTACATTATCTTAATATTATCCCAGCATACTCAACTGAAATGACATCATCAATCCACTCTTGATAGATTAATCATGCAACTTCAAAGTATGCTTTAAAAAAAAAAAGCAAAATAACATTTCTATGAGAAATATGGTCCTAATTGCTCCACTTATTAGGTTCTTTTATGGTCGATCGAGTTAATTCCTTAATAATGAAATTGGTCATGTCAGCTGGGGAAAAAAAGGAAAAGAGGAATTGGGATGCTTCAGTCCCGGTTTGCCGGAAAAGTTAAAAGGCACTTTAACTTGTTCTTATTAGCTATAATTGTTTTGAGTTAAAATCTATTCACATAGGATTACGAGGAATTTCACTTCAAAAAAAGAAAAAAAAAATTATGAGGAATTTCGGAAAAGTGAATATCTGCCAGTGGAGATAAAGTCAGGGGGTGAAAAATCAGGTAAAGTGATTTATGGCCCGCCTTTATAATTTAGAAGTTATTAATTATGAGTATTTTGTAATTAAATCATAGGGAAAATTTCATATAGTTTTATACTTTAGGTTCTTTAAATATGCTCTTTTTAATTTTTAAAAATATTTTCTTTATTACTCTGAATTTTTAATGTTTATCAGTTAACTTCTTTTTGTCAGGATTTATCTTTAAATCTTGTCAAAAATTTCAAAATACCTTTGTATTTTTTTTTATAACAAAATTTCAAAGATTTAAGCGTGAATATTTTTACAAATTCCGTTAAATCCTAATTAATGTCTAAATTTTTGCAATTTTTTTCATTTTTTTTTTAAAAAAAATGATAGATATTTTAAAAATTTTAACAGAATTTAACGATGAATCCTAACGAAATGGGATTGTGATAGATATTAAAAATTCAGGTACCAAAATGAAATTTTTTAAAACTTAGAGTGAACATGTCAAAAGAGCTAATAGTTTAAGAAACTATCTGAATGTTCCACTAAATAATACTATTCATTGAGAAAAATTATGTTTTTTTTTTTCATTTTTATCTATTAAGAGTTTTTTTAAAAAAAAAAAATTTAAATCCTAATTTACTGGCGTTTTGACCCAGACGGAATCTATTATCAATGAAGCTACGTACCAGGAAAAAAAAAAAACGCAAACACAACCTAATCCTAGGATGCAGTTTCCTCTTTAGTGGACATTCCGCAAATTAAGTCACTGAGTCCCCTCTAGTACTTACCAAAAAAAGCAAAAGAGTCCTCTCTAGCAACTACAGGAACGTGGTGGGGGCAGCATTAGGCCTAGGGTTAGGTTAAGGCTAGATAATCATCAATTATTGTTTTATTTATTTATTTTTAGGTTAGGTTAAGTGAGTATATTCACCGGTGGGGTGGATTAATAGCATGCCTACACCAAAACAACAAAGTACTTAGAAACTTAGCAATTTAACAAGATTTGTGTTGTCTATTAATAGGGGTATGGCTTTTGTGAAGGCGTAGTTACTGTAAAACTTTACTGAAAATGTAAAGGAAATACGAAAAACAAAGGAGAACCGAGAGGTAAAAGATAAACTTTTGATTGACTGAGAATGAAAATTGTTACATACAAAGATTGAAGAAACATTACAAATACTCGATTCCTAACTAACTACAACTGTCAAATAACTGACTACAGTTGTACATTCCTACTCAGTTGCTGTGCTATTACTGATGCTGCGCTGCTACTGATGAGCACCATTTTTGGTTGTTGTTGCTGATACTCCCCCTCAAGATAGACTGTGAAGATCAAGAACAGACATCTTGGATAAGAGATGATGAAACATAGTATTGTGACGTCCCCGGTCCCGTAGGCTACCCAGTTGACCCGCCAACCACTTTCGTGGCTCTTAGGGCTACCTCTCGACGCGGACCCCTTGGCATTACTCATATTGTCCTCTTTGTCCCTTAGGGGTACCCATCGCTACTGACCCCTTAGACTCAAGGTTTTGCTCCATTTGGCCATAGTCGCTGGAACACATCCCAATGATTCGAACTAAAGACCTTATAATCCTCTATTCGTAATCATGGGTAACCTTTCAGCTAGTCTTGGACATCAAGGCTTTGCTCTATTTGGCTATAGCCGCTGAAACGCACCCCCCATGATTCGAACTAGAGACTTTATAGTCTCTCTTTCGCAATCATGGTACACCGGTACATGTGGTAGAATGACCATAGTCTTACTATTAATACAAATTGATTTTATAGTCAAATGTTTATGTTATGATAAGAGTCTTAGATCTAATGGTTAAGTTTAGTAACCAGCGCACCATTCTTTGAATGAGGTCACCATTACGACTTTACTAGTCATTGTGGGTTACCCGATGTTGGACTGTTAATATAAGACGGTATGTTTGTATAATGTCCAGGACACTGGAGTTGTACCAAAAGTCTTTTTGGACGTGCAAACTCTGCTAAGAGGAGATAATGTTTCGGGTAAACCATATTATTGACATATGACTATTTATATTATAGCATATTTCGTGCACTAAAATACAAAAGTTTAATTGTCAGGATTATGTCATTCTCTTAAAAACCAAACGCAGTCTTTTCGAATGCATAATAACGGGAATTAGACTCACAATTTGTGAAAAACATATGTTTAATTTGTGACCACTTTTTTGCAGTAATTTTTATACATCACACATCCTTTTAATTAATATGCTTATTAAATCAACCGACTTATTCAGTTACTTCATTCATTTCCTGTGAAATACCTCGGTATTTTACAAACCCTCAAGGATTTGAGTGATTAGGAGTCTCACCAGGATTTTGATATCAAGATAACAGTTGATATACTCAGGTTTAATTTTCTAGATACAAAGCTATACGCCCTTATTTATTGATGATAGAATTTTTTACTACTTATGTACTCAAATCAACTATTTCGCTGTTTACTCTGATAAATGGCTAAATAGGAAATTCAGTCAAATACTAATTAATTGATTTGGATGCTCTATAGATAATTTACTCCGAAATTGACCTCATTCTAATGGTTTGATTATGTGTATACAATGATCCTTAAACCGGTGTTTTACAATTATTCTCTCTATAAAAGAATAGAGGTATTTCTGAGTCTTATTTTGGATAATTAAGACTGAGAGGCGAACCATGAATTTAATTACAAGTTAATTAAATTCTTGGGGCGTTACAAGAGCTACCCACCATAGACAACAGAGTTTCAACAAAGCCAATTCATTAGGATAGAAAGATGACCAATTAATTCAAGATCGTCATCATCCAACTGATCTGTTAGCTTCTCAAATAATTAGAGACCGTCACTCTCTGCAATGAATAATTTTTGAATTTATTATCATTAATTAATAAATATATGATGGTACGAAGAATTGAATAAGATATTAAAACCTACCTTATTGTGAAGCATTAATTGTTCAATACTAAGGTTATGTTTGGTACGTGGAATAACTATTCCATGGAATAGCCTATATTAAAAATAAAATGAGTAGAGTAAATTAACTTTGGAATAACTATTCCAATAGCCATGATAGAATGATTATTCCTTCAATTGAGGGAATAATCATTCCTCTTAAGTTAAAAAGAATGGTTATTCCCTCAATTAAAGGAATAACTATTCATTCATAACCATCGGAATGACTATTTCAAGGCTAANTTTGTGACGTTTTCGGTCCCGTAAGCTATCCAGTTGACCCGTCAACAACTTTCGTAGCCCTTAGGACTACCGGTCAACGCGGATCCCTTAACACTACTCATATTGTCCTATTTGTCCCTTAGGGTTACCCATTGCTGCTAACTCTTTAAACTCAAGGTTTTGCTCCATTTAGCTGTAGCTGCTGGAACGTGTCTCCCATGATTCGAACTAGAGACCTTATAGTCCTCTATTCGTAATCATAGGTAACCATTGATCGAGCTAGTCTTGGACATCAAGGCTTTGCTCTATTTGGCCGTAGCTGCTGGAATGCATCTTCCATGATTCGAACTAGAGACTTTATAGTCTCTCTTTCGCAATCATGGTACACCAGTACATGTGGTAGAATGACCATAGTCTTACTATTAATACAAATTAATTCTATAATCAAATGTTTATGTTATGATGAGGGTCTTGGATCCAATAGTTAAGTTTAGTAACCAGCGCACCATTCTTTGAGTAGGGTCACCATTACAACTTTACTAGTCATTATGGGTTACCTGAGGTCGAACTATTAATATAAGACGGTATGTTTGTGTAATGTATAGGACACTGGAGTTGTACCAGAAATCTTTTTAGACGTGCAAACTCTGCTCAAAGGAGATAATGTTTCGAGTAAACCATATTATTGACATATGACTATTTATATTATAGCATATTTTGTGCACTAAAATACAAAGGTTTAATTGTCAAGATTATGTTATTCTCTTAAAAACCAAACGTAATCTTTTCCAATGCATAATAACGGGAATTGGACTCACAATTTGTAAAAAACATATGTTTAATTTGTGACCACTTTTTTGTAGTAATTTTTATACATCACACATCTTTCTAATTAATATGCTTACTAAATCAACCGACTTATTCAGTTACTTCATTCGCTCCTTGTGAAATACCTCGGGATTTTACAAACCTTCAAGAATTTGAGCGATTAGGAGTCTCACCAAGATTTTGATATCAAGACAGCAGTTGATATACTCAGATTTAATTTTCTAGATACAAAGCTCTACGCCCTTATTTATTGATGATAGAATTTTTCACTACTTCTGTACTCTAATCAACTATTTCGCTGTTTACTCTGATAAATGATTAAGAAGGAAATTCAGTCAAATACTAATTAATTGATTTGGATGCTCTATGGATAATTTACCCCAAATTAACCTCATTCTAATGGTTTGATTATGTGTATACGATGATCCTTAAACCGGTGTTTTACAATTATTCTTTCTATGAGAGAATAGAGGTATTCCTGAGTCTTAATTTGGATAATTAAGGCTGAGAGGCAAACCATAAATTTAATTATAAGTTAGTTAAATTCTTGAGGCGTTACAAGAACTGCCCACCATAGACAACAGAGTTTCGACAAAGCCAATTCATTGGGATAGAAAGATGACCAATTAATTCAACATCGTCATCATCCAACTGATCTGTTAGCTTCTCAAATAATTAGAGACCGTCACTCTCTGCTATGAATAATTTTTGAATTTATTATCATTAATTAATAAATATATGATGGTACGAAGAATTGAATAAGATATTAAAACCTACCTTATTGTGAAGCATTAATTGTTCAAATTACTATATGTTATCTAAATGTACGTTGAACTTTATGAGGATTTTATGAGCTTTTGAGTCAAAAACGCGTTGAAACTAGCTCGTTCCTAGGAGGTCATAAAAGCCATCTATATTGCACTATGCATGGTTGGTTACAATAAAAGTTCACGGAAATGCGATATCATTTGTTTCGATCTTTTTTTCTCAAAGTACTTATATTTTATGTCTCCTTGTTAATTCAGCCAGTCATGGTAATCAGAGCATGCAAGACCATTAATGTTTCATTTGAGTAAAATATAGCATTTCTAGTTATTATTGGTTGCAATTAATTAATAGTCTTCTCTCCATATATTCTGAATGACAAAACGGCATCAACTTTAAAGTGGGCTTTAAAGAGAGATAGAGATTTTCCTGTTCGGACATGTAAGTTTTATAGGATCTCTCTTATATTTACTGTTCAAAATTGCTAAAAATAACAACTTAAATCAACAATAGATTAGTGAAGATTCAAATCATTTAAAGAGTATATCTTTAGAGGACATCCCATATGAAAAGAACAAACAACTAGGTTACCTTAACAGTGTTGAAGGAGTTTTAAGAAGCAAAATCAGATAAACTCTAATTTTTCTTTAAGAAGAAAAATCAGATAAACTAGGTTTTCTTTGTATGGCAAAACAGTAAGCCTAATGATCAACTTACTTCTATGATATTAAAATTAATAAAAATTCGAATAAATTACCAACTCATTTATTTCAAAAATAAATATGTGTTGATGATCATTTCAATTGTGGAAAATTATTTTCTTTAAAAAAGAGAAGAACAAAAAAAAATCATGAACACTTAATTTGGTGTTAATTTGCACCGCTTTCCAGTCAGGTGATTGTTTCATTCAATGAAAAGGCCAAAGGGGACTCGAAATTTTCACACCGAGCTTTTGGAATATAGACATAACACGTTAATATTCTCACCCATATTAATATATTGAGCGGATCTTGCGTGGGACAATTTCCTATACCTTTGTGATGTATTATTCCATCACCACACGTGGGCAATGGGGCCATATGTTGTGCATGATGAAAGGATGAAGAATCACTACTATAACTTTTACAGTGATGTTTCATGTTGGTGAAGTGTAGATAATTGATTATTTAATTTCTGCATTAAACTTTTTACTCCTTTTTTTTTTGGTTTCCATTGGAAATCCATTAATTAAACCTATATATATATGCTAGAGAATTAGATTTTACATTTTTCACTACAAAAAATAAGCATTATATCGGCGCTCATTTGTCAGCGTTTATATTAAAATGCTTATGCTTATTTTTATTACCGACACCTTTTTTTTCCGACACTTTTTGTACGAGCGTTGAAAAAAGTATTGTCAGCATAAGTTTTTTTTTTTGGTTATTGTAGTGTTCCCATCCCTTATAACTGTAATTTTTCATGAAAATAGGATTTAGTTATTACAAGCTTTTTTGTTTTAATGCCAAACGATTTAAAAATTAGCTTAGCTATTTAATTATTACCCGAAGGAGAAGTCAAGTATGAGAGTCAAGTTAATTAAACCCAAACATGTTTATGAATTGATATGATCCAAATCCGAAGTTCTCATATTTGGATTAGGTGTCGTAAAAAAAAAAAAAATTACATAAGGTTCGATGGTATAGTTGGTAGTTGTTTGAGGTTGATTGGTAATTCCCTGTCCCGGGTCAAAATTTTCTACCCCATTTTTAATATGACAAATTCATTGGTTCAACAATCATTTTCAAGAAAGAATCATCCCACCAAAAGAAATAAGTACACATTCGAGTCCCCTGGCTCATTCAATTTCATATGTTATTGGTAAGGGTTTGAAATTGTGTCAAATAAGAAAGAAAACCTGAAACCCTACAAACCGCGTATCTGATAAAAGATCTTCTGCATTTGAAAATGTGAAAGAGATGTCAATAATTTGGCTACCAAGCCCCTGACGAGGACGTAAAAATTTCTGATATATATTCATGAATTCATCCAAAATCCAACAATATCATGAAACTCATCATTCATCAGTGAACAGTTGCATGTATATACACTTTTTGGTGGCAGTTTCTTTTTGCGAATTTCAATGAAATTGAGCCATATCAGAAACCCTAACGTAAAGACAACCCAGTTGTTTCCTTTCTCCCAAAAGTAAAATGCTTGCACCATATCTATGTTACTTTTGTCCATGAAAGATGCTTGCTTCATTGGCCCCAACATTGTTTGCGGTATATTTGGTGTTGCCCTATATCTGATATAAGTAGGTGTGACGAGGAGGTCCTACCAAATTATTCTTTATAAGTGGACAAAATTTGTCCATGGTGATTGGGTGCCTTGCTCCTGCAGCTTCATGTCTGTTTTATACAAAACAATAATACAACCATTCGTGACAAGCTTTCAAACCATAATCATGAGGTCATACTACATCGTTATATGAGCCTTTATAATTCTAGAAATGCTGTTGTAAATTTTATATATGTGTGTGTTGCATATATTAACATTGTTATATGAATTTTCTGGTAGGAAAATTTTTTAATTTTTCAGAATCAGTAAAAATTAAAAAATAAAAAATAAAAAATAAGTAATCACAAAATATAAAGATTTACGTAATTCATTACTAATAGTTACGTCTACTGATTTGTTGCAAAATTTAATTATTTTTTTAGAAGCAATACAAAAAAGCGTCAATTTCAACATGATAAACTTAAAAATAAAAATGACTAAGTTTCCGCTTCATATACTAAATTTTTTTTTTAAAATCATTTAAATCATAATGCTTTTATAATCTTACTAAATCAAGTACAAGTTAAATCGGACACAATTCAAACTTTACATAGTAACATTTTTTTAAGAAAGGAGGCTTAGAGAATTCCTTGCTTTTCTAGGGTTATATATGCAGCTTTCAAATTATGATAGTATCTGCAGGATGAAGGTGAGCGTATGTGTGTGTATATATATATATATATATATATATTGCACTAGTGAATATTTTTAGAACACATTTAAACTGATCGAAAAACCTTTTTTATTTTTATTTTGTAGTACATTTAAATTTGTTGTCCCGTATAATCGGAACAAAATGAACCATTAAAGATGTCTATTTTGGTGTCTTCT
Organism: Betula pendula; assembly: GCA_900184695.1. Lineage (NCBI taxonomy): Eukaryota > Viridiplantae > Streptophyta > Magnoliopsida > Fagales > Betulaceae > Betula > Betula pendula. The sequence goes on along the minus strand of FXXK01000951.1, from coordinate 99,414 downwards.
CTTGGTTTTTAGAGTGCAGAAAATTACAAGCTAGCTACCTTGGTCCTTGGGCGGATCAAGCTCTTAATTTCCCAAGTAAAAGATCACATGGGTGTCCATGGGACGCTCTTTATGTCTGATTAAGCAACATTTGATTGATGGGACATGCTCATCAATTGTTCTAATCAATCTTGTACGACCTTTGATCAGCTGGGGCTGCTTTAAAGGCAATTAATTTGGCAAGTGAGATAATTAGTCATTCAAATGAAAAGTAAAGTATTAGTTAGTGATGGATCCACAGCGTCTTTGTCACGATGTCAAACAAAATATCAACTAATTTAGACTATAGTGAACCCTACTCTCTTTATTAATTACAAATGCTTTGAATTCCCTAACTCAAAGGCTAGCCAATACACGTGAATGACCCCACACTCTTCTCCAATTGTCTTACAATCAGGCATCTAGGTCATTCATTCTTGGTTCAAAAATAAGCAATACATTCGATACAATAATAGAATATGAAATTACCCAACACTGTTTCTTATTATTACATGAGTTGTTTAAAAGTACTGCACTTACCGCGTTGCTGACGCGCAAAAAAAAAAGAAAAGGATTCCTTTTAAAAAAGATTTACTATATAAGATATTGTATGTTCTTAGGTAATAATTTGGTCATCGTAAGAGTTAAAAAAGAGAGCATTGCCAGCACAAAAAAGAAAGATTCTTTTCAAAAAAGATTTACTATAGAAGATTGTACGTTTTTAGGTAGTAATTTGGTCATCCATAAAGGTTAAAAAAGAGACCGCGGTAGCGCGTTAACATGTCATTCTAGAAAAAAAAAAAAAAAAAAAAATTTATTATTATTAAAATTGCCTTCTTTTTTAAGAAAAAGTTTAAATTTGTTAATAAAACCCATTGTTAGCTTTTTTTTTTTTTTTTTTGGCCATCCCAAATTTTTTTTTTCTATAGCCTGGCCCGTTAAACTTAACTTTTTTAGCTCTGTCCCTGCGTTATTCAAAATTACAAAATAAAATAGAATTAAAAAAAAAAACAAAAACAAAAATTGCTCTCATCATAGGAATATCTTGGAGACTTGTTATTTGACCTGCAAATTTGGGGTGAAGCTAATCATCTGCAGCTTTCCATTTCATAGCGAAATTCTTTTGGGCTCACCTGAATTTGAGTGTGAGTTGTGATGAGCTTGGTGAGTTTGAGGTAGAATTTTGATATGGGCTGAACTGGGATGATGATCCTAGCTGAATTTAAGGACCGTCGAACCCCGTTTCAAATTAATTTTAGTTTATTTTTACTGCTGCTTCCATGGGGTGTTCAGGGAATAAATAATTTTAAGTGATATATAGAATAAAATTATCTCGAAAGAAAGAACAGAATCTTTTACAACTGGTCTTGGAATATTCTTTTTTTTTTTTTCTAATCAAATAAGAAAAGAGTTACAAGTAGGGTCTTGGAATATTCATAATGTAATTCATGAGATTATGTTTTGGGTTAGGCTTAAATTAATTAGAATTAATGTCTTTCATCATTTTACTCCATCTTAAGAAAACGCGGATGATTGCAAAGGATACTATGGATCTTTAAGACAAGGTCTTTGGCTGGGATTATCCTTTCTACCTTGATTTGACACTGCAGTAATTGGCCAAGAGACATTTCTCATAGTTCCCTTACCCACTTGGATAAAGTTAGTTGTAGGACTCTAAAATAGCGGTTCACGAACCAAGTTTAAACTCGGTTAGATAAATTTAACTTGGTCTCGATTAATTTAATAAATAAGTCGAATATAAACATAAAATTAGACTCGATTATTAAATAAATCGAACTGTTTAAATTCGACTCGGTTCAGTTCAACTTATGCTCATGAACATAGTTCACATATATATATATATATATATTATATATCATATATATATATATATATTATATATATATATATATATATTTGTGTGGGTTGCACTACTAAAAAAATGCCATTTCTCATAGTTTATTTGATATAATGTTTGAACCTTATTTCCAGTACTAATTATTACTTTATTACTCCGTACCCCCCTCAAGAGGAAAATCTTTGACCCCACCAGTGTTTGTTTTGTTTTATATAATGTTTTTAACTTATTTTCAGTATTTTTACTTTATTAATTGCACCCCCTCAATTTAAAATTCTTGGCTCCACCCCCGTTGCGGTTGGGGGAGAGCTCACGAGTTACGAGGGAGGGAGGGAGAGACTTTCTGGGTTAATGGAACCGGGTCGGGATAGAACAGGTTCTTGATTGGGCTTGACTGGGTTTTTAATTGGAGAGGGGAAAAGGTTTTCTGAGAGGCCTGAATGGGGGAAAATATCTTGAGAGGCCACAATCCTTTAGGCCCAGTGAGGAAGAGCCCACATTGTCCTTCACTTTTTGAATGTTGGTGATTGTAGAAGAGGAGGATGGGCTTGGCCCATTTGGTCAGCTCTTGCTTATCACTTTTGGCAATTGTTTTTTTCTTGTTTTTTGTCGGCGTCACTAGCAATTTAGGTAGTAAACGTGAGACAATCTTTATAAGATGTTCAAACTGGTGGGTAGGTTACCTAAAACTTGTTCGGATTGATAGATCTCACAAGTGTTCTTTCACATTTGCTGCTCAAAATTCGAATAGCAAAATTGTTAGAGATCGCTATCTAGCAAGGGACGCCTCCTGAATTGATAAAATATGGACGATATGGTATTTATTTTTGGAAAGAGGTTGCAGCATATAAATTAATTTTGGTGACAGGTTGCAGAGCTGCAAGCAGTTACTCTTTGTTTTCTTATCATGATATCTGAGCTAGATCTGCAGATTTGCACCTGATTGGCTGCATATTATCTCCAACATGTGGAGATCATGTGAATGGCATTGTTCTTTATTCTTGTCTTTTATTGTTCGTACATCAGATTGTAGGGACTTCTGTTTCTGATCTTGGGACACAATCATACATCTCATATGAGGGGATGCTGGTATTCCACTACTTGCTTGATGCTTCCAAGCATAAGGAGTCAAAGACTACATTACATATATGGTAATACTCTTCAGAAAATAAATAACTTTATTATTTTTTTAAAAAAAAATATCACACAAAATATATTGAGTTTTAGACCTTAACAACTGTTTTTAAACATCATGTAAGGCCGAAATACAAAAACAAACCGCAGTAAAGCTTGCTGTTTTTGGTAGACATGCATACTCACATTTGACATTAATGATGGCAATAGGGCAACCCGAAAATCTAGCACTAATTTCTTTTTCTTTTTTTTCTCTATTCAAAAAGCATGGGTGTGGGAGATCAATTTTGACTATTTGAACGTGACTATAGTAGAAATTATCCGTTGAAAGCCACATATAAAACTGCATGCGCTCTCTCAAGTCTAAATTTTATTTTTTAAGACATATGATTCTCACATAATTAAGAGGCACATATCAGATTTGGGTTAGGTGCAATAAAAAGAAATATAAAAAATCTCTTATTATTTTTTTAACAGTTCATATTTAATTTATTTTTTCTCCTAAAAAATTTAAAATTAAATTTAGACCATTAAAAAAATTGCAGAAGATCTATTTTTTATTTTAGGCCACCAAGGTCAAATCCTTAAAACAAAACCAAAAAAAAAAATTGAGAAATTGTATTTTGGGTACGTGCTGCCTGTAAGGCTGTATTCGAACCGAGTATTAAATGTTTAAGTTTAACTCATTTAATTTTATTTCGAACACAAGTCAAGCTTGAACTTATTAGTAAACTAAATATTCTATTTAAGCTTGACTCATTTAATTTTATTTCGAACACGAGTCGAGTTCAAGAGCTGCTTAATTAACTTATTCATTTATTATATAAAGTAAATATTATAATTTTTTTTTATCTTTTTGTAAATCATACTAATAAGTAATTAATTAATTATTGTTAAAATTTTCTCATTTGAGTTAATTAAATAAATTAACTTGAATCTTAAATAAACTAATCTCGAGTTTATATGTATGTATATAAACTTATTATGCACATCCACAAACAAGCATGTGCACACACGCAAATATATCAAGACATACCCATAAATACACTCATGTTCATACAAATCTTTAAAACGAAACTCATAACAACAATAATTCAAGTTATATTTATCATATTAAGAAGATAATTCTCTTTTACTTAAAATATTCTTATTCAAAATTAAAATAATATTAGAAATTTTTTGTAAAAATGAAGTTATACGAGTTTATATTCAAGTCGAGCAGAGTTTATAAAAATGTTCATTAAGCTTATTCGAGCCGAGCCAAATTTATACGAGTACGTCTCATTTAATATTCTAACATATTATTATGTTCACAAACGACTTATTTATTATTCGAACCGAGATCGAATTGAGTTTACTGAATCGAGTTCATGAACAACTGGACTCATCTTAGAGTACTAGCAGTTGACACCCAACGATTTTTCTTAAATTTAGGAAATCAAACTACTTTTTATTTTCTTATCCAAATAGATCACACAATAAATTCCTTTAATATATATAAACCGATTATCTGGTTAATAACCGGATTTCTAAAATTTAATAATCGCAACTGTAATCGACCTAACCGGTTATCCGGTTGCGGATATTTTTTATTTTTCGGTTTTTCAGTTTGTTCGATTATCTGATAATCCAGTTATTTTTAATTATCTAATTATAAGCAATTAATAGCCACTCCGTTTGTACACTCCTAGCTACTACAACCCTAACGGCCTGTCTTGATTTTGTGAATGGAGCGAGTTTCGATGCTTTTATTTGGTACTTGTAGCATCTTGGAGCGTGTGCGAGGATATGTTTGTTTATATATGTTTGTATCAGTACAGAAATAAATATAAATAATAGCTGACGAAAAAATTACACATGCCCAATCCGACGTTGTGAAAGAAGGGTTCTGTTAACTGAAAGAGATATTACTTGAAAGGTTTTGGCTAACTTACCAAAACACAGCAGGAAGCTATTATTTATATTCGTATACTTGTCAATACAATGAAGGGAAAAATATGCATAATCTGCATTTACAAGGAAAGAATAATGCAGTACAAGGAAAGAGTTTTAATCATATACAAAATATACACTTAAGGTAAGACAGCACAAATTACACAGCAGGTCACGTATTCGATATAGGCAGAGTATCAGCAAGATGTCTGTGTAAGGGAATTCTTGAGCAGCACGCACATCTAGACAAGGAAAGTCCTCTACGAGCATCATTGACAATTGGAGGAGGAACTTGTATGGAAGGTGTCTTTAAGTTTGGTCCCTTAATTGTAACAGCATTGCTACCTTCCTTATTGAAGGTAGATTTGATGTCCTTAATTGTAGCAGTAGAATCTGCAATAGATTCTGCAGCAGATGGCAAAGGTGATTGATGAGGAGTAGAATCAACAGCATGTGGTGATGTGGTAGCTACGGTGACTGCCAGTAGCTTAACATCCCCCCGCAAGCGAAGGGTGCTGGGAAGGACCATGAGCTTGGACCTTAAGAGAGCAAAACGAGCAGATGACAGCCCTTTGGTGAAAACATCAGCAATTTGGTCAACAGTGGAGATGAATTTGATCAGTATATCACCATTCAGAACTTTTTCACGTATGAAGTGGTAGTCAACTTCAATGTGCTTAGTTCGCGCATGAAAAACAGGATTGGAGGCCAAAGCAAGAGCACTAACATTGTCACACCATAGGACTGGGGCAAGGAATAAATGAAGATGTAATTCTCGAAATAGCATTCGTAGCCAAAACAACTCAGCTGTAGTCATGGCCATGGACCGGTACTCAGCTTCAGTGCTGGACCTAGACACCACGGTTTGCTTCTTGGCACTCCAAGAAACCAAGCAATTACCCAAAAAGATGGCATACCCTGAGGTGGAGCGACGATCGTCAGGGCTGCCAGCCCAATCAGAGTCACAGAAAGCTTGAAGGTGCAGTGGGCCCTTGGTGTAGAGAAGTCCATGAGTGGGAGTGTGCTTCAAGTAGCGGAGAACCCTCTTAGCAGCAGACCAATGGGAAGTAGTAGGAGAGTGCATCTGTTGACAAAGTTGGTTGACAGAGAAAGCAATGTCAGGTCGAGTAAGTGTGCAATACTGAAGAGCTCCAACGACCTGACGATACTCAGTAGGATCAGCAAGGGTGTCACCATCAAAGCGTGACATTTTGGAGCCAGAGGAGCAAGGAGAAGTAGCTGGCTTAGCTCCAAGCATGCTGGTTCGATGGAGAAGGTCTGCAATGTACTTGGACTGAGAGAGATGCAGGGACTCATGAGAACGAGTAACCTTGATTCCAAGGAAAAATCCCAAATTTCCCAAATCCTTCAAAGGGAACTGCTGCTGTAATTTGGCAATGAGAGATTGAATGACAGAGAGTGTATTTCCTGTAACAATAATGTCATCGACATACACTAGCATAAAAATAGTAATGTGACCATGAAAGAATAAAAATAAAGAGGGATCAACCATGGAGGCAGTGAATCCCAAATCTAAGAGAGCTGTGGACAAACACTGAAACCATGCTCTTGGGGCCTGTTTGAGTCCATAAATGGACTTGTGAAGTTTGCAGACATAGGCTGATTTAGAGGAATCAACAAAACCTTGAGGTTGCTCCATGTAAACTTCTTCCAGTAGGTTACCATGTAGAAAAGCATTGGATACATCCAATTGCTTAATAGGCCAGTCAAATTGGATGGCTAGGGCCAAGACAATCCGAATGGTAGAAGCCTTAATGACTGGACTAAACGTCTCAGTGTAATCCACCCCATTTTCCTGCTCAAATCCTTTAGCAACTAAGCGAGCTTTGAAGCGTTCTATGGTACCATCAGCCCTTTGTTTGATCTTGTAAATCCAACGATTGCGAATGACACGCTGGTGAGATGGGCGAGGACAAAGAGTCCAAGTGCCATTGGAGATTAAGGCGTTATACTCATCAGTCATGGCAGCTCTCCACCTGGGATCCGTAGCAGCCTTTGTAAAACAGGTTGGTTCAACCTCTGTGAGTGCAACATGGAGGGCAGTAGGTGGGGGATGTTTGGTAGAGTGATAGAGCTGGAAATTATCAAAGGATTTGGGTTTGAGAGAACCAGTCCTAGAACGGGTGGTCATAGGATGCAAGGATGTAGCTACACTTTCTGATGGTGCTTCTAGAGCAGAATTAGTGGTGGTAGTAGGGATGACAGTGGTGATTGGTGCTATAGGAGAGGTAATAGGTACCACGGGGGCTATGGGAGAAGGAGCATGTGCTGTAGGAGAGGCTAAGTGTCCAGGTATGGGATTGGATGGAGTGGTAGCCAATGGTGAAGAAGGGACAGCAACAAGCTCTGGTTGAAGATTCATAGGAGCAGCGGCAGTGTGGGGTAAATCAGGAGCAGCGGCAGTGTTGGGTAAATCAGAGGAAATTAGTGGTATGGAAGGAGAGAAAGAGTTTGGAGGACTTACCGGAATCATGAAGGGAGCATCAGAAACCGCATTGATCTTGGAAGGCAGTTGAAGTTGAGCATGATCTTTGGCTGGGAAGGAGTTCTCATCAAACACCACATGTCTAGACAAATACACTCTATCTGTGACAGGATCCAAGCACCGATAGCCTGCATTACTATAGCCAAGAAAGATGCAGACTTTAGATCTAAGTTCTAACTTGTGAGAAGTATATGGTCTGAGGAGAGGAAAGCATTTGCAACCAAAAACTCTTAGAAGAGAGTAATCAGGGGACTTGTGAAATAGCTTTTCATAGGGAGAAAGATTATTTAAAACTGGGGTTGGCAGCCGGTTAATGATGAAGACCGATGTGAGAAAGGCTTCAACCCAATATTTATTGGAAAGACCTGAGTGAGCAAGCAAAGTGAGACCTGTTTCAAGGATATGGCGCAACTTTCTCTCAGCTAAACCATTTTGCTGTGAAGTATATGGACAACTCTTTCTATGCTGAATACCATTGTCAGACAAAAATTTTTGAAAGAGATTGGAGGTGTATTCACCACCACCATCTGACTGAACTTGTCGGATTTTGCAAGAAAATTGATTTTCAACAAGCATTTTGAATTTAACAAAGCAATTGTAGACATCAGATTTTAAATGCAGGGGGTAGAACCAAGTATACCGAGTGAAATCATCTACAAAGATGATGTAGTATCTACAACCACTAATAGATGGAATAGGAGATGTCCAGAGGTCTGTGTGAATTAATTCAAGTATTGAGACAGTTAACCTATTAGAAGCAGAAAAAGGAAGTCTCTTACTTTTCCCCAATTGACATGAATCACAAAAATGCTCTTTATTAGAATCATTATTCAAAATGGGCAACGAATGTGCCTTTATTACACGGTTAACTGTAAGGAAAGATGGGTGGCCAAGTCTAGAATGCCACATTAAGGTAGAGGTTTTTAATCCTAGAAAAGCAGTAAAAGCAGGAGCATTTTTTGAGGAACTTCTTCGCAGCCTTAGAGGATAAAGACCATTCTCACTCTTGCCTTCCAGGAGCAGTGCATGTGTCCGAAGGTCCTTCACAAAGAAATGAGTGGATGTCAGGATAAAATAGCAATTGTTATCTTGGCAAAGTTTTTGAATGGAAAGCAGATTAGTAGTAGCAGCAGGGCAATGCAACATATTTTTAAGATAAAGTGGAATTGAAGATGAGTGAAGAATGGTTGAACCAGTGTTTTCAATCGGCAAGCCTGCTCCATTTCCAACAGCTACGGATTCAGGACCCTGGAAGGGTTGTGGACCAATGCTCAGATTTTCAAGCTCACTAGTGATGTGAGCATTGGCGCCACTATCGGCAAACCACTGCTGGTCTTCAAGAGTACTGTTAGTTTGAGCCACCATAGCAGCCAATTGAGGTGGAGGATGACGACCTTGGAAGGCATAGTCCATCCTATGGAAACAGTCTAGTGCTTGGTGACTAGTTTTGCCGCAAATCTGGCAAGGAGCACATGGAGGTTGGCTTGATGGAAATCCAGATGAAGGATGCTGAGTGCTACTGTTGCCAGAGGGAAACTGACGCTGGGGTGGCAGGTTATGCCCTCCAGGGGTTGAAAATTGGCGTTGGGCAGGACCATTGAAGCTTGGAACAGGGGACCCTCTGTACTGGCCAGTTCGAGGAGGAAAACGGTTGAGGGGTGCTTTGCCCTTGCGTTGGTAGTTTTGGAAGCTTTGAAAGTTTGGCTTGGAAGAACCACCTTGGCGCTGCACAAACAGGGCAAAGTTCTGAGCATTAGTGTTGGCTGTTTGCTGTTGCTGATTCAAAAGCATTTCATGATTCAGGAGTTCATCCTGAAATTCCAGGAAGGAGAGTGGACTATCCCTGATAGCAATGGAGATAGAGGCCACAAGTGAGTTGAACATAGGGTTGAGGCCACTGATGATGAAGGAAATTAAGTCCTCATCATCAGTAGGCTTCCCTATAGCAGCCAGTTGGTCTGCCCAACGTTTGGCAGTCCTGAGATATTCTGAGCAGGATGTGGATCCTTGGTTGAGACTTTGGAGTTGTCGTTTCAAGTGGGAAACACGAGAACGAGAGTGAGAGGCAAATCGGTTTGCCAAAGCATTCCATACTTCCTGAGATGTTTGAAGGCCATAAACTGTAGCCAAAACAGGTTCAGCTAGATTGATGTTGATCCAGCTTAAGAGAAATTGATCTCGTTTGATCCAGACAGCATAGGCAGGGTTGGGAACAGCATTGCCTTTGTCATCCGAGACAGATTGAGGAGGGCATGGGTCTGAACCATCCACTATGCCCATTAACTCGTGACTCTTCAAGGTAGGAACCACTTGAGACAGCCACAACAGATAGTTATTCTCATCAAGTTTGAGAGAAGGGAATTGGGTGAAACTGGGTAGCATGAGTGTGTTTGCAGCGGAAGTGTTTGAGGAAGAAGCCATTGATGATTGAAGATTGGCGTTGGCCTGTGTTGGCTCTGATACCATGAAAGAGATATTACTTGAAAGGTTTTGGCTAACTTACCAAAACACAGCAGGAAGCTATTATTTATATTCGTATACTTGTCAATACAATGAAGGGAAAAATATGCATAATCTGCATTTACAAGGAAAGAATAATGCAGTACAAGGAAAGAGTTTTAATCATATACAAAATATACACTTAAGGTAAGACAGCACAAATTACACAGCAGGTCACGTATTCGATATAGGCAGAGTATCAGCAAGATGTCTGTGTAAGGGAATTCTTGAGCAGCACGCACATCTAGACAAGGAAAGTCCTCTACGAGCATCATTGACAATTGGAGGAGGAACTTGTATGGAAGGTGTCTTTAAGTTTGGTCCCTTAATTGTAACAGCATTGCTACCTTCCTTATTGAAGGTAGATTTGATGTCCTTGATTGTAGCAGTAGAATCTGCAATAGATTCTGCAGCAGATGGCAAAGGTGATTGATGAGGAGTAGAATCAACAGCATGTGGTGATGTGGTAGCTACGGTGACTGCCAGTAGCTTAACATTAACAAATTTGAAGACAATGTAATTTAAGGAACATTTGTTATATTATAATTAATAATTTTCATGACTTTCAAAAACAAATTACAATAATTGCTCATTGATCATCGTGTATTTCACAGCAAAAATTTACTATTGGTTTGGTGCATTTTCCTGTTCCTTTATAATTGTTTAAAAATTGATGTTTGTTTAGGAAGAGATCTATACATTAAATATTAAGAAATAACATTTAATATTCTTTAAACACAGTATGCTAATACACTAGTTAATTAAATATGGAGGTAAAATACATTTGTATATTTGAAATCCAACGGTAGATATAAGAAACACACTTTTGATGGTTTATGATAAAATTTAGCGTTTAATAATCTTATGATAAAATTAGCTTTTCTTGCTAATTAGCACGTCTCCAAAATTGCTTTTTCAAGTAATTAGAATATATGTCAATGGGGGTGGGGAGGGGGCACCTTTAGACTTTGTATCTAACAACATCTACCAATTAGGTTTTCAAGTAATTGGAATATGTCCCATACATGCATTGAACTTCTCTTTTTCCTACAAATCTCAATTTAGATTTGGTCAACCCCTTAGATTCCAAATTATATTCATGCTTCTTTTTCAAGATCTTACGAGCATTTTCAAAATTCTTTTCCTTTCCTTTTTTTTTTTTTTCAAACAATATGATTTAAAACTTACACTTTATGTAACACCCCGGTTCTATATTAAAAAAAATAAATAATTTATAAATATAGTCATGAGTATTAAGTTTCACATTACTAAGTTACTAGGTGGAACTAAACTTTAAAAATATGCTTCAAATTGATAAATTCTTTTAAAGTGATAACGTAGATTTAGCTACCGTTTTTTTCTTGATGGTTGGAATTTTGGCTCTATAGCATTTTTAAGCCTACAAAACAATTTTAGAGATTTATTGAATGATTTACTGTAAAAAAAAATAATAATAATAAAAAAATTGTACGTGGGATTCCTAAATCTTGATAATGATAAACCCATATATGCTTCGTATATGCACGTCATTAATTAAGCGCAGGAAACTTCCAGACAAACCCTTTTGAGTCCTATAAATAAAGAAGAATGCCCAATGGTTCCCAGCATAGGTGGTGAAAGCTCAGAAAGCTCTAAGAAGTCATTCATGGGGAAGTCGACAAGGCGTGGTATTGGTACGGCTCGTCTTCTACCTTCACATCCAAAGCTCTCAGATGAGCCGAACCAATATCACTCTTGTATTCTTCTTCACTTTTATTTTGTACTCTGAGCATCTTCCAGCGTGTGTGCTATATATAGCTGGTATCTGTTTTTTATTTTTTTAACAAGGTATAATTTAAGGGTAGATTGATACTGTTACATCAGCAGAGTGAGATAGTAATGAGATAAAAAGTGTAGTTTCTAACATTTATTCATTAGATTTTATAGATTTAATGATGCATATGCTGCAACGTCGTTTAGAATTTTAAATGACGTGGCATTATGTATACTGTTAGATACAACAAAATAAAATATACATCATAAAATATATCTTCTCTATTTTACTCAAAATGGAGAGGATCTTGTTCTTCTTAACCGAATAATGCTAAAAACTATATTTTTATTCAACAATTATCTATATTGCTTACATGAAAGTCTTCACCAACTCTTGAATCAATTTTGTTAAAAAAAAATATATAGGTTAGTTAAGACTATCACATTAATATTGTGAGATAAAAAAAAGCGATACATAATATTTCTCTTCCCAAAACTACATATATAGAACCCTATGTTTTGAAAGAAATGTTTTGTTAACAAATTTGAAGGTATTATTTAAGGATTATGTATTATATTTTAATTAATAATTTTTCTAATTTTCATGAAGTATTACAATAATTGTTCATTCATTATGTGTATTTGGAAATTGGAATGCAAAAATTTACTATGAGTTTTTTTTTTTTTGTGTTTTCCGTTATAATTGTTTAAATATTGACTCTTGATTTAGAAAAGATACATTAAATACTACGAAATTATATTTGATATTCTTTATAAACAGCATGCTAAGAACACAAGTTAACAGAGGGATCGGTTTTGCACCATTTGAAAGTCTTCTTATTTCCTCCCATTTTAACATGAGTGCGAAATACATTTGAAACATAAAAAATCTCATTGTAGATTGAAAAAAAAAAAAAAAAAAACAGTTTTAATAAGCTTATGCTAAAATTCTCCATTTAGTAACACCATGAGCAAGCTACATATAGTGGGAAATATGATTCATTTTATGGTTAGATTAGATTTTACGGCCGTTAATTAATGTTAAAATTTAATTGAATAATGAAATAGTTCATTTGTATTTCACTTGAAATAAAGAAAAATTGAAATAAAAAACTCTTGAATATGAATAACAAATTTTTTTTTTAAAAAAAAGTCAGCAGCGAGCATTGATGATGAACTTCCTTTTCTGCTAATGGCATTGATGATGAAGTTAATTAAACATTTAAAATAAACTAATCCAAACCCAAATGCAGAGAGAGAGAGAGAGAGAGACAGAGAGGAGCAGGTGTTGGGTGTCATCATGTACTTGGTCTGCCACACTTTTATATATTTGTCAGCATAAATTAGCTAAGAAAAAGCTTTAATAATGGAATTAGATGTCTAAAGACATTCTAATAATAGCATGCTTTGATCCAATAATGTAATTGGTCTGCCATGCTAGCTTGGAGCTCCTATCCAACCAATAAATAATCAGAGGGAATTGAGTCTTCAGCATTTATTTATTTAAATAGCTAGTAATTTAAACAGACAATATAAAAGAATCTATATAAAAATTAGAGAAAAATGTAAAATTGGTCTTTGTGGTTAGCTTAAATTACAAATTATTTTTTGTGGTATAAGAAAAAACTTAGAGGTTTTTATGGTTGACCAAAATAACAAGTCACTCTCTGAAGTAAATTTCTGTAAATCATTTTAACAAAAACCGTTAGTTTGTCATGTCAGTCATTTTAACAATAGTGCGCCACCTTATTGGTTTGATTTGGCAGATTAATGGTTTCTATTAAAATGACTGATAAAAATTTGTTTTAGGGAATGATTTGTTATTTTGGCCAACCACAGGGATCTTTGAGTTTTTTCTTATACCATAGGGAGTGATTTGTAATTTAGGCTAACCACATGGATCGATTTTACATTTTTCCCTAAAAATTATCTTTTTAAATAATGATCCTTGAAATTGTAGTTATTTTTTGTATTGAATTGCTCAAAAAATACTACCTATTAAAAAAGTAATATGTTATCAATAAAATTTGTGCATACTTTTATCAGGTTCTTACACTTTATATCGTAGAAAATGTTTAAACTAAAAATTGCCTTCTAGTTTATTGAAAAATAAATATTTCTTCAAAAGTAAAGAAAAAACTTTATGTGAGAATTTTTTTTTTTTTTTTTGTAAGTACGGCTGTGTGAATTTGATAACACCTTAGTTGAGACGCTACGCAACGCGACTACCCAACGCAGACTCTTGGTAGGGGAGGCAGTAGCACTGTAGCAGAGTGCAGTGGCGAATGCCGTGGTTTTTCTGTAATTATCGGAGACGGTTTAATGACGTTAATTATTTAAATACTTGAATTTATTAATTAGTTGTTGGTGGTCGCGACCAGAGTAGGTAGTATGAGTCACTGTGGAGTCTGCTTCACAAATCACACAGCTCCCTTCGAGATGCGAAAATTATTGAGTAAATAATAAGACAATGATTTTAGTGCTAATTATAGCTGGCATTATTTTACTAATTATTGTTTTGGGTTGAAGTGAAAGCTAACTAAGATTCTGACTTGCTGATCCAGGTCAAACACTCCAACGTCCACAAAACCCTGATACGGTTTAGTAGTCAACCCTACCTACTGACAAAGATGTGTGGACCTTCTTCTCGTTTTTTTATCTTTGGAATGGAATCAGTCGAATCATCTCAGCTGTTCTTTGTGTAGCAAATATATAGATTAGAAATCTGGATCTCAGTGACTTCAAATTGAATAATTATTATCACTCTATTTGATGCAAACAAATATATATATAGTTCGAATCTGTTCCTTTTACTTTTATAAGTTTCTTTAAGGTTTAATTTTAGACTCAATCGGATTCGAACACGTGTTCTATAACAAGACGGGGTACATGCGTTTCAATCTTAACGAATAGTTGAGTTCCGACAGGAACAAGACCCAACCCGAATCATAATTTTTTTTCTTTAATAAAAAGGAAAAAAAGGAGTATACAATTATTAATTTTTTTTTTATTATTGGCAGGAATTCAATTGACAGAGATATCTTAGAGAATAATTATTTTGTTTTTTTCTTCGTGTTGGAAGGATTATAGTTATATGTGACATACCGAAAATATCTGACTATGAGCATTTATTAGTAATATAATTTTTCACTTCAAAAAAAAACAAAAAAAAAACGTAGTACTATAATTTATGGGCCAAGGCCATCTTCATTCGCTGAAAGACCTAGCTACCCCACTAAAGGGTCAAGTAGGGAACCAATTTCATCAACCGATTTTTAAAGATTATCACTTCCTTCCTTTAATATTATTATCATTTTTCCCAAATTTTCATATGCCACATATATCATTTTCTTCAACCTTATTGTCATATGCCCCAATTTTTTTGTTCTACAGTCTACACTCAGAAACATCACTTTCTTTTTTATCTTTCTTCATTCCCAATCTCACTCCCTGATTTCAAAACCCGAAAATGATATATAAACCGAAAAAAACAAAGTGTTTTTTCCTTTTATATTCTGAATGCCTGAACTCTCCTCCGCCAATCCACGGAATGACACCAAGCCCAAACTGCTCATTGGAGTCATTTCCCCGCTGCCAAACGCACGACTCTACAGCGGTCAACCGTTTCCAGTACACCCCGGTCATCAAGTTATTCGAGTCAAATTGCAAGGTTATTTTAGTAATTGTGTATATCAATATCACTGTACCAGCAATTATATCCATTCTGGAATGGCTTGCAGAGTTGGCAATGCCCTCTCACTTCCCAAAATCACAAAAAAACAGTGACTCACGCTGTCTCTCTCTCCCTCTCTCTCGGCGGTTCAGCTGCTCCAATCCTTCCACCTAATTCACTCGAATTAAAAACAAAAGAGAAGAAGAATTTTCTTTCTCTCTCTTTCGCTTCATAATAACTCCTTCATTTATTTCTCACTGATTCATTCATTTATGTCCCCCGCATAGCTTTCGAGAGAGAGACAGAGGGAGTGAGAGAGTGAGAGAGAGAGAGAGAGAGAGAGAAATGCCGCTGGTGAGGTTGGAGGTGAGGAGCGAGTACGCGCTGGGGCAGCCGGAGCTCTACAAAGAGGTGGACAGAGAGGATCCCAAAGCGGTGCTCGATGGTGTCGCCGTCGCTGGCCTCGTCGGGATCTTGCGCCAGCTCGGCGATCTTGCGGAGTATGATATTCTCGCTGTCTCTCTTTAATTTTGCTGCATTCAATGAATGACCTAATTTGAGGCTTTTGAAGTGGTTGTTTGTGTTTGAAGTTCATTAATTTCGGGAGCTTGCTTCCTTTAACCTTTTAAGAGTGTAAAACATTAATTTCGGAGGTATTTTTTTTTATGTTTAGAGATTTTTGGTCTGTAATAAATTGCACTCTGTGCTTCTTCTTTTTTTTTTTTTTGATGAATGAGTAAAATTTTATAACCAAACTAGATCCTTACAAAGAGGAACAACTCAGCTACAACCGTAGCTACAACATTACAACTAGCCAACTAAGCCAATAGCTATCCTAACACTTTGTTAGGGAGGCCCCAATGGCTACATAAGAGAAGATTCTCCCTATTAAGATGGTTGTGAGTACCGAGCGAAACTCTGGCTTCTCTCTACGTTTAGAAGTTTCTGGATGGTTCTTGCGACAGCTGAGGCAAAGGATAGGAAAAGGAAAATTTTTCATTTTCCTTTTTGGTTTTTAAGTGATTTCAAGAGCTTAAGGTTAATCGAAAAGTTTGGAAAAGTTAGTCAGAAATAATTTGAATTTGTTGGCTTTGGATCCTCCGATAAACTAGACGTTACTGCACGGAAGCGTAATTGATGAAATTTTTTACTATGATCTTGAAAATTTTGAATTATTGGTGGATTATGTGACGCGGCTTGCATGCAATGGATCTAGGTTAGTGGTGCGTGAGATGTGACTTTGGTGCTTATCTGTTGTAGCAGAACAAGGGAGGTTCATAAGCACCTTTTAGGTAATAGCAATCTTAGTTCGTTGAGTTTCAATTTGGCCCAGGAGTACTTTGTATTCTTTGAAATTTTTTGGTGGTTCTTGTTCACAGGGTAAGATTTATTGCGGTCATGGAGCTTTCACTACCTGTTGTCAAGGCCATTAGGTTTTAGCTATTTTGGAGACAGTTGGATGTTGTGAAGTTTGATATCATCGAGCTTAGTGGCATTTCAATTTAGTTGAAGGCAGTTATGGGGAATTAATGAATATTGTATTTTCATTTCTTGGTCAAGTGGTTTGGTGGAGTGTGCACACCTAGACATGCTAGATACTCCAACAGAATGAAAATCTAGGAATGCATAAGTTTTAGGTGCTTGGATGTGCAAAGCAGCATGTATTTTAAGCTTAGTGGATCTAGTAATTGAATTGGTGGATTTTCTATTTTTGGCTGGAGAGTTTCTGGTGGTAAAAGGCAGCTCCTCAAGCTGAGTGAACAGCCAACAACTGTGGGCAGTTTCACCACTTGTATCTATAACACACTTCTGAAACTGTTCAACTATTAGATGTTAACTCGAAAATCTTAGCCAGAGTCTAATACTACAATCTTTTTGCGAATACACCATGCACTTCCTCCTACAACTTCAGTTCTGGGATTTTTTATGGTTATTTAAAATATGCATTGATCAAGTTGTGAAAATGGAAAGTGTAGAATTTTGGACTTACTTTTTAACACCCCCTTCATCTCTTTTCTTTTTGGTTGTGGGTGTGGAGGAGTAACACAGCAAGTCTGAGGTGTTGTATCTTCATTTCGGAGATTCCACATTCTTTATCTATAGTTATTCATTTTAAGGAAAATCATGCTCTTGAACAACCAGTTTAAGATAATACATAATATTCTCTAGGACAGCTGCACATGGATCAAACGAACAGTTAAGAACATTGTATGCTCTGAAACAACTGCTCTTATATAGTGTGAATAATGCTGAGCATCTGGGATTAAATTTGATCAAGCTACTCTTTCAAATATTTAAATTCGTTATTAACTGAGACTAGATCTGCGTAATGATGTAGATTTGCAGCAGAGGTATTTCATGGCTTGCAGGAGCAGGTGATGACAACAGCTTCAAGAAGCCATAAACTGAAGGCTCGTGTCCAGCGCATTGAAGCTGCACTTCCTCCCCTTGAGAAGGCTATACTGGCCCAAACAAGCCACATACATTTTGCTTATACTGTCGGTATGGCACTTTACCTTGCTCTAATCTGATGGCTTAAATTTTCTATATGTTGTCAGTTCTAGGGTATATGGTATCATGTGTCAAGTACCGTCCAGAGGATGGCATCATTTACTGTTAAGCAGGTTGAGTTATTGTCCAGAAGATAGAGTCATGTGTCAAGTACTGTCAGCCAATGAAAATATATTCACAGACATCCATTTCAGCAGAGTTAAATCACTTCTTTCGTACCTTGTTGGGACTTTAGAAGAGACTGACATCCATTGATCTAACGCCTAGAGGGAATAGTTTAGACTCAAATTGGGAAGAAGAGATTGACATTGACCTAAACAGTCTTGATTTACAAAAATAGTGAAAGTCAATTCCATGTGGCATTATTGCATGTTATAAAGGAGTTGCATGTCGTTCATATGTAGTCTGCTTCAATCTTCATTTTCATCTTACTCATCGATTTTTCTTTTTTGGAGTTCTGTTGTAGATATTTTTGCAAGATGGTCAAGATACTTTTAGTACTACATTAATCTTCCAGATAAATTCCAATCATTTATGTAAAGCAGTTGCTTTGCAGGTTCTGAATGGCATCCTCACATCCGAAATGAACAGAATCACTTCATCTACAATGACTTGCCACGGTTTATTATGGATTCCTATGAAGAATGCCGTGATCCTCCACGTTTGCACTTGCTTGACAAGTATAATTTACTGTCTTGGAAAAAAAAAAGTCAAAATTTTCTTGCCTTTATTATTCATTAAAAAAAAAGAAAAAATCTTGTCTTTATTTGTTTTCCTTATCACATGAATGACAAGTATATCGCCTAGTGAAGTTTAAGACTGATCCTAACTATTACATATTGGAACCTTCTGCTTTGCCATTCAGATTTGATGCTGGTGGTCCAGGATCTTGTTTAAAGAGATATTCAGATCCAACCTTCTTTAAAAAAGCATCAGTTACCTCTGGTGAAGCGACTATTGGAAAAATCCAAATTGACAAGAAGCCTCGTAGAAGCAAGGTATGTACTTGAAAAATGAAGAAACTTAGTGACACTATTTTTTTTATAAGTATCGAAATATCATTAAAAATGCAAATCACAACCTAGGTAAACAGGAAGTATACAAGAGAAATGCCTTTTAGAAAGAGAAAAAAGAAAAAAAAAATCCATAAACTAATCACCAAGAGAGCTACAAACACAGCTATCCAAGTATAAAGAGAATAAAAAAAGGACTTAAGCTCCTCCAAAGTTGTCTTGTGGTCTTTGAAATTTCAATCGTTTCTTTTTCTTCAAAGACACCACAAAATGCAAGATGACACCATCTTCCATACAACTGCACTCCGAGAGCTCCCCTAGTCCACTAGCATGCAAACAAATCAGTCACCTGGTTAGGCATAACTCAGGACAACCCAAAACAATTGAAAAAACATTCAATAAGACACTAACAACCTCATAGTGGAGAAGAAGATGGTCCTAAGACTCCCATCTGTCTTGCACATGTAGTACCTATCAACTACAATTGCATGTCACTTCCTAAGGTTGTCCATGATAAGGATCTTCCCTAGAGTTACTGACTAAGCAAAAAAAAAACCTCTCAAAGAAACCTTGGTCTGCCAAATACTTTTCCAAATAAAAGAAAAGCCATCATTATGGGCAAGGACTAAGGTTGTCCATACGGCCCAAGGGATCAAAAGAACACAACCCTCCCCAAGAACTAGCAAATTTGGACTCCACAACAACTCTCTACAATGCCTCTTTCTCATGCACATAAAGTCACAACCATTTCCCTAGAAGAGCATGATTGAACATCCTCAAGTTTCGAACCCCGAATCCTTCCTCAGAGATTGGAGAGCATATTTTGGACCAACTAATCAAGTGAAATTTGAATTCTTCACCTATCCCACCCCATAAGAAATTTCAATGAAGCTTCTCTAAAGGGACATGAAGTACCGTAGGTAAATTGGAAAATGTGCTCTTTATAAGGGTAACCTTATCACCCTTGGACAAATACATCCCGTTGGTGGAAAGTGTGCCCTTTAGTGACACTATTTAATTATTATAATGACCATCTCTCAAAATAATGATGTACTCTCAAATCCATGTCAATTGAGAATTTGCCTCCATACTCCATAGTCCCTGTAAAAACAAAAAAGTTCCTTTACTCTCTGTAAGTTGCCAGCATAGTTCATGAAATTGCTTCTGAACTATCTCAAAAGGATATATATGTACATAGTTATGTTGGTTAACTAATATTACGAAATGAAAAGACCTCTGAAATTTATTTCTTTAGGCTGACTACATGGTTTCCTGTTATTCCCCTTGTGCAACATATAATTTGAACTCAAGTACCTCAATGCTGCTGTTATTTGGAACTGTGTATTTATTGAAATGCTAAAATGGACAGAAAAAAAGGTCATCACAGGGGAGTGGACAATTATTGCGTGGTGCGTCAATATCCAATGGCAGTAGCAGGTACCATATCTATATGCATTAAATTGACTCAGGCATGTCACCATTTATTTTGAAGAATTAAAAAAGGTATGCGATATCTGACTATGCAGATTGCAGTTTGCTTCTCCAACTATTAATGGGCAGACTTCTCCTTTGCAAACT
Source organism: Betula pendula (assembly GCA_900184695.1). Lineage (NCBI taxonomy): Eukaryota > Viridiplantae > Streptophyta > Magnoliopsida > Fagales > Betulaceae > Betula > Betula pendula. The sequence continues at coordinate 78,940 of FXXK01000951.1, read as the reverse complement.
ACCTCAGCTGTAGACATGAAGTCAAATTCTGACCTGGGAGACCACTCAAATTCTTTTGATTCAAGTGGTCTGCCATTTACTTCTCATATTGTTAATAGTCGGACTTCTCCTTCTCAAACCGCCTCCCCAGTTGACATGAAGTTGAAATCTGACCCAGGAGACTATTCAAATTCTTTTGATTCAAGAACTGGCTCAGGATATATCGAATGTGTTTTCCATCTAAGTTCTTCCATGCAACCCGAACAACAGGAATCACCCTCTTCTCGGTTGATGCAGCATAATGAAACACTTGATTCAGTTTTTCCTGAAGAACAAACTAAGGCTATAGATTATAACATTCCAAGCAATTCATTACAAGAGCAAATTGCCTCCAGTTCTTCTTGTGTTACCTGGGATGAAAAGGCAGAGATAGTGGAGCCTAGGGGTGAGCAAAGTGATGGTGATGAAGCTCCAGAGATGCTTTGGACAAAGTCTAACACAGATAGCCATGCAGGGAGAGCTATTGACCTTACAAATGTTGATCAAACGGATAGCATGCTTGAAAACAGTCTCGAGTCGATGTCCAGCCAGAATCAGATTGATGACATTGAAAGTGAACCGGACAATTACATGGATGCACTCAACACCATTGAATCAGAATCTGAAAATGATTTTGACAGTCAAACAAAAAGAGAAGTTGAGCGGTATACCTCCAGCATCAATGATGAAGGAATAGATGAAATCCATGATAGCATCAATGATGTCCATGAGCTTCATGTGAATAGTGCAGACCATAGTACTCTAGAATTGGAATCCGATACTGCATCCTGCAGTTCCTCAACTGAAGGAATGCCATCAAATATATCCAACTCAGTTTCCCCAGAGAGTTTTGCGCATGAGCATATAGTAGTCAGTGATTTTGACCATTCAGTAGAAGAAATGCCTCAAATTGCTAAGTTGTCTTCTAATTTAGACAATTCAGTAGCCAATGATTTTGGTGGAAGTGCCAATGTTCTTGATGGTTCCAATTTAGAATCTGTTATTAGTGGTCCATTAGCCTCTGCCTCCAAAATTTCTGATTTCAGGGATCCATTGAGGGATAAGATCATAAGCAATTTTTGTGAGTCTCAAGAAACTCCTGGTGACTTTTCCGGTGTTCCTTCAATTACGTTCTGGACTAATGGTGGCCTGTTAGGACTTGAGCCATCAAAACCTCCTGATTTCACGATGCCAACCGCTGTGGGTCAGGATTCAATGAACAGAAGTAAAGATGAGACAGTTTGCCCTTCAGCACGTAGTTGCATGCTTAAAGGTGATGATGGTCATGAAGGAGAGAAAGATATATTGGCCAAGAGAGTTGGAGGCATTGAAAAGGATTCGAGTTGTGTATGCTCCACATCATGCCAGGATGATCAAGAAGAGGGTGTCTCCACCAAGAAGACAGATTGGAGATTTTCACAAGCTGGTTCAGATGCCAAATGTGAACAGTTTAGTGTAATGGCACCTAAAACCACGGTGCCAGTGGCACCAGATATCAAATCCATATCTACTGAAGCCAGTAGCGGGAATGATGAAAACTCATCTCTAGTGTTTGGACTAAGCCGAAGGTTACTGGCAAATGGTTTGTCTAAAAAAGTTTCACTTGTTCATGATGACAATCCTGAACTTGGTAGTTCCATGAATGCTGGTGGATTGGAGCAATATAGTGGGCAGGATAGTGTTGTGAATCAAAAACTTCCTGAGACAACTTTTGAAGAGCAACTTGGACACGGGTCTCCCATAGATTCACTTACTTCTTCACCCCCACTTGAACATATGAAAATATCTTTCCATCCCCTTAATGGCTTTGAGACTTCCAAACTGAAACTGAAATTTCCTGATGGGAATCAATGCTTTGAAGGCGTAAGAGACATGTTTCCATCATTTCAGTTGGTTCCTGAGCCTGATATACCTTTGCATGATTTTGGCTTTGAGTCCGATGATGACACTTTTTGTAGATCATCACCTTGCAAATCAAGTGATTGTCATAGCCATTACTCTGAGTCAAATTCTGAGCAGTGGGAATCTGGTGAAACTCCTGAAAGAAATGGTCTTGAACTATATGATGCCTTATGTGGAATTTCATCAGCAGAATCTATGGTAAGCTCTCTGGAGCTTGGGGGAATGGCCAGTAATGGCATCTGCATTGATGGTGGAACTAAAAGTGTGGACAGCAGGAATGGTTTGGAACCATCATTGTCTGGTCCTTTTCTTGACCTTCCCAATTTTGATACTGTGAACCCTGTACTTCAGCAAGAAACAAATGAAGATTCTAGTCTCCTGAAGTTGGAATGTTCTAGACAGCCTACCCCACAACCGCCACCTCTTCCTCCGGTACAATGGCGTGTATCGAAACCCCACTTGGATGAGACAGAAGACAAACACGATGATGTATCTGAAGCTCTTACGCATGCATTTGATCTGAAACTCTTGGGATCTGCCGAGCTTCAGCAACCTAAGCCAGCCCCAGCAAAGCAACAACATACTAATAAGGAGGCTGCTACTATAGAACAGAAGAGCAAGGTATTATAGATGTGTAGTTCATTTTTTTGTTTTTCAATTAGCAATTTATGCATTCAATAAAACATAGTGAAAGTGTGAACTGCCTCTTAGAAGTCACAGAATTATATTTGTGTAGCAGCAGGACCAGCAGAAGTTGAATGGGCAGAAAGAATCTAATCAAGCTTCAAATGGCAAGGGGGTGGATGATAGGGAAGATTTCCTAGAACAAATCAGATCAAAAGTAAGTAGCCGTTTTCTTTAGTGATTAGAATTTGTGATTGTGAGAGTTAGCTGCCTCTTACACCTCTCTAATTCCCTTATATGAAGATGATGAGTTCTACTGCAGAAATTCTGCCATGATTTAAAATTGTGAATAAAGCTTCATGATCTCTCTTGATAAATTACAAAAACAAGATTCTGAATATGAACTACTGGATATGTACACCCCGTCTCAAATTGGGAAGATAAGGAATAGCCTACATAAAGTAGGTGATTTATATAAAGAATCATGAGTTCTAAGTCCTACATGGCCTAGTTACTAGGTGAAATTGGGCTTTATAAGTGATTCTAAAAAAGTTTCAAAATTGACTCGTCATTTTTGGGTTATAACGTAGATGTGGCTAGCGTTTTTTCTTAGGTTGTTGCAAATGGTATCAAAGCTACCTAGTAACGCCAAGCCATGTAGAACTGGAGTACTACATGGTGTGGTCCTGACGAGGACATTAGGAGTTTAAAATGGAGAGTTTGTAACACCCCAGTCCCATATTGAGAAGATGAAGAATAGCCCACATAAAGTGAGTGGTTTATATAAAGAGTAGAGAGTCATGAGTGCTAAGTTCCACATTGCTTACTTATTAGGTGAAACTGAATTTTATAAATGATTATAAGGAAGCTTCAAAATTGACTAATCCTTTTGAGATTATATAGCACAAATGTGACTATCGCTTTTTCCTGAGTCATTGCATGATAGTTCTAAATATAGCAATGTAAACAATAATCTTCAAGCTTGGTTTATTCAGAGAATATATCTCCAATCTAAAAGCACTATCATACTGAAAAATGTTTCACCTCATTTGGTTAGTTTGCCCGTATATAAAAACATTTACAGCTTTTTTGTCTCCTGCCAGTTCACTGGAGGAAGTACATTTAATTATAAATTTTTTATAATCATCATCATCATCATCAAAATTGATTTGTCTAGAATTCCTTGGTGCTGATTTCTCAGACTATCCTGATAAGACCTTGCAGGATAGGTTTTCTACAATAAAATGATGATGTTTGCTCTCGCTAACTCATGCTCTTTCTTTCTATATAATCCCAGTCATTTAACCTGAGAAGCACGTTTTCAACAAAGCCAACTAATACGGCAGGGCCCACTACCAATGTCAAAGTCACTGCAATTTTGGAGAAAGCAAATGCAATTCGCCAGGTTCGCAATTGTCCTACTTCCCTTTTCTTTTTCTTATGTTCACTCTCTTGCTATGCATAACACAGTGAAACTCACAGTTGTGAAACTTGTCAGGCTGTTGGGAGTGATGATGGGGATGATGATGATACCTGGAGTGATGCTTAATTTATTCCTTTCAGGACTTGGTGGGGTCCATGACAACCAATTCTCTTGTGAGGCCGGCTGCTTTATATATTTGAAGAATATACTATTTAATAGACTGTTATACGAGTCTCATACAACTTGATGATGTGACAGTAAAAATCAATTGTTGGATCATTAGTTGTTAAAAAAGAAAAATAAAAAGAAAACCAAGGGTTTTGATTTTTAGTGCACTATGTCATCTCAATTGTATAGCAGTCGTATAGCAGTCTATTAAATAGCATTACTCATATGTGAATAATCCTAGTTTCTTGTAATCAATTGTAGGATTCTTTGTATCTTATTGTGATTATTTAATTGATTCCTTGTTAAATCTGTTGTAAACAACTAGATAAACTCTTGAGGTTGAACAAAATGTAATCTACATATTTGAGGCAATAGTTTATACATAATGCCTGAAAAATATGATGGTTCCATGTGTTTTATTTATTTGTTGGTTTCTCTTTGTGCTGTCCCTCACTTTTTTCTTGATATCAATAAATTTAATCTGAACTACTGTCAAATAAAGTTGTTTATATCAGTTTTTTATTGTGTGTGTGTGTGTGTGTAAGTTTGTATGTAGCAGTAGGGCAGACATAGTTAGCATGCTCTTGGCAAATTATTCTTTTGGAACATGTCTTTATGACCTGAGCTTCACCGCTAAGTGATGGCAGTGGAATGTGGAACACAAATTGGTTTCACAGTGAGGCTTATGGATTGTTTTTCCTTTTCTTAAGGTGATCCTCCCTCTTTATTTATCTTTTTATCAGAGTGCTTTCCTAATCTAGAATAAGAAACTTAAGAATCTTTCGAGATAAGGCCAACAGTTAGAGTAGTACTTGCTGTAATATCTGTAAGGTATATGCCCTGGTTGTAATTTGCCATAGCCAAGGAAAGAGGAGGAAAAAGAAAAAAGAAAAACCAGATTTTTTTTGTGGGAATAAATACTACTATTATTAAGCAACTTGTCGCTACATGCCAACTGGAATGCGTTGAATACACTTATATGAATTAAAAACACACATTCCTTGTTGTTTTATGGGCGTAAAAGTGAGTGGTTTCAGCCCACAGATTAGGGCTACTGGACAATTTTTATTCTCTTCTGCTGGTTGTTTGATATTGGAAAAGGTCTATTACCCAAAAAAAAAAAAAAAAAAAAAAAAGATATTGGAAAAGGTCACAGAGGTTTCTTTCCTGGAAAGACGATTGGAGCAGAAATTATCTCGGGGTTTTGCCACCAACTTGCTACATATTCTCCTCACATTTTTTGAAAACATGAGCTTTTGAGCTATTGCTAAAGAGGAATGCTTGGGAGCAGTATTTTTTCCGGAATTTATCCTTAGAAAGTGATGTGGAATTGCAAAAATGTAATATAAATGAGGGAATGTTAAATGCAAAATTTTATTTTTTTAAACATCCCACATCATTTTTTATGGATGAATTCTGGAAAAAGTGCTGCTCCGAGGAATTATTATTGCTAAATGTGTCGTCCTAAAAAAGATATGCGTGAAATCAGTCTTATCAGTAATATTATAAGTAAGACTTTTGTCTTTCTTTTGAGATAAAAGGGAGACAAATAATCTTATTTGAGGCTGCCATTTTTTTTTTTTTAGGTCTTCGTTTAAACAAAAGTCAAGCAATTTGGAGAACAAATTAAGTTAGGAACTTCAACAATTTTGTTATTCGGATTGTTAACAATTTAGATAGTAAATGTGAGAAAGTCCTTATAAGATCTATTTTTCTGAGTATGTCTCAGGCAGTCCGCCCACTTGTTGGGACAAGTGAGCCTAGGGTTTTCTCACATTTGTTGCTTAGATTGCTAACAATTCGAACAACAAATTGTTGAGAATCTGGATCTAACAGATTGTTAGATATCTCAATCCTTACTTTTAATACTTATACAATTTAAGGATAGAAGTTTCCTACAAATTCGGTTGTAGGAAAATTTATCAAACTCAGTATCTTAAAGTGCCATGTATTTTTGTATTTTGAATACTACTAATAAATAAATATGTGCTTCTCACAAACTTTTAAAGTCTAGATTGAAAACAATGTGGATGAAGTGCTCACGGAAAATCCAAAAACTGTCTATACGGGAGAATGATGATTTCCTTCTGTTTGAGCAGCTAATGGCCCATTTAAAGGATGACGATCTTGAACTGGTAGCTTTCTTATCTCGTTGGCTTTGGCTTCGCCGTAATACGGTGGTTTTTGGTGGGACTCGATTCTCTGGAAGTTTTTCGCACTTCTATCCTCTGCACCGAAGCTCCTGATCAACCATGTGCTCCTCAATCTGCTCTGCCTTGGCAGAAGCCTGCTATAGGGGTGGTAAAAACCAACTGGAATGCTGCTATCGATGCTGAGAATAATCATATGGGAGTCGGCGTTATTGTCTGTGATGCAGTCGGGGCTGTGGTGGCCTCTTTGTGTTCTGTTGTCCCTTATATAATTGATTTTGTAGTTACTGAAGCTGTAGCATTATGGAAGGCCGTTGAGTTATGTACTGAGCTGGAGCTTCCCAGACTTCATCTTGAGGGTGATTGTTGGGAAATCGTCCAAGCTTTACTCATGGAGGGGACGTGCTAGAGATGGTATGGTCATTTAATTGAGAAGTCTCGATATCAGCTTGATACTTTTCATGACTGGTCGGTCTCCCATACTCGTAAGGAGGCTAATAAAACTGTCCATCGGTTGGCAAAAGCCGCTCTCACTCAATCTCTCAATTATATATGGCGGGGTTCTTATCTCGAATTTATTCAAAGTACTGTACTTGCTGAGTAAGGCTCCATTTGATTTAATGAAAGTCTGATATTTCATTTCAAAAAAAAAAAAAGTATGGATTGAAAGAATTCCTATAACCGAACTTATAAAAAATTTATATCCCTTTTGGAAATTATATGCCGCTTCTATCTTTTGGCAAAAGACGATTAGAATTCGAACCTGTGAGGAATTATAAAAACCCTACTACTGCTTTTAAAGCTATCATAAAGTATAATATCCACTCACGTTGTTATATTTTAGTAATCTTTCAAAAAGTGCTCTTATTCCACCTAAAAAAAATACTTCTCTTTAGTCCTTTCGGGAAAAAAAAGAAGGTGTTATTGAAAATGGTTTATAAGGGAAATATGAAAAAGCTTGGGATTTAACTCTTGTGTAAGATGCTACATAAACAGATGCCTTTAAACCTGTGCCGAAAATTGTAGTGAAACAGTAGATTTTTCTGAGCTTGCCATACAGCTTATAGAAGAAGCTCTTCATTTTCCCATGAAAATTTTTTACTCAATATATCTTGTCAGGAAATTATATTCCGTGAAACAAACAAAAGATCTCTTTCGATGTATGGTCTTTTTTTTTTTTTTTTTTTGGATAACAACAGGAACCGGGGAATGGGGGATGTATGGGTCTTTGATTTATTTATAGTATGCAAGTCTAGTGTCTTTACTATCATGCAAGCCTACCCTTACTTTATATGATATATAGTATTATACTAATTAATATATTAATATTGGAGTAATTCCTAATCATCGGGGTTAGGATCTATCTACCAATTTACTATATATGCGAATTGACATGTCAACATATTATGAATTGGCTAATGATAAAGGTCAGCCCAGGCTGAATGAATAGTTCATTCAGCTTGGGCACTTTTTCTGATTTTGGTGGACCTCATCTCATTACTATATATATAAATTTATATTTTTTTTTTATACTGAAAGCAGTCCAGGCTGATTCACTGTTGAATCAGCCTGGGCTGATGTCAATCAGTACTCTTAAGAATTATTTGTCAAATTTAGTTAGAAGAGGAGATGACGTTTATGAGTAATGCCACGCTTACAAACTTTTTATTCGTTAAGATATCAAATTTTTATTTTCATGGTTTTTATTTTTGTATACATGTTTTTTACATTTTTTTTTTTAATTACATTATAGTTTGTATCTTTATTTGATTTTTTTTTTTTTTTGAATTATAGATAAAAACCAATTTTAATAGATTTTGTAGCAAAAGTGTATGAATTGTTTTATGAGGTGTGCTAGAATTTTCGACTAAATAGGATAGGGGCTTGATGCAAAAAATATGTGAGGTCCATTTTGTGGGGAATTTTAAGACAAATTGGATCCAATAAAGTGGACCCGTATATGAGGCTTGGAGGGCCTAGTTACAGACGGTCTACAAGAGAAATTCTCATGAACAATTATCAGCCCTGATCGTTTAAGGGAATTGAGAGACTACTGGAGGGCCTAATTATCGATCGGCCTACAAAAATAAAATTCCATGAACGATTATCAGCCCTTATCATTTAAGGAAATTGGGTGACTACTGGAATGCCTAATTACCGACGTGCTCCTGGAGGGCCTAATTATTGACAAGCTTCAACCTAGATCATTCAAACGAATTTTTTTTTTCAGGGGGGGGCGGGGGGGAGGGTTATTGGATGACCTAATTATTGACGGGCTTCGGGTAGATCACCTGCCAAAGTTGCTAGAAGGCCCAACATCGAAGGCCTAAAAAGGCTGACGGTCCATAGTTAAGAGGCTTGGAAGGCTTAAGGGCCGACAACCCAAACAACCAGCAAGGATCTAGGCGCACTCTCGCTAAGATGTAATGTCCAACAACTTATTTCCCACTTTAGTAGCTCAGCCAATGGTCTACTTATGCTATGCACACTCCTAACAAACTTGAGGAAGGAATCTCCACATCAATAATAGATTAGTGGCGAATATTCCTAAAACACTAAAAATCAAGGCGGGGGACGTCGGCTTATAAATAGAACAAGAATGTCTTCACTCAGGTACGCCTAATTAGCATTTCTATTACTCTGTCAAATTTCCCTCTCACCCTTACTAGACTAACTTGAGCATCAAAGTGGTCTTGCCAAATTCACCCCCGGCAAACCCTCTAACCTCCTTCGATGGCAGATCCTCCCTTGGTAAGCGGCGTGGGGTCACTATACTATCAAGGCTGGTTAGGCTCCACTTGCTCGGACAAGTGTATGAATAGTTTGAGTATGTGGGCTTGCATTGCCCGCACACCTATCCAAGCATGTGTGGCTCAAGCAGCCTCTAACATTGAGTGTAATATGATAGTCTCGTTATAAAATTGTGTAATTGGCTTCTCTCCCACAAGAGGATTTGTGAAACGTTTTTTAAACCTAACCACTTCCGTCACTGAGGTCCCCCCCCTCTACTTCTGTGCTGCGTTTTTTAGGGGAGGAGGGATGGACTTTGTATTCTCGATCCTCCCCTCTTCCTCTTAGCCTAATGCGGCCGCTCCTCCTCTCCCCTTCATCATCGGCCCACTTTTGCTTTGTTCTTTTTTACCTCAAAGCAGCTCCACCAAGTCGATGTTCTACCTCCTCCAAACCACATTGCCCCACCAAGTTGTCATTGTCTGGCCACGTTCCACCTCTAGCCATCACGTCGTTTACGGTTCTACAGTGGATCTCACCTTTGGCTCTCTTTAGGCCCGATCTGTCACCCTTTGTTCCTCCTTAGCTGCGACACACCTTGCCACTATGTTCATCAGCCTCCTAGCTTTCAGCAGTTGCCACCACTATCGTCCTCTGACCACCACGCGCCTGCACATGGATCTTATGCGTCATTGTGCGTCCTTTCGAGCTGTAGCCAGAAGCTCCCATGCCAGCCATCCTGCGCTTCGCTCTTTGTTAAAGTTGCTGCTTTGTGGGTTTTTTCGCTGTTGTTTTTATTTTCCCTGTATTTTTCTATTCCTTACATATTTTTGTGGCTAGTTGTCTTTGGATTATTCTTGTGCTGGAGACTTGGTTGTGCTTGCCTTTTTTTTTTGGACAATGTTATCCCCTAACTGACTACAGATGGTTGTATTTGTTACCCTCAACTAACCACTATTAGTTGTGTTGTTTAACACATCAGAGATTCAAGTAGGGTTGAAGGGTATTTTAAGGGTCATGCTCCTATCTTTGTCCCCTACTTTGGGGATCCGGGTAGGATTGCATGATCTCGAGACATTCATGCCCCTTTCCACCCCTTGTTGGTCCGTAGTATGTTCTGTTTATGAAACTTTGCCTACATTAACTGTCTTCTTTAGTGGTACCAGTTCCTTTGATAGACTGGATCATTTATTTGACACATTCTCAACTATTCTAAAGATGGCTTGGTCCCCATCCTTTTTTATTTTCTTATAATTTTCTCATTTTCCCTTCCCTGCATTGAATAAATAAAAATAAAAATAAATAATCATGTATATAATATATATATATATATATATATATAAAACTAATTTGCATTAGAGAGTGTCTAAAATTTTAACACGTGGCATGCTTAAAATTTTGACATATGGCATGAACGCTTTTTTTTTTTAATAATTTTATTGTGCTTTAACGGTTTTGCCATGTTGTTCTCCAAGATTTTATTTAAAACATTTTCCTATATATGGATTTTCATAATTTTAAGAATTAATGTGAGAAGTTTCTCATAATTTACTACTCTCCAAAATTAGTGGGAGACAATTTAAAATTTAAAACCATACTAAATCTAAAGATTGAACGGTTTTTGGGTTTTGTCCTTTTTTTTTTTAAAAAAAATTATTAAGTAAAGTCGTTTATTGAGTTCCAACTTAGTGTTAGCCTAGAATTGCGACACATGTTAACGTTAAACCCCATACGTTTTAGTAACTAACCGGTCATTTTAAATAAGAAATTTGAACAGGTCTATTTGAGTATATTTATATATATATAAGTTTTAAATGATATTGAACCGTCTATTAAAAAAAAAAACCTAGCCGAAAATTTTCCATACGTTTGGGTGGAGGAGGGAGAACCTCTCTCTTCTCCTTCCTCTTTCCCCTTATTGTTGTTTCGGAGGTAATATTACGTTTCTCTCTATATACTTATATATATAGTTTTAAATTATATTGAAACCGGTCTATTAAAAAAAAAAAACCTAGCCGAAAATTTTCCATACGTTTGGGTGGAGGAGGGAGAACCTCTCTCTTCCTCCTTCCTCTTCCCCTTATTGTTGTTTCGGAGGTAATAACCGTTTCTCTATAGGCTTTTTCCTCATATTTGGAGGATTTGTTCACCTTTTTGGAGGCGTTTTCCCAGCACCACAGTTTTTGCCGACTCAATCTCCATCACTAGTTAGCTGGATTCCACTTCCTCCCGCCATTTATGGCCCGGGATATGCTTTTTGGAGTTTTTGGTTTTGATTTTTCAAAACCAGATCTGGAAACTTTAGAGGGCTTCACCGTATTCCTGGGTTCTCCTGCCTCATTCTGCGGCTAGCCGCGCCCTCGTCAGTCGGTGGATCTGCTAGGTGCTATTTGTTTTTGGGTTTTTTGTTTTGTTTTTGTTTTTGTTTTTGTTTTTGTTACTGTTGACCTGGCTTTTCTAGTCGAGGATAAATAGTTTCGGTATTGGAGGCTATCTCTTTTGACCGAGTTAATAAAAATTGGTGTGAAATTGGGCTACTCATGTTGTAGATCTAGTATGCTCGGAGCATATCTATTCTTTTCTTGGTGTTCTACATGGGTGTGTAGAAGATGATGTCATAGTTAGGTTTCCCTGTTCTATGACTGTGTAAATTCATAGCTTTATGATATGGTTATCTGTGCTTTTTACTACTTATGGTAGCTTAAGCTCAAGATTTGTAAGAGCATTTTGCTCATCTGTTATCAATGAATGATAGAAGATTCACACTAAAAAAAAAAATAAAAATTGAACCGATCTATTTAATATGTTAATAAGTTTACTTAAAGACCCATGTATAAAACCAAGAGCTACATATGTTAATACGTTACTTAAAAACCCATACATAGAAATATATATATATGAACAGACGTCCGTTTAATGTCCGCATACCCTCACAAAAGTGAGGGTATGCGGACGTGCTACACATTCGTCAGACGGACGTGTAACACGACTCATATATATAACTATAAAAAAAAAAAACCCCATATATAGGAAACAAGAAACCCATATATAGAACAAAAAAAAAACACCCTAAATGCACATGTCTCTCTCTCCATTAATAACACCTTAAAACTTAGAAGCATCAATTTTGCAAAAGCTTGATATTTCAATACAAACAAAACGGTTTTATTTGTTCATAATGATTTTGCATGTTACTTTTGTTCTATGACTTTTGATGTCTTCATCCGTTTCGATTTTGAGTAATAGACTTTTGGTGTTACCGACTTTTTGTGTTCATTTTCTGTACTTGGTTTAATACGTATTTAAGCATATCATACGTGTTTTAAACCACTTCTCTTTCTATATATCTTATTCTCTTTGTCTCAGTTTTGTACATATCTGCTATCATTCTTCAGGTTAGTGTATTTGCAGGTTCTTTTTTTTTTTGTCAATTTGTTTTTCTTTGATAACATTTTTTTTTTCATCTATTTGTATTGTGTATGTTTTTTCTTTGATAAAAATTGTAAATTCATAATTAAGATAATAATTTTTTTAGATTTTTAGTGGACTAATGAAATATTATAATGTGTTTTTGTTTGACTTTTATGTTCTGTATTGTTAATCTGATTACTAATACCCATACTTCGTACCTTTGTTAGTGTTGCTTTAATAAGAATAGCAACATCTTTTCACAAAAATTGTGATTGAGTATTAATTGTATTAAGAAAAGCACAACCCTAAGTCGTTTATTGAGTTCCAACTTAGTGTTAGCCTAAAATTGTGACATGTGGCATGAACCTCACACATTTTAGTGACTAAACCGGTTATTTAAATAGAAAATTGAACAAGTCTATTTAATATATGTTAATAAGTTTTAAATAAAATTAAACCGGTCTTATTAATGTTAATAAGTTTACTTAAAAACCCATATATAGAACCAAGAGCTACATATGTAATACGCTACTTAATAACCCATATATATATAACGAAAAAAAAAAAAAAAACCCTAAACGCACGTCTCTCTCTCTCCATTAATAACTCCTTATAAAATATAGAAGCATTTCAATTTTTGCAAAAGCTTGATATTTCAATACAAATAAAATGGTTTTATTTGTTCATAATTATTTTGCATGTTACTTTTGTTTTATGACTTTTGATGTCTTCATCCGTTTTGATTTTGAGTAATAGACTTTCAGTGTTATAGACTTTTTGTGTTCATTTTATGTACTTGGTTTAATACGTATTTAAGCATATCAAATGTGTTTAATACCACTTCGCTCTCTATATATCTTATTTTCTTTGTCTAAGTTTTGTACGTTTCTGCTATCATTCTTCAGGTTAGTGTATTTGCAGGTTTTTTTTTGTCAATTTGTATCGTGTGTATGTATTTTCTTCGATAACATTTTTTTTTGTCTATTTGTATTGTGTGTATGTTTTTTCTTTGATAAAAAATTGCAAATTCATAATTAAGATAATAATTTTTTTTTAGACTTTTAGTGGACTAATAAAAGATGATAGTGTGTTTTTGTTTGACTTTTATGTTATGTACTGTTAATATGATTACCAATACTCATACTTCATACCTTTGTTAGTGTTGCTCTGATAAGAATATCAACATCTATTCACAAAAATTGTAATTGAGTATTAATTGTATTAAAAATAGCACAACCTTATGCAGAATTATATGATTTTTATTTGTATTGAAATATAATAGATATTATACCACCAATATCAGACATTCCTGCTAATATTCTATTAATGCTTAATAATCAAAATTTGAGTTTTCTTTTTGCTATTTTTTTTTCTTTATACTTTTTTTCATTTTAAACTACTCCTAGAGGAACAAAGATTTTGACATGTTTTAATTTATATGGATTAAACTAAAATCAAGGGTCTTATGTTTTAATTCATTTGATTTTTTTTTTTTTTTCTGCTTACTCAGATTTTCATGCTTTTTTTTTGGCATTTGAAAGCAAAAGAAAGCAACAATTTATTTATCAGACTTTCCCACTAATTTTTTATTAAAGCTTTAATAATCGTAATCCAATTTTTTTTCTTGTTTTTTTTATTTAATTTTTTATTTTGGTTATATACTTATTTTCATTTTAAACTATTCATATGTGAACAAAGATTTTAAAATCTTTTAATTTATATGGATTAAACTAAAATTAAGAGTCTTATTTTTTTAATTAATTTGAATGTTTTGTGTAATTTTTTTTCTTTGTTTGTATGATTTACTTGGTTTTTTTTTTTTTTTGAAAGTGTTTTTTCTCCTTTTGAAAGCAAAAGAACGCAAAAATTTATTTAATTGTTGTACAAAAAATGAATAAAAACTTTTTTGAAACACCAAAGAGATAATTAAACATTGAATGTGATGTGAGAGGATTTATTTGATTGCATTAAATGTCGAGTGAAATTTTTTTATTTATTTTGTATTCATAAAATAAAATAAAAATCGTTTATTTTTCTTTGTATTATTTTTTGAGTGTTCAGAACCATATGAATTTTATTTGAATTGAAATACAATAGGTATTACACGAATATTATTACATCTTTCTGCTAATTTTCTATTAATGCTTTAATAATCAAAATTCAGATTTTTTTGTTTGCCTTTTTTTTTTTTTTTTTTTTTTTTTTTTTTTTTTCGTTATAAACTATACCTATGAGAACAAAGATTTTTACATGTTTTATTTTTTATGTATTCAAATAAATTAAGGTGTTATGATATTTTTTTTTTTTTTTTGTTCTATACATTCATACAATGTTTTGTGTAATTGTGTCCATTATATTCAGTAATGTATTGGTGTAAAACTTTGGTTCGAGATGAATATTTCCTTATGAAAAAGAAAATTAATTCCTGAAATGGAGAATGGTGGAATGAAATAGTCATTCTTATTCTTTGGTTTGGTGACATCGTATATCTTTAATAGGAATTAAACTAAAATCTAAAAAAAATCAACTTTATTTCTTATTTTTTTAAACTAAATTATTTAAATATTTTTTTTATATGGAAATACAGTGGGTCGGCCACCCACCAGAGAACACGGGGGTGGCGCGACCACCCCCGACGCATTTGGGGGTGGCGAAGCCACCTCCTTATGCTCATTGAACTCCATGTGGAGGTGGCTTTGGCCACCCCCAAATGCGTCGGGGGTGGTCGCACCACCCCCGCGACCACCAGGAGACGTGGGGTGTCGCGACCACCCCCGTGTTCTCCGGTGGTGCCGCACCCCCGTGTTCTCCGTGGTGGCCGACCACACCACAACATCACGTTTTTTTAGGTTTTTTTTTAGTTAGAAGAAATAAAAAAATAAATAATTATTTTATTTATTTTGAGATGAATGTTGTCAATTTTTTCATGGAATAGCTATAGAATAACTATTAATCTTCGTAAAGAATAAGTATTTTAACGAATAACTATTCTTTGGAATATAGTCTTACAAGATACAAGAATTGGTATTTTATAAGAATTGTCATTCTATCTTGAGAGTGTATTCTGCAAATCAAACGGAACCTTAATTTTTTTTTATTTGAAGAGGTGTGATAGATTTTTTTAACCTATAATAAAAATATGATGAAGATGTGTTTTAACTTTTTTGAAATTTTAATTGTACCTAAGCGGTTTATGAGTTAGTAAATAATAAAGGAAAGAAGAAAGGTGGAAAGATATTTTCGTTATACAGGATCTAAATCAAAATAAAGTATGGTCTGGTTGGGCACCATTTGCTATTTCACTTGACTTTTTATGTGTCAAAAGCACTAAACCAAAAAACTTTCCAATAAGCGAAATTCAACAAAGAAAAGAATAGAGTACTCAATTTTTCCCTCTTTTCAGCCTACTTTTTGTTAAAGTTTAATGTGTCCTCTGCGTGGAACCAGGAAATCTCTCACTCTTGTTTTTTTTTTTTCTCCTTTTCCTTCCAATGTGGCTAACCTTTTTCAATGCCTTTCACATGAAAAGTGGACGTTGTTGACCTGAATTGATCTCTCTCCTCTTTAGCCATTGACGAAATTTCCTATTAAAACTTCCACAAACAAAAAGTTAAAAAGAAAGTTAGCTTTTTCTCTTTTCTAAGTTCTTTTCTTTTTTTTTTTCTTTTTCTAAGGCATGAGGGGACTGTTCTTTTCTAAGTTCAAATGTGCGCGGGTGAAATTAAATAGTAAAATGTTCTGTGTTAATTAAATTAAACACAAGAATGATTATGTTATAATATATTTGAACACGAAAAATCGATTTTCCATCTATTTTATGATAGAACGTTACACAAATTTGGCACAATTATGACTATCGTTACTTGGATTTTTATTTTATTTTTAATAATTAAGTTTTATGGGTTTATCCATTTTTCAAATAAATCGGTTTTGTCACAGTTTCCTAACAAATCCATATAAAATACAAGTATACCCTAAAGAAAAAAATTTTATCCAAAAGGAAAAAAAGAAAAAGAGAAAGCTTTTTGATAGGTAGGTCCGACCCACCCTCCTTCTCGGGGGTTTGGCATCCCTAGACTTTAAATCTGAATGATTGAATAAATTACAGAACACAGCACCTAACCAAATTCAAAAAGTGAAAAAGAAATGAGTAAAATCGAGAATGATCATACAACATGCCAACCCTTTTCAACAATATACCCAGCTTTTATATGTTTTAGAACATTCATATTGGGCTCAACAAAGTATAGCTAAAAGCTATTTTGTTGAGGTTCTATAAAAATTTTTTTAAAAAATTTTTTACATTCGTACCAGCAAAAACCTAATTTTTTGCTGAGCTGTTACCGTGCTCAAACAAACTTTTTAAGCACTGTAAGCCACCATATCATCTTTTTTTATTAATAAAATAATCTCAAGTTGTTAAGCACTTTACTCACCAAATCATTTTTTTTATTAATGAAAATAATCTCAATCTCTCTCTCTCTCCTCTCCTCTTTCTTTTCTTCGTTTTTTTTTTTTCCTTCGTCTTCTTCTCTCTGCGCTACTCCTTTTCTCTTTTTTTTTTTTTTCCTTTCATGCGACCTGCTTTCTTCTTTGTTTTTTCTTTTTTTTTTGTTTTTGTTTTCTTTTTTTAAGTATTCCTTTTGGTATTGGAATGCTTCATTTTTTTTTTTTAAAAAAAGACCTTTAGAAAAAGATAAATTTTTTTTTTTAAAAAAAAGTGTCCATTATGAAAAAATGATTTTTAAAAATATGATTAATAAAAAATGACAATTTTAAAAAATATAATTGTTAGAAAATGATAAAGTTTAAAAAATATGATTGTTGGAGAAAAAATAAAGAAAGATAAAAATGAATAATAAAAATATTAAAGAAATAGTAAAAAGTTGTTAGTAAAATATTGAGCCGGATGTAGCGTTCTTTTAAAAAGTTGTTAGCTAAATGAAAAAAAATGATGTTTTAACTAAATTTAGCCAAAACTTTGTTGAGCTCAATGTGACACCAAAGCTTTCCTTTTTTTTTTTTTTTTTTTTTTTTTAATGAGAAAAAAGTTACAAAGAAATTTTTTTTTTCCTTCTAAATCTAAATGGACGGAAGAAAAATAAGAGATCCTCCAAAGCTTCACCTACACGTTTGATTTGAGAAAAGAAGTCAAAGAAGACTTCTTCCGTAATTTATTTTTTTAATTATTTAATTTAATTTTTTTTATTCCTCTTTGCGTAATTAAATACAACAAGTTGCCTATGATATCACCATACAAAGCAAGCAACATGCTTCTTAATTGTCCAAACGATCCATAGCACCCAAATTTCTTTTAATAAATACTTGAAAAGCATTTTATATGAAGAATGTGATAAAGGCACTTATCTTTTTTTGAAAAGGATTGGATAACTAACGCGGACCATATGAAGAACTTCATTTCATTTCTTTCTCTCCTTGTCAACGATTTATTTAATTTTTTTGGTCTAATTTAAAAATGATGGATGTGTATATAATTCACGTGTATGATATATATATATATGTAATCTTCTCAACTTTTCTAACCCAAATTAAAGTCCTCAATATTAGTTAAAGTTTGGAATTCGATCCCTTATATGTGGAATAGATTCTAGATCCTAGATGCCCCACCCCCATGAATGATATCTTCTTGTCTGTCAATCTGTTTTTTGCAATCAAGTTGCATGTCACATAGCAAGATTGTGCAACTTACACTAGCCAACCCAAAAAAATAAAAAACAAAAATTGAAAAGTGAAGTTGCACTCATCGTAAGTGATCTTTTTTCAACTATGAATTATAATTTATCAGACTGCATCACATACCACTATCAAAGGGCTCTTTTTTTTTTTGCTTTCTAAACAAGAAACTAATCAAACATCATTTGCACATAATAACTGTTTTAGACATTTTTATCTGACTTTCCCACTATAAGGATATCTTTATATATAGACATAATTTTTGTCAATTTTATTACTCACAATCTGGCTTCTTACTTTGAGAAAAAAAAGAAGGAGCATGAAATGACTCCGATTAGTAGTGGAGCACATTTCACTCCCTATTTTTTTTTTTTTTATAAATTATTATTCTTTCTCCTACCTTTTAATTTTAATTTGTTTTCCCCCTTTTAGAGAAAGAATTAATTTTTTTT
>FXXK01000951.1:48779-59157 GCA_900184695.1 Betula pendula | reverse complement strand
GAGATGAATGTTGTCAATTTTTCATGGAATAGTTAGAGGAATAACTATTAATCTTCGTAAGAGAATAAGTATTTTAACGGAATAACTATTCTTTGGAATAAGTCCTTACCAAATAAAAGAATTGGTATTTTATAAGAATTGTCATTCTATCTTGAGAGTGTATTCTGCAAATCAAACGGAACCTTAATGTCTTTTTATTTGAAAGAAGTGTGATAGATTTTTTTAACCTATAATAAAAAGTATGATGAAGATGTGTTTAACTTTTGAAATTTAATTGTACCTAAGGCGGTTTATGAGTTAGTAAATAATAAAGGAAAAGAAGAAAAGGTGGAAAGATATTTTCGTTATACAGGATCTAAATCAAAATAAAGTATGTCTGGTTGGGCCACCATTTTGCTATTTCACTGGACTTTTATGTGTCAAAAGCACTAAACCAAAAAACTTTCCAATAAGTGAAATTCAACAAAGAAAAGAATAGAGTATAATTTTTCCTCTTTTCAGCCTACTTTTTGTTTAAAGTTTATGTGTCTCTGCGTGGAACCAGGAACTCTCTCACTCTTGTTTTTTTCTTTTCTCTTTTCCTTTCCAATGTGGCAAACCTTTTTCATGCCTTTCACATGAAAAGTGACTTGTTGAACCTGGAATTGATCTCTCTCTCTTTAGCCATTGACGAACTTTTCTATTAAAAACTTCCACAAACAAAAAGTTAAAAAAGAAAGTTAGCTTTTTTCTTTTCTAAGGTTCTTTTTTTTTTTTTTTTTTTTTTCTAAGGCAATGAGGGGACTTTCTTTTCTAAGTTCAATGTGCGCGGGATGAAATATAAAAGTAAAATGTTCGTGTGTTAATTAAACACAAGAATGAATTATGTTATATATATTAACACGAAAAATCGATTTTCCATCTATTTATGATAGTAACGTTACAAAATTTGAGCACAATTATGAGCATAATCGTTCCTTGGATTTTTATTTTTATTTTTAATAATTAATTTTATGGGTTTTATCCATTTTTCAAATAAATGGTTTTGTCCAGTTTCTAACAAAATCCATATAAAATACAAGTATACCCTAAAGAAAAAAATTTTATCCAAAAGGAAAAAAAGAAAAAGAGAAAGCTTTTGATAGGTAGGTCGGACCCACCCTCTTCTCGGGTGGGTTTGGCATCCCTAGACTTAAATCTGAATTGTTGAATAAATTACAAGAACACAGCACCTAAACCAAATTCAAAAAGTGAAAAAGAAAATGAGTAAAATTCGTAGAAATGATCAACAACATGCCAACCCTTTTCAACAATATCACCTCAGCTTTTATATGATTTTAGAACATTCATATTGGGCTCAACAAAGTAGCTTAAAAGCTATTTTGTTGAGTTCTATAACAAATTTTTTTAAAAAATTTTTTACATTCGGCTCAGCAAAATACCTAATTTTTTGCTGAGCTGTTACCGTGCTCAACAACTTTGTTAAGCACTGTAGCTCACCAAATCATTTTTTTATTAATAAAATAATCTCAAGTTGTTAAGCACTTTAGCTCACCAAATCATTTTTTTTATTAATAAAATAATCTCTTTCTCTCCTCTCTCCTCTCCTCTTTCTTTTCTTTTGTTTTGTTTTTTCTTGCATCTTCTTCTCTCCTGCGCCTACTTCTTTTCTCTTTTTTTTTTTCCTTTCCTGCGCCTGCTTTCTTCTTTGGTTTTTCTTTTTTGTTTTTGTTTTTTTTTTTAAGCATTCCTCTTTGGTATTGAATGTTCGTTTTTTTTTTTTTTTTTTTAAAATAAAGACCTTTAGAAAAAGAAATTTTTTTTTAAAAAAAATGTCCATTATGAAATTTTTTTTTAAAAAAATATGATTAATAAAAAATGACAAATTTTTAAAAAATATAATTGTTAGAAAATGATAAAGTTTAAAAAATATGATTGTTGGAGAAAAAAATAAAAAAGAATAAAAAAAAATAGATAATGAATATTTAAATGAAATAGTAAAAGTTGTTAGTTAAAATGTTGAGCCGGATGTAAGTTATTTTAAAAAGTTGTTAGCTAAAATGAAAAAAAATGATGTTTTAACTAAAATTTAGCCAAACATTTGTTGAGCTCAATGTGAACCAAAGCTTTTTTTTTTTTTTTTTTTTTAATGAGAAAAAAAGTTACAAAGAATTTTTTTTTTTCTTCTAATCTAAATGGACGAAGAAAAAATAAGAGATCCTCCAAAGCTTTCACCTTACACGTTGATTTGAGAAAAAGTAATCAAAGAAGACTTTCTTGCGTAATTTATTTTATTTTTTATTTATTTAATTTTTTTTTATTCCTCTTGCGTAATTTAATTACAACAAGTTGCCGATGAATCACCATACAGCAAGCAACATGCTTCTTAATCTGTCCAAACTGATCCATGCACCCAAAATTTTCTTTAATAAATACATTGAAAAGCATTTTATAGGAGAATGTGATAAAGGGCACTTATCTTTTTGAAAAGGATTGGATAACTACGCGGACCATGAAGACTTTCATTTCATTTCTTTTCTCTCCTTGTCACAGATTTATTTAATTTTTTTGGTCTTAATTTAAAAATGATGGAGTGTGTATATAATTACACGTGTATATATATATATATATATATGGTAATCTTCTCAACTTTTCTAACCCAATTAAAGTCTCTCAATATTAGTTAAAGTTGGAATTCGATCCCTTATATGTGGAATAGATCTAGATGCCTAGATGCCACCATGAATATATTCTTGTCTGTCATCTGTTTTTGCAATCAATTGCATGTCACAATAGCAAGATTTGCAACTTACACTAGCCAACCCAAAAAAATAAAAAACAAAAAATTGAAAGTGAAGTTGCACTCATCGTAAGTGTATTCTTTTTTCAACTATGAATATATTTATCAGACTGCATCACATACCACTATCAAAGCCGCTCTTTTTTTTAGCTTTCTAAACAAGAAACTATCAAACAATCATTTGCACAGTAATAACTGTTTTAGAGCATTTTTATCTGACTTTCCACTATAAGGATATCTTTATAATATGAATAAATTTTTGGCCATTTTATTATTCACATCTGGCTTCTTACTTTGAGAAAAAAAGTAAGGAGCATGAAATGACTCCGTATTAGTAGGGAGCCATTTCACTCCCTATTTTTTTTTTTTTATAAAATATTAGTTTCTTTCTCCTACTTTTTAATTTTATTTGTTTTCCCCTTTTAGAAAAAGAATTAATTTTTTTTTTAAATATTAATATTTAAATGAAAAAGTCAAAGTGAATTCTTAAAATAGGGAGCTGGATGTAGGTGTTTAGAAAAAGTGACTCTCTCTTACAAGTAAAAAAAAAAATTAACTCTCTACTTTGGACGATAAAAATAAAATCAGATAAAAATGCTCTTAAGGTGTTTCTTGAGTACTCTCTCCCGAGAGAGGAAAAGAAAAGAAATTAAAAAAAAAAAAAAAGTTGACCATGGTAAATATATAATATGATACCATTATGTATAAAAAATTGAAGTATTCTTTAAATTTTTAAAAATTGAAAGTAGACTTCGAAAGCAATCGTAAAGAAAAGTGCATCGATCTCTTTCGAAGCAAAAAAACGAAAGCTTCTTTGTCTGGATTATAAAAATTGGAAAAAAAAAAAAGGTGTTGGAAAAATGAGGTACTTTTGCATTAACTTAAATAAAGATTCTTTTTATACATTAAAGAAACCCCATATATATAAACTACTTTCCATAACACTTTGTGAACTGAAAGCTAACGGGGACCACGACCTCGATAGCTCTTAACAATATTAATCCCATGAAAAAGAGAGCACAAAGTTTATTCAAATCCCATTCTAACCTGAAAAGATGGCTTTGAAGCCAAAAGAAAATTGCATTACTATTAAAGCATCCTACTTTATGTATCACTATGCCCTCAAAATTCAACATTATTAATCTCATTGTGCCCACTTTATTTACCTTTTTTTTTTTTTTTTTTTTTTTAAGGATAAGTTCACTCCCATTGAATTGTCGCTGCTCCGCCTATAATGCTCTTAAAGTTTAAAAAGTATCAATTTTAATATATTAAACTTTAATTTTTTTTTCAATTTATTCAATCCGTTATGATTTTTTATTAAATCTTTTTAAAATTTTCAAAATACTCATGTGAGTATTGTATAAATTTTATTAAATCTTGATCAACATCTAAATTTTTAAAAATTCTGATGGATTGAAAAAATTTTAAAAAAAATTGGAAAGTTCAACTTTAAAAAAGATTTTAAAAAATGAGTAATAATTAAAAGGTAAGCGAAGTTATTTTGTTTTTAAATAAATCTATGATGAAAAGTTACTAAAAGGTCATCATATGAATTTTTTTTTTTTTTTTATATTAGTATATATATATAATATTCACACATGCCCATAAAACGTAGACGAATATTCCGATGTGCTCTGCGATACCTATCCACTCCTATCCACTACCTCTTTAACCTTGAAGGAAGATACGTGGTTTTTAAGTATATTGTGAAACCTTCTATATATATATATATACGTATATATATATATTTATTATTTTTTTATTTTATGTTTGTGAAGGAAACCAGCTAGCAATTTCTTATGAGGTGGCATAGTAATCCCAATAAAAGAAATTGTCAAAATTGCATGGCGATTTTTCAAAGAAAAAAACTCGAAGCTTTATCTCTTAATGCTTTTTTTTTTTTTACCTTTTTTTTTTTTTGGAAGAGTACATAGAACTTCATTCAGAACAACCCTTTATCTCTTTATTCCTCTCGTCCACCCCTCGATCGCCCTTTGCCACGTTGTACGCAACCTACCTGGATGGGGGCCACAATTTGGACTTTTCAACCCAGCACGAATGATTGACGTGAATCGTAATGATGTGTACAAAAAAGCTCATCCTCAGCTTTTTCCCCCTCGACCAACCTGCCCTTTTTTGGCACTGTCACTTTTATTTTTTGCAATGGGTTTTCCGTTTTCAGTCTCACCTATAATATGTAAATCCCCTTCTACAAGCTCTCTCCCCTAAATTTCGAATCTCTCTCTCCTCTCTCTCTCTCTCTTTCCCAAAACCACCCTTTTCCCATCTCTCTGACTCTCTCATGGCTAACGTTAACGGCGAAGATGTGCCCCGAAATGGAATCAAGCTATTTGGGGGCGACGATAACATTGCAGAATTGACAGGTGGAAGGAAGAACAGAAAGGGGCTGGTGATGATGATCAGACGGTGGGAGAAGATGGCCAGATAAAGATCATACCGTGCCCAAGATGTAAGAGCATGGAGACTAAGTTTTGTTACTTCAACAATTACAACGTCAACCAGCCTAGGCATTTCTGTAAGGGTGCCAGAGGTACTGGACGGCCGGTGGGGCTCTCCGGAACGTGCCGATCGGCGCCGGACGCCGGAAAACCAAGCCACCGCCTCGTGGTTCTCTGAGGGTTGCTTGTATGATGCTGATGGGCTCCACCAGTTTGACTTTGATGGAGTGGTCGAGGAGTGGCATGTCATGGCCGCCAGGGCGGTTACCGGGCATGTTTTTCCGGCGAAGCGGCAGAGGAGTAGCTCAGGTGGTCAAGCATGCCCTTGATCTTTTCTTTTTCTTTTTTTTTTTTTTCATATTTCAGTAATATCAACAAGATCCAAAAAAAATATATATATAATTTCTTGATAGCTAATGGTACTGTATATACAGACAGGCTTAGCTTAGTTAAAACTTAAAATTTGTATTAGTGATAAATCTTATGATTATTCATTTAAATGAATATATTAGTTGGTTGACCATCGTTTTCCGTGCATTTATGTATAGGCCCAAAATCAATTCTGATCAGAGGGCGATGGTCCAAATTTATCAAACTTAAGTGGGGCACGGGGAAATCAACGGATGCTATTCATCTTGGATATGGAAAAGTGGATGGATAAGATGGCTGCATGGCCATCAAAAGTCATGGATTACACAGACTGTTAATGTAAGCTGCTACTCTATAACCATAACATGCATGCATCAGTGCGATCACATGAATATAAAACTATCCGGTGGTGTCGATAATGTGGGCCATGGCCATGGCCATCCTGATTTACATAAAGTTTCTGATGTACGGTGAACTTTAAATTTAGGGTGTTCATATTAATGTTCATATTAATGGAATTTTATCCTCGTAAAATGGTGTGGAATTTCTTTGTTAGAAAAAAAAAAGAAAGGATCAGAAAGCTGCAAAAGAGTGCAAGATTGGACATCTGTTCAATCACGTGCGAGCATCGTAGAATAATACTATTCTCACAATCACCAGGGCTTTTGTCACAACCACGTAACAATAAATTATTTTCAACTAATAATATTTTAGTTTCAAGATTAAGGACGAAAATGATAATATATACATATATAAAATTTGTAACAATAATTGTACCGTGCGGTGACTTTAATTTGTGATGCTTGATTAGTTGGATTGTCTTTATAATTCTCAAAAGTGAATAAATGGAGAAAATTATATGGTGCTTTATGCCATGTTTGCTAACATTTTTGTATTTAGTTTTGTGTTTTTACTTTTCAAAATAAATGCATTAACAATCAACACAAAACATTATATATAACACAGTTTTTTTTTTTTTTTTTTTTTTCTCTCAAAACAAAAACCTTAGTAAACAACACAAAATACTTCTAAAAATGGTGTTCATTTTTTATGTTACATAAAGAATACATTTTCAAACCTAAAAACAAAAAATACTCTCAAAATACATTAACAAACATGCATTTAAAAAAAAAAAAATCCCAAGTTATGGTAAAGTAGTTTTTTATTAAAAATTGGGAAATTACTGAATTACTGAATAATTTAATTAAGGAAAAATGAAAATAAGGTAATCTAGTAAAGAATAAAGGAAATAAAAGGGCAAGATGAACATAAAAAATATTTTAAACTCAAATGTTTTTATATTTCTCAATTAATACAATACGGAGAGGAAAAGTGTAGATTCATTAACATTATTATTTTTTTTTTTTTTTCAAATCTCACCACTGAAAGGAAGGGGAGATGAAGTTAAAACAGATCCAAACCTCAAATTTTTATTTTTTTAAAAAAATAGTAAAATAAAATATTAAGCAAAAAAGCAATAAGTGATGAAAAAGTAATTATTTCATAAGCATTTTAAAAGTTCATTATGTCCGGATAGAGAAACTGAGGACTGAAGTGGGCGTGAAAGTTTTGAGAAGGAAATTCCGAAACTTTTGCCTTTTGCGCTTCTTTTAGAAGAGTCGGTCCCCTCTGAGAAATCCGCCAGGCGCGTCTGCTTACTAGAGGCACGCCAACTTAATTTATCAACTACCGCCTTAAAGAAAATAATTAAATAAATAAAAAAAAAAAAAAAAATATTTAACAATACTGCCTATAAAAACAAGCTGGTCAAGGGGGAAGGGATCTATTTTCATCTTTCCCTTATTCCCTTCGTCTTCCTCCTTTTTTTTTGGTTTGCTGTTTCTTCTCCTTTGGTTTTGCTCCTCCCTTGTTTGTAGGCCGTCTCCACTATTTCCGTCGTGTTCGGCCGCGTTGTCCACCCTTAGCCACTTCGTCAGCTCCCCGCCTCCTCACCGTGCTGTCATTGATGCTGTTTAGTTCCTAGATCAGTTTGTTAGATAAGATTTGTGGAAATATGCGGAAAAATATAAAAATATGATAAATAGGAGCGGAAGTAATAAAGAGAAAAGAACACAAAGATACGGGTAGTTCTTGGTATTAACACTACCGTCCATATTTAGGCCTTGTGCTCAGTATTGTTTACAATAACAATGTCCATATCTTAATTAAAGGTAGTGGTAAATACATATATCGGTAATCAATTTCTCCCCGTTTAATTACAATCAGCCCTAAATATTAAGAATATTTCACTTACACAAATATGAAATATACGAAAATTAAATAATATATTCCTTATTATTCTAACACATTTCCCTCACAACTTAAGGTGAAAGATCTTGAAGGGCTCAAGTTTGAAAAAAAACAGACAGCGATGAAAGCGGATGGTGGACGCTGGGCTAGAGAGACAGAGTGCTGCGGGCAGGGTTGGCGGTGTGAGATGACGGATGTGGGCCCGTATGTAGGGCCGAGTTAGCCCCAAAAGAGAAAAAAAAATACGATCCCACTTGGGCAATTTAATAGATTGACTTAACTTTGATTTCGTCTAAAAAAAGCGCAACAACGAGCCAAAACCAAAAGGGCTGACTACGGGCCCAAAATCCAAAATGGGCAGCTTGAACCCAAAACAGGTCACAAGGTAAAAATCCAAAATCGGCTGGCCAACCAGAATCAATTTCCGTTTAATACGGCCTGCCATCGGTTTATGGTTGTCTAAAACAACAAAATAGAATGAGGGCTCTTAGTGCAGTTGCCGGGTGTACTACTTCGACTTGTACATGGCGCGCATGATGTGGTCCCTTAACGCTTTTCTTCTTTTCTTCCTTTTTATTTCTTTTATTTTTTTATTTTTTGGAGGCTTGAAACGAGCTGAACCACTGAAACCCAAAGTAAAATATGGTGTGAATGGATCGGCATCGATTGACCTGATACAGGTAAGGCTTGAAATTGAACTGTACTGACCCCGAAGTGACTAGTCGAAAAGGAGCTAAGCGAATTGAACCAGGCTGAAAAAGGGAGAACCAGACTGAAATCGGGTTTTCCGATCTTTTGGAGCGGTTCGAATGAACCAATGTGAACCGGATTGAACCAGCGTGCACCATATGTGGCGCGTGGAAATCCACACGTTGGGATGCGCTTTTAGCACGTGAATGCACATGGCACTGAAGCAGATGCGCCCGTGGTAACTGTCCAAGACCGTCCGGAAGCGTGGGGAGAGAGAGAGGGAGAAACGCGTGGAAATGACGACAAATCTTTGGGAGGGTGCGTGAAGGCACGTCTTTCTTTTTTATTGGTCAAAAATTTTCCAATTCCACCGATATGGACGCTGAAGATTACCACTTGTGGTGGTTGTTTTGCTGAAATACAATAACGCCCACGCTGCACATATGTGTACGGCCGGGAGTGGCAGTAACCTTCTTGAATGTGTGTGGTGGTGCATGAAAGCTTGGACAACTGTGATCTTTGGTGACTAAAACTCAATTGGCGTGTAATTTGTCGTCTCGAATGGCTACTGAGGCGATTGGCTTGAGCGTGGTGGCTGGGTGTAGTCATTGTTGTATTGTTGGTGATGCTTGATGATGTTCTTGGATGGTAGATCAGCAGAGGATGGCCATAGTATTGTGTTTAACATTTATTGACCAAAAGAAAGTGGCCTCTGATACCATGTTGAAATATGATGAGTAAACATAATTAATTGTGATATATATAATAGGCAGAATGAAGAGATTTGAATATGTATAGATTCGGTTGTTTCGTGTGTTACATCTAGCGTTCGCCACTCGGAAAAGCCCTTATGTGCTAATTGTGCTCAACTAATTTTTTGTCTACACATATAAAGGTCTCTAAATCATATACGGGTATAAGATTAAATATAAGTAAGATAATCTAAATCTTGGAGATTTGATTCAATTCCCTAACATAGAGAATATTTTTCACATATCAACAAAATATAGAATATAGAAAAATATATTTTATTTCCATATATTCTAAAAGCTTGATATACTTTCCTCTATCCCCATCAGCGCCTGACCCTCCACAGAGTTCAACCAAACCCTCCACCACTATCCCTCTCCTCGGCTCTCAAGACTGTCCATCGGCTGGCCTCCGCATCCTCGATCGCTATTGTCCTCGCGGTCCTCAAGTGGTTCTCACGGCGTTAGTGAGTGGTTTTCTTCGCTTGGCTGTGTGAATCCTCCAGACGTGTTGGGGCGCGGACTTCCTACGCCTTCTCCGCTGATAGGAGTTTTTTGCTCGTTTTTAAATTTTTGTCTGTTTTTTGTTTGTTGCTCTGCCCTTTGGGTCGGATCCGATTTAGTTTTCTAACCTTTAGGTTTGAGATGAGTAGATCGGTGTGGAGAAAGCTATCATCTTCAGACCAGATAAATAAAGTTGTGTAATTAGGGCTAACCATATTTTAGATCTAGTCTGCTTAGAGCAGATATATCTCTTTAATCGGTGTTTCTACATGGGTGAGGAAGAAGATAATGTCATAGATATGATTTTTTTTTCTGTGAACTGTGTAAGGTTCATAGCGTTGTGTTATGATTATCTGCGCTTTATGGCTACTAAATGATAGTTAAAGCTTCTGATTCTGTAAGAGCTTTTTGCCTCCAAATGACTTTTATCAATGTGATTATGGAAGATTTCACACTAAAAATTTATATATAGTGATTTTTGTATTGGGTTGGTGCAGTAACTATATAGGTTGAACCATTTTATGATAAATGAAGCGTATAGTTTGGGATCGTCATGAATGAATGGTGGCAGGCAC
>FXXK01000951.1:0-48754 GCA_900184695.1 Betula pendula | reverse complement strand
TTAAATGAAAAAGTCAAAGTGGATTCTTAAAATAGGGAGCTGGATGTAGGTGTTTAGAAAAAGTGACTCTCTAAAGTAAAAAAAAAAAAATTTTACTCTCTACTTTGACGATAAAAATAAAAAATCAGATAAGAATGCTCTTAAGGTGTTTCTTGAGTACTCTCTCCCGAGAGAGGAAAAAGAAGAAGAAATTAAAAAAAAAAAAGTGACCATGGTATATATAATAATGATACCATTATGTATAAATAAATATGAAGTATTCTTTAAATTTTTAAAATTGAAAGTAGACTTCGAAAGCATCGTAAAGAAAAAGTGCATCGATCTCTTTCGAAGCAAAAGAAACGAAAATGCTTCTTTGTCTGGATTATAAAATTGAAAAAAAAAAAAAGGTGTTGGAAAATGAGGTACTTTTGCATTAACTAAATAAAGATTCTTTTTATACATTAAAGAAACCCCATATATATAAACCTACTTTCCATAACACTTTGTGAACTGAAAGCTACGGGGACCACGACCTCGATAGCTCTTAACAATATTAATCCCATGAAAAAGAGAGCAACAAAGTTTATCATCAAATCCCATTCTAACCTGAAAAGATGGCTTTGAAGCCAAAAGTAAATTGCATTACTATTAAAGCATCCTACTTTATGTATCACTATGCCCTCAAAATTCAACATTATTAATCTCATTGTGCCCACTTTACTTTACCTTTTTTTCTTTTTTTTTTTTAAGGACAAGTTCACTTCCCATTGAATTGTCGCTGCTCCGCCTATAATGCTCTTAAAGTTTAAAACGTATCAATTTAATATATTAAACTTTTAATTTTTTTTTTCAATTTTATTCAATCCGTTATGATTTTTTATTAAATCTTTTTAAAATTTTCAAAATACTCATGTGAGTATTGTTATAAATTTTATTAAATCTTGATCAACATCTAAATTTTTAAAAATTCTGATGGATTGAAAAAATTTAAAAAAAAAATTGGAAAGTTCAACTTTAAAAAGATTTATAAAAATGAGTAATAATTTAAAAGGTAAGCGAAGTTATTTTGTTTTTAAATAAATCTATGATAAAGTTACTAAAAGGTCATCATATGAATTTTTTTTTTTTTTTTATATTATATATATATATATATTCACACATGCCCATTAAACGTAGACGAATATTCCGATGTGCTCGCGATACCTATCCACTCCTATCCACTACCTCTTTAACCTTGAAGGAAGATACGTGTTTTAAGTATATTGTGAAACCTTCTATATATATATATATATATATATATATATATTTATTTATTTTATTTTATGTTGTGAAGGAAACCAGCTAGCAATTTCTTATGAGGTGGCATAGTAATCCAATAAAAGAAAATTGTCAAAATTGCATGGCGATTTTTCAAAGAAAAAACTCGAAGCTTTATCTCTTTATTGCTTTTTTTTTTTTTACCTTTCTTTTTTTTTGGAAGAGTACATAGAACTTCATTCAGAACAACCCTTTATCTCTTTATTCTCTCGTCCACCCCTCGATCGCCTTTGCCACGTTGTACGCAACCTACCTGGATGGGGGCCCACAATTTGGACTTTTCAACCCAGCACGATGATGACGTGAACGTAATGATGTGTACAAAAAGCTCATCCTCAGCTTTTCCCCCCTCGACCAACCTGCCCTTTTTGGCCACTGTCACTTTTATTTTTTGCAATGGTTTTCCGTTTTCAGTCTCACCTATATATGTAAATCCCCTCTACAAGCTCTCTCCCTAAATTTCGAATCTCTCTCTCTCTCTCTCTCTCTCTTCCCAAACCACCCTTTTCCCATCTCTCTGACTCTCTCATGGCTAACGTTAACGGCGAAGATGTGCCCGGAAATGGAATCAAGCTATTTGGGGCGACGATAACATTGCAGAATAGACAGGTGAAGGAAGAACAGAAAGGGGCTGGTGATGATGATCAGACGGTGGAGAAGAGGCCAGATAAGATCATACCGTGCCCAAGATGTAAGAGCATGGAGACTAAGTTTTGTTACTTCAACAATTACAACGTCAACCAGCCTAGGCATTTCTGTAAGGGCTGCCAGAGGTACTGGACGGCCGGTGGGGCTCTCCGGAACGTGCCGATCGGCGCCGGACGCCGGAAAACCAAGCCACCGCCTCGTGGGTTCTCTGAGGGTTGCTTGTATGATGCTGATGGGCTCCACCAGTTTGACTTTGATGGAGTGGTCGAGGAGTGGCATGTCATGGCCGCCCAGGGCGGTTACCGGCATGTTTTTCCGGCGAAGCGGCAGAGGAGTAGCTCAGGTGGTCAAGCATGCCCTTGATCTTTTCTTTTTCTTTTTTTTTTTTTTTCATATTTCAGTAATATCAACAAGATCCAAAAAAAAATATATATATAATTCTTGATAGCCTAATGGTACTGTATATACAGACAGGCTTAGCTTAGTTAAAACTTAAAATTATGTATTAGTGATAAATCTTAATGATTATTCATTTAAATGAATATATTAG
Organism: Betula pendula; assembly: GCA_900184695.1. Taxonomy (NCBI): domain Eukaryota; kingdom Viridiplantae; phylum Streptophyta; class Magnoliopsida; order Fagales; family Betulaceae; genus Betula; species Betula pendula. The sequence continues at coordinate 46,257 of FXXK01000951.1, read as the reverse complement.
TTGGTTGACCATCGTTTTCCGTGCCATTTATGTATAGGCCAAAATCAATCTGATCAGAGGGCGATGGTCCAAATTTATCAAACTTAAGTGGGGCACGGGGAAATCAACGGATGCTATTCATCTTGGATATGGGAAAAGTGGATGGATAAGATGGCTGCATGGCCATCAAAAGTCATGGATTACACAGGACTGTTAATGTAAGCTGCTACTCTATAACCATAACATGCATGCATCAGTGCGATCACATGAATATAAAACTATCCGGTGGTGTCGATATGTGGGCCATGGCCATGGCCATCCTGATTTACATAAAGTTTCTGATGTACGGTTGACTTTAAATTTAGGGTGTTCATATTAATGTTCATATTAATGGAATTTTATCCTCGTAAAATGGTGTGGAATTTCTTTGTTAGAAAAAAAAAAAAAGAAAAGGATCAGCAAAGCTGCAAAAGAGTGCAAGATTGGACATCTGTCAATCACGTGCGAGCATCGTAGAATAATACTATTCTCACAACTCACAAGGGCTTTTGTCACAACCACGTAACAATAAATTATTTTCAACTAATAATATTTTAGTTTCAAGATTAAGGACGAAAATGATAATATATATATATATAAAATTTGTAACAATAATTGTACCGTGCGGTGACTTTAATTTGTGATGCTTGATTAGTTGATTGTCTTTATAATTCTCAAAAAGTGAATAAATGGAGAAATTATATGGTGCTTTATGCCATGTTTGCTAACATTTTTGTATTTTGTTTTGTGTTTTTACTTTTCAAAATAAATGCATTAACAATCAACACAAAACATTATATATAACACAGTTTTTTTTTTTCTCTCAAACAAAAACCTTAGTAAACAACACAAAATACTTCTAAAAATGGTGTTCATTTTTATGTTACATAAGAATACATTTTCAAACTAAAAACAAAAAATACTCTTCAAAATACATTAACAAACATGCATTTAAAAAAAAAATTCCCAAGTTATGGTAAAGTAGTTTTTTATTTAAAAATTGGGAAATTACTGAATTACTGAATAATTTAATTAAGGAAAAATGAAAATAAGGTAATCTAGTAAAGAAATAAAGGAAAATAAAAGGGCAAGATGAACATAAAAAATATTTTAAACTCAAATGTTTTTATATTTCTCAATTAATAAATACGGAAAGGAAAAGTGTAGATTCATTTAACATTATTATTTTTTTTTTTTTCAAATCTCACCACTGAAAGGGAAGGGGAGATGAAGTTAAAACAGATCCAAACCTCAATTTTTATTTTTTTTAAAAAATAGTAAATAAATATTAATGCAAAAAAGCAATAAGTGATGAAAAAGTAATTATCATAAGCATTTTCAAAAGTTCATTATGTCGGATAGAGAAAGAGGACTGAAGTGGGGCTGAAAGTTTTGAGAAGGAAATCCGAAACTTTTGCCTTTTGCGCTTCTTTTAAAGAGTGGTACCCTGAGAAATCCCCCGGCGCGTCCTACTAGAGGCACGCAACTAATTTATCAATACCGCCTTAAAAAAAATAAATAAAATAAAAAAAAAATAAAAAAAAAACTAATTTAACAATACTGCCTATAAAAAAACGCTGGTCAAGGGGGAAGGATCTTTTTCATCTTTCCTTATTCCCTTCGTCTTCCTCTTTTTTTTTTTGCTTCTTTTCCTTCTCCCTTTGGTTTTGCTCCTCCCTTGTTGTAGCGTCTCACTATTTCCATCGTGCCGGCCGCGTTGTCCACCTTAGCCACTTCGTCACTCGCCTCCTCCACCGTGCTGCTCATTGATGCTGGTTTAATTCCTAGATCAGTTTGTTAATAAGATTTGTTGAAATATGCGGAAATATAAAATATGATAAATAAGAGCGGAAGTAAAAGAGAAAAAGAGACACAAAGAATTACGGGTAGTTCGGTATTAAACACCTACGTCCACTATTTGAAAAGGCCCTTTGTGCTCATTTATTTTATTTGTTTACAATACAAATGTCCATATTTATAAGGTAGAGAATAAATACAAGTATGGTAATCAATTTTCTCCGATTTAATTACAATTAGCCCTAAATATAGAATATTTCAATTTCAACCAAATATGAAATATACGAAAAATATATAATATATTTTCCTTATATTCTAACATTTCCCTCAAACTTAAGGTGAAAGATCTTGGAAGCTCAAGTTTGAAAACAAAAACAGACAGCGATGAAGACGGATGGTGGACGCTGCTAGAGAAGACAGAGGCTGGCGGCAGGTGGCGGTGTGAGATGACCGATGTGGGCCGTAATGTAGGGCCGACTTAGGCCCAAAAAAAAAAAAAACGATCCCACTTGGGCAATTAATAGATTGACTTACCTGAATTCGTCTAAAAAAAGGCCAACAACGAGCCAAAAACCAAAAGGGCTGACTACGGGCCAAAATCCAAAATGGGCCAGCTTGAACCAAAATACAAAAGGGTCAACAATAGGTCAAAATCCAAAAAATACCGGCTTTGGCCAAAACACAAAAGGGCATGGGCCAAAATCCAAAATGGGGCCGGCTTAGGCTAAAACACAAAAGGAATGAGGCTACTTTGCCAGTTATCGGGTCGGTGTACTACCTTCGACTTGTACATGGCGCGCATGATGTGGTCCACTTGAACCTTTTCTTCTTTTTCTTCTTTTTATTTTCTTTTATTTTTTATTTTTTGGAGCTTGAAAACGAGCTGAACCCACTAAACCAAGTAAAAAAGGGTTTGAAATTGATCGGAATCGAATTGAACCTAGTGATACAGGGGTGCAGAGGCATTGAAACCAGTTGAACCTGTCTGGACCCGAAGTGAACTAGTCGAAAAAGGCACTAAGCCGAATTGAACCAGCCTGAAAAAGGGAAGAACCAGACTGAAATCGGGTCTAGAGCTGGACGGTTCGAATGAACCAATTGTGAACCGGATTGACATGCGTGCACCATATGTGGCGCGTGGAATCCACACGTTGGATCCTTTTAGCACGTGAATGCACATGGCACGTGAAGCAGATGCGCAGTGGTACTGTCCAGACCGTGGAAGCGTGGGGAGGCGCGTGGAAATGACGACAACATCTTTGGGAGGTGCGTGAAGGCACGTTAACCACTGTATTGGGTCAAAAATTTTCCAAATCCACCGATATGGAGCTGAAGAACCACTTGTGGTGGTTGTTTTGCTGAAAACAATAACCACAGCAGCACATATGGTACGTGGCCGGAGTGGCATAACCTTTTGAATGTGTGTGGTGGTGCATGAAAGCTTGGACAACTGTGATCTTGGCGACTAAACTCATTGGCGTCTAATTTGTCGTCTCGAATGGCTACTGAGGCGATTGGTTGAGCGTGGTGGCACGGGTAGAAAGTCAAGGACGTAGGTGGAGAGCGAGGATGTCTAGGATGGTGAGATCAGCAGAGGGAATGCCAAGAAACGTCAATAACATTTATTGAAGGCCAAAAGAAAGTGGCTCTGATACCATGTTGAAATATGTGAGTAAACATAAAATATAAAAATAATAGCAGAAGTAAGAGAGAGAAAGAGATATAAAGAATTACGGGTGGTTCGGTGTTAGACATCTACGTTCGCCACTCGGAAAAGCCCTTAGGGCTACATTGTGCTCACTAACTTTATTTGTCTACAATATAAAGGTCTCTATCTATAGGGTAAAGATTAAATATAAGTATGATAATTAAATCTTGGAGATTTGATTACAATTAACTCTAAATAGAGAATATTTTAATATCAACAAAATATAGAATATACGAAAAATATATTTTATTTTCCATATATTCTAACAAGCTTGATCTACTTTCCTCTATCAGCCCTGACCCTCAACAGAGTCAACACACCCATCCACTATCTTCCTCGGCTCTCTAACTGTCCATCGCTGGCCTCCGCACCTCCATGCTATGTCCCTGCGGTCTCAAGTGGTTCTCACGCGTTAGTGAGTGGTTTTCTCTCGCTGGTGTGTGATCCTCACGTGTTGGGGCTGTGACTTCCTACCGCCTTCCGCTATATTTTGGAGTTTTTTGCTGTTTTTTAATTTTTTGCTGTTTTTGTTCTTGTTGCTCTGGCCCTTGGGTCGAGGCCGATTTTGTTTTCTAACCTTTAGGGTTTGAGATGAGTAGATCGGTGTGAGAAGCTATCTCTCATGACCAGATAAATAAAGTTGGTGTAATTTTGGGCTACCCATATTTTAGATCTAGTCTGCTTAGAGCAGATATATTCTTTAATCGGTGTTCTACATGGGTGAGAAGAAGATAATGTCATAGATATGATTTTTCTTTTTCTGTGACTGTGTAAGTTCATAGCGTTGTGTTATGATTATCTGCGCTTTATGCTACTAATGATAGTTAAAGCTCATGATTTGTAAGAGCTTTTTGCTCATGACTTTTATCAATGGATTATGGAAGATTCACACTAAAAAATTATATATATGTTTTTTGTATTTGGTGTTGGTGCAAGTTAATATATAGGTTGAACCATTTTATAATAATTGAACATATAGTTTGGATCGTCATGAATGAATGGTGGCACATGTTATATGGGATTTGACAAGGGCGGAATCAAGATTTCTTGTGTGCAGGGGTCTGAACTAACGTGTGTGTGTGTATTTGAGAATGATAAGTAGTATTTCTTTATCTTTCTTTCTATATATATATAGTTCCTCTGTGTGTGCACGCAAATTTATGAAATGATATATCAGTTTGTAAATGATTTTGTAATAAGTTTACTATTATTACATGGTTCATGATGAAATTCTTAAAAAAAGTTAATTTTTTAAGTAGATATTTGATCATTTCACTATGTATTACATTAAACTTTCTTTAATTACATTACATTTCGGGAAATTATATGCTAATTGTAAAGATTTTATGATTAACTATATTTATCTAAATTATATATTAAAGGATAAAATTTGAACATTTTATCACGAATAACAATAACCATTTGTAAAGTAAACCATATAATTGAAAATAAAAGTAAAGGAAAAGTTCACATATTCTATTCAAATTATCACTTAATTGATAATGTTACACTCAAACTTTTAATTGTTTGAATTTTTAAGGATCTTATTGAATAATTTGTAGGATCATTTTTGTCTTTTTGTTAGTCTAAGGAAGATATTGACAATTGTTTGATAGTTTGGGAGGATATATTCATAATTGAAAGTCTTGGGGAAGGGGACTTGTCAATTGAGTAATAGTTTGAAGAGGATACGTAAACTTTTTTTAAAATAATAATAATAATAATAATAATAATTAAGTAGCTATGAACTTACTTAGTAAACATAAAGAGTAATTATATATGTCAATCCTATCTCTATCTTGTGTCAAATAAAATTGATACGGCTTTTAAAATAATCATTGAATTTACAATGAATCATTATTAATTTTTTATTAGTAATTTTAAAAGTCACATAAATTTTAATAAACATAAAAAAAAACATAAAAATTGACATTTATCATTACTCAATCAAAAAACTATCACATCAGACCCAACCACAACTTATCCCAAATACTCCATTCAGTCATTGTTGAAGACCGTTTCAGCCCCACGTGTCCTTTACCTGGCATCCCTTTTTCCAAACACGTTATTCTCTCCTCACCATTAGATTTCCCCAAGTCAATCCTCACCATCCAAGCCTCCTCAACTTTTACGCCCACGTCTTGCCAAGACCCTTCACAGTCGCACCACTCTTCTTCTCCTATTCGGTCTACTACCTCATTTCTTTGTCTTCTTCCTCAACACACGCTCCAGGCACTGAAACTCCCTATTTTTGGCATTATGTGCCTTCATTAATGGTTATTTGTGGTGGGTGCACCACCAAAGGATGGTCACCACAACTGTTTTACTAGTAATGTAAGCCACTTGAAGTCGAATTCGACCTCCTTACTAGTATTTGATGATATGTGACAATATTCCGAATAGTATTGTACCATAGATCCCTCGGAACAGTGCCAACTTGATCGGGAAAGGGTTAAAGGTCTAAATAAACCATACAAAAAATAGCTATGACTACTAATACTTATATAAATAACACATGATTTCTTGCATTAAGATACAAGTGATTTGTTATTGAAACTATGCCTATACCGTCTCAAAATAAAATATATTTTTCTGTGGCATATTAACAGAGACAACACATTATTTTTGAGAAAAATCCATGCATGATCTAAGAAGGTTACAAATAGTTAAGCTCATTGCATAACTCAATTTTATAATAATTTACTTACTAAGTCGTGAATTTATACGGTTACTTTTCCACCTTTAGAATACATTGGTGTTTTGCAATTTAGCAAGTTGTCAAGCTGTAGAGTGGGAAATTCGCTATAGTGAAGATGCCGAGCAAATGACTCACATAATCAAGTTTGCTTAGTTAGAAGTTAGTCATTAATGTTATTAAAAATTTTGTTTGAAAGCTCTAAGTCTATATGATTATATATGTTACTATTTATAGATTTATGTTAGTTACCTCATATCATTTATTTATGCTTTCCACAATAGTATACTCTAATATATTAGTGTTTTGTAGTGGCTCTAGTTAAATTACTAGTTAATTAATATGTAGGCGCTACGAGTAACACTCCAAGTTAAGTATATTTAATTATTTAATTTTGGGGGTGTTACAATGATGGGGGCTGTAGACAAAAAGTATAGACCAAGGTTAACACACATATACAACTATTAGTAGACATATATAACATTGCTTGTATGAGTAAGAATGACTATATGGGCGACTATGTAAATCGGATGAAACTTATTTTAAAGGAACTTGCAAATGGTGATTGCCCAATATTAGACAAAATGAAAGTGACGACCATACTTAATATTCTTCATTTGTCATGGGAACATGTGGTAACTTCTTTGATATATAGTAACAAAAAATTTCCATGATATGCATAATCAATTTCGCCAGCTTAATATGACAGATCCTCTACCCATGCGTTGCTTGTGTTAGAAGAAGAGATGATGAAGAGAAGAATGAGAGGATGGACAACTAATAGACTGATTATGTCTCAAACCTCTCATGCCTCGACATTTAAAGTCAAACCCAAGAAATTCAAGAGAAGATGGCAAAGGAAGCCAAAATGTGAAAATAAAGTTAAAAGAACATGCTTCAGGTATAGAAAGAAGGGACACTTCAAGGCGAATTGTTCAAGGAACAATGACATAAGAAAATTGTAATGATAGTAACTGCAACAATGATGGTAGAACAAATAAAGAATTCTTGGTGGACAGATTCAGTAATGATAAGACACATAGCAAGAGACTGAGAAATTTTTGTAGATTTTTTATTTTTTTTTTTTTAAAAAGGCAGTCGAGGAGCATAAGCAACAACACTTACAATGACGTGTTAAGAGAAGAAAAATGTAAGATTTCTATCAATGGGTCATTCATTGTTTTAAATGAAGTTTTGTATGTACCTGATATCCGTAGATATATATATTTATGACTGTATTAGATAAGAATGGATACATAATTAAATTCAAGTATAAAAAGGTCTATATTAGGAAGAGAAATGTATTAGTAAAGGGTGTAAAAGTGGATGAGTAATGATAAATGTCAACCCTCATGTCTACCTTGTGTCAATCAAAATTGATATTGTTTTTAAAATTATTATAGATCAAAAGTCAATAATAATCTATCATTTTTCATTTGTCATGAGAACATGTGGTAACTTCTTTAACATATAGTAACAAAAAATTTTCCATGATATGCATAATCAGTTTCGCCAGCTTAATATGACAGCTCTTCTACCCATGCATTGCTTGTGTTAGAAGAAGAGATGATGAAGAGAAGAATGAGAGAAAGGACAACTAATAGTCTGATAATGGCTCAGACCTCTCATGCCTCGACATTTAAAGTCAAACCTAAGAAGTTCAAGAGAAGATGGCAGAGGAAGCCAAAATGTGAAAATAAAGTTAAAAGAGCATGCTTCAGGTAAAGAAAGAAGGGACATTTCAAGACGAATTGTCCAAGGAACAATGACAGAAGAAAATTGTAATAATAGTAACTGCAACAACGATGGCAAAACAGAAAATGAATTCTTGGTAGATGGATTTAGTAACGATAAGACACATAGCAAGAGGTCGACAAATTTTTGTAGATTTTTTTTTAAAAAAAGGCAATCGAGGAGCATAAGCAACAACACTTACAGTAACGTGTTAAGAGAAGAAAAATGTAAGATTTTTATCAATGGATCAGTCATTGTTTTAAATGAAGTTTTGTATGTACCCGATATCCGTAGAAATATATATTTGTGATTGTATTTAGATAAGAAGGGAAACATAATTAAATTCAAGTATAGGAAGGTCTATATTAGGAAGGAAAATGTATTAGTAAAGGGTGTAAAAGTGGATGAGTAATAATAGCTATCAACCTCTATGTCTACTTTGTGTCAATTAAAATTGATGTTGCTTTTAAATTTACTATTAAATCAAAAGTCAGTAATGATCTATCATAAATTCAATGGTGATTTTAAAAGTTACATTATTTTTACTTGACACAAAGTAGACATATAGATTGACATATATATTTACTCAAAGTGGATAATATGTACTTAATAAAAGTTGATAAAAAAGTTTCAATTTTTGATTATTGGAATGTGTAAGTGAAAATAGTACTTCTTTTATGGCATTTAAGATTGGATCACATAAATAAAGATAAAATGATTAGAATGAGTAGGAGTGAATTACTGCTACAAGTTAATTATGAAGATTTTAATACATGTGAATCATGTATTAAGGAAAAAATAATAAGTCTTTTTCAAAACATTGGAAATCATCAGATTTTGCTAGAAGCAATCTACTCTTGGAGAGTTTTAAGAACTAAGCCACATAGAGAAATGAAATCCTTTATTACCTTTACTGATGATTATTCAAGATATAGATACATTTACCTTCTCAAACATAAGTATGAAGCTATTGAGAAATTTAATGAATACAAATTGGAGGTAGAAAATCAATTAGGAAGATCCATAAAGAGCTTGAATAATGATAGCGGATGACAAGAGAGGATCTTTCCCACAAGGGAGGATCTTTCCCTTTTTTCCTCATTTATTTAGAATAAAAAAAACAAATGATAGAAGATGTGAGTATGAAGTCATAGATTCTTTTTGCAAGGAAAATGGAATAAGATATTTATATACAATGCCTTATAAGCCTTAGTAAAATGACATCGTAGAAAGGAGGAGTAAAACTCTAATGCATATGATAGGATCCATGATGGTGTATGATGATTTACCCATAAATTCTTAATAGAGTTGAGACGAATATGAAGAAAAGGCTACCTAAAGACACCTTTAAAACCTGAAGATTAAGTTCAACGGCACGTAGTCTAAATACTTCGAGGTTGTAAATGGGCTGACAATCAAAAGACAAACTACAATCACAAACATACAAGCCACAGGACAGCAACAAACTGATAGAGCCAGAATTCCTACTGAGAGAGAGAGAGAGGGTAAAGGCACCCTAGAGCTCGGCAGGCACCAATTTTCACGGTCACACATTTTGAACTCCAAGCCACGGACTGCTTCACTTCACTGCCAAAAAAAAAAATTTATAAAGAATTGAGGCCAAAAACAGAACAAAAATTGTTGCTAAAAAGCAAATAAGCTACCTCTGCATCTTCACCTCCACCCGCTTTAGCAGAACTGCCCAGCTTCTGAGCATCTTCAGCTGCAATACAAGCAAACAACAGAAAATACCGACTCACCCAGAAACATAATCAATATTTAATGCAAAAGGCCAATAAAATAATGGATAATAGGAGATGAGTTTGGAACAAGTAAGAGGGAGAAACCAAGTTCTAATCACAGTTCCACAAGATATTGACAAAATCACAAAATTATTAGATTATCAGCATATGCATCCAAAACCCTCTATTTTATGGAACAGGAATAACCTAACTCATCCCTTATAGATGAATGGTTTCTAAAATAGTTCTGACATCCGGGAGTACTGAAGAGAACTAGGTCAATTTTAGATAATTATAAAGTAAAAAAGAAAACAAACCCGATATTTGTCAATATAACTTACTAGCAGTCCCTGATGAAATAAGACATCTTGTTGAATTACTCATTTTGGATAATGACCAGAGTAAACAGCATATATGCAAGTTTCAAACGCCAGTAGGGACAAAAGAATCCACCTCAATTGTCTTTCTCTGAACTATTCTCAGATCATTACTTTCTTTAAAATACCATCTTTGATTAATTTTTCAATAAGTCTTAATATAACTGTACACATGAACATAAGCAAACAGTTCTCATTTTACAGGTTCTATTCAAGACCCTAGATGGCAATGCATGTTTTCTGGATCTGAATATAGAAGGTTCCTCAGCTTTCAAAATTTATCATCCTTTTGAGATCATATACTCAAATTGACTCAGAGACCTTACTCCCTCCAGATAATGTCCCATCTAACTTGAAGTCACCACTGTTAAACTAATTTATACTATCTTACCATTAGTACCATTAGGCATGATTGCAAGTAATGCCATCTACCTCTAACATATAGAACAAACAACCCCCCCCCCCCCCCAAACCTATATATATATATAGAGAGAGAGAGAGAGAGGGATCACAGAACTGTGTAACATAATAAGACAAGTCATGAATTTGCAAAAAGATAGACAAGCATCCTTCCCTCTTTCTCGATACAACAGATATAGCATGAGCTTTTTACCCAAGAAGAGGTTAAATCATGAAATTTGATAGCAGTGACTAAAGTATCATTACAAGTAAAACTATTTGTAAAAGTTAAGGTAACATTAATTTATCTTAGAAAGACATAGGAATTACCTTCATTCTCTGGGATGTCAGAAGTCCACAATGTGAGGTTGTCCCTCAAGAGCTGCATAATTAACGTGCTGTCTTTGTAAGAGTCCTCGCTCAAGTTATCCAACTCCGAGATAGCTTCATCGAAAGCTTGCTTTGCCAGGTGACAGGCTCTGAGGTACAAAATTAGCATGTATGAGGTACAAACAAGTAAACTTCCTCTCTCTCTCTCTCTCTCTCTCTCTCACACACACACACACACACACAAACAAAGAAACTATTCTATAGTAAATCCTTATACCTTTCAGGAGAGTTCATAATCTCATAATAAAACACAGAGTAGTTCAAGGCCAAACCCAGTCTGATGGGATGAGTAGGAGGTAAATCAGCCTCTGCTGTAGTAGAAGCTGTCTGAAAAAAGAATTTGGCAGGAGGTAAACAGATTGGACCAATTCAAATGGTCAAAAGAGTTGAAAACCATTTTAGCATTTTACAGAAAAAACAGAGCTGAGAGTTTGTCCCTCAAGCCAGTATAAAAGTTTGAACTCTACTTTTTTCATCATCCACAGAGTCTATATATATATATATATATATGACAAGGGTTAAAAGCAACATCTATTTTGAAAAATTAGATGAAAGGTCATAAGGGGAAAAGAAATTCAAGAAACAGCATGAACTCTTCAGTGAAAACAAATACCTTCAAATGGCACAATGCACAAGTAACTATACAGTGTACCACAAATGCATAGAGCATACATCCTTGCAATCAAAGGATCAACTACCAATTCTTCATTGTTAATTTAAAATCATAACAACATAGCCTTTAGCCATCTCAATCCAATAAGATCCTAGTATTAGGTAACACCAGAACCTAAATGACAGGCAAGACAATCATATATATTTGCATTTGGTATTTCCACTATCAACATCAAAACTTTAACACATTTGGTTGTGACAGAACACAAAAAATAAAATAAAATAAAAATCTAGGCTCGGATTCATAATTTGTGTTTCCTTCCTTTTTATGATCCTTCACTTTCTTAGCCAAAAAACAAAGCACAAACCCAATCCAAGAGCATCCAAAACCGACAATACCTGATACGCTTTCTTCGACTGATCAGCAGCCTCTTCCCTCTCATTACCAGTTGTGAACTCCGCCAAATACCGATAATAATCCCCTTTCCTGCAACCACACCGGAAACCCTAAGTCCTACCCAATCAAATAACCAAAATCATCCAAACCACGGCTATCACCAAAGAAGAATCATTCACATTTTGTAGAAGAACACGGTGGACTCTCCGGCCGTGCACGCAGGGATGAGATGCTCGTCGATGACAATCATGATGTCGCCGCAAATGCTGGAGAGCTCTGACTCTATCTTGCGCCTGTACTCCTTGATCCGCTCCACGTTCCGATCATTCCCTTTGGCTTCCTCTTTCTGCTCGATCGACGATAGGATCCTCCACGACGCTCTGCGAGCTCCAACCACGTTCTTGTACCCGACGGACAGTAGGTTCCGCTCATCCACGGTCAGCTCCACTCCCAGCTTCGCCACTTTCTTTATCGCATCCACCATTTCTGCCAAAAACCAAAGGATTATAACTAAAACACAAGCCATACCACCAGTTCCGATGCCGAAAAAATGCAGGAAAAAAAAAAACACAAATGTAAGAGTGGTTTTCTCAGCAACCAAACAGATGATTAGGGAAAAAAACAAAAAAAAACAAAAACAAACCGTCGTAGCGCTCGGCTTGCTCGGCAAGCTTAGCGATGTAGACGTAGTTCTCTCTTTCTTCGCCGAATGCCATGGCCAATCTCTAGCTCTGTGTGAGTGTGTGACTGAGGGTCTGAGCAGAGCAAGGTGGGTGGTTTGGTTGGGTGCACTGGTTGGAGGGAAAGTATAGTGTGAGGGGAAAGAGCGGTAATGTGAATGTCCCACGCGCGGCCACTTCGGGTGAAAGGAGCTCTGCCGGGTTTCTAATTGGGCAGTGATGGCGAGACTTGACGCTCGAGTGACGTTAGATGGAAGAGCAATGATGGGGGTGGGCCAGCTGACTCAGCTCTGGTGGTGGAATTGGAGCCCAAAGTAGAACAAAGGCTGTCAAATTTATGGGCTTTTTTCTTTTTAGGGTTCTAAAATTATGGCTTTATTTTTTTCTTTGGTCAGAAAGATCACTTGCCCTAAAAAAAAAAAGAAAAAAAGAAAAGAAAAGATCATGCCTTTTAGCCTTTAGTTCATATGTAGTCAGGCTCAAAACGAGGGAAATGATTGTTTTTATTTTTTTATTTATTTTTTGTTTATTTTATATAAAAAGATTTTTAAATTTATCATTAAAGGCTATATATGTGGTCTCAAAATTTAATAATAAATATGAATATCTTTTATATGAAAATAAGTAAGAGATGAATACGTACTATTTTTCAAAAAAATGAAAGAAAAAAGAAAAATTCAAAGACCAATGAACGCTTTGAGTGCTCGATTGTTTTTTTATTTATTTTTTAATTGAGGAAGAGTGAACTGTGTTCATTGTAACAGCGCAAAAATTACTTTTTATATTTAAAGATTCTATATTTATCCGCTGTAGAATAGTAAAATAAGAATCGGAATAAAGAAAAAAAATGTGCTAGTGGTTTACTTGGTTAGTAGAGCATAGAGATGGCTTAGCTATTTGTCTTCATAATTTTTTTCTCGTCATGTAAAACAAAAATGCAAAATGTATTTTTTATGCAATGATGATAAGTGTCACACTACAAGTGGGTTGAATACTGTAGTGTGACACTGGTCTCATAATTTTTTTTATTAATTGTTCTCTCTTTCTTCAATATTTTAACAGTACTAAAATTATTAATGATTCTTTACCCCTGTATGAACTTCGAAGTACAAAGAAGTTGCATTAAAAATTGATAAATATTGCTTAGCATTTTTTTTTTTCTTAAAAAAAAAAAAGTTGATGTGAATGTGCAACATAAACAAAAATTTTTAGTTGCCTGTTTACGTGTTTACTAGGCATAAAAGTGGCAAAAATCACGTATTTGACGGATTCACTAGTCCACAGCCATTGAGGCCAAACACATGAACGCGTGGACGAAATTACTGGGATAAGTTGATATGAATTTGGGAATAGGAATGCCATATATTGTGGATAAGTTTATTATCAAACCATTTCTTAAGGTTTAAATTTTATCAATTTACTTCATAAGGTTTTAATTCTTTATCAAAATAGATCTCTTATCAGGATCCCATTAATTTTTTAGAGTCCATGCCACGTAATACCCGATTAAAAGCTGACACGTCATTATAGCATGTACATGTTACTGGCTTGCCATAGCATGACACATCATTTTTTTTAATTAAAAAAAAAAAAATCACCCCCAAAAATGATGCGTTTTGATTGACTACTTATAATCATCTCCCTATATATGAGTGGCAGTTTTTTTGTTCTTATTTAGATAATAAACATTAGTCTCGTCCCCTTCGCATCGTCATCTAATAATCAATTGTTTTCACCATATAATACTGTACTATTGGCACGCCACATGGAAGCCTATATTGAACAACATGAAGTAGATATAAACTTGTTCAACCAATGGAAATATTTTTGTTTTACATTGAATCGTGCGATTTTCTCACAAGTTTCAGCTATGGCGGTACTTGGCTTACTGAAAAAGAAGCAACAATAAACAAAGCAAAAAAGAACAAGATCATACAAATGGGGGATTGTGGTTTTACACTTACATATCCTACAGGCTGGCAGCAATGAACGAGGAAGATTCTTGTTGTTTTAAGCTGTCTGCAACGTGAGCAACCACTCCAACACCAGCATTGTGCAGCCACTCATTTTTCACCTAAAATTCAAGCAAGAATCAAATTAAAGACTGAAACCAAGGAGCAAACATCTCCGAATGGAAAGTTGGGTGCAGTCGGTACATGAATGTTGTTATGGGCGAAGAAGCGCCAGAATGCAGAATGAAAGCTGACATCAACCTTTTTCCATCCTAATTGCTGTAATCCACGTATCATTTCCTCTGTTTACAAACCAAAACTATATCATCATTTGTTGCCGTGTCACACAGTAAGAATCTCATTAAAGAATTATCACATCATCAGTTTCTGTGGCAAATTGATATTACCTTCCATGATTTCATGATACTCTACTGTATTTTCTGTGTTGGGTGTATTTTGTGCAGCTTCCTTTGCTTTGGCTGCTTCCGGACGGAAATGGGGACCATCGGAGGCAACTGGGGGACAATACTCAACATCAACAACATGCTTGTAACCATCCAAAGATCGGCGAGGGGGCTTCCAATTAAATGGGAAATGTCAGGATGATGCATAAACATAAGGGCGGACTCTTGATTTAAAGTTTATAATTCAACAATTTCCATAACAAAAATAATTCGGTACTGCTTTTTCTAGCATGGGAAAAACCCTTGCAAAGAACATTTCTAATTGCTGGTTTCCAACAAATAATAGATATTACAATATCTCGAGATTTAATTACATATTTTAAGAAACTATAAAAGACCAAGAGTTAAAAGATCACAAGAATATTACAGCATTTGGAAAAGATGCCCAAAAGATAACTAAGATCTAGCATATCTCTGTACCAGAAATCTTGAAAGACAACTCACAACAACCAAAACAAGATCAAAAGACATCTTTTATGTCAGAACCATGAATGAGAAAAAACCTAGCAACCCCAGTATTTGCCCATATTCACTTATAAAATCTCTAAGAACACAACCCACATCCTCCTGCAGTCCGACCTGCAGTTTCAAATTCCTATCGATATCTAAACAAATCATCTGAGAGAAATTTTACTTAAGGATACGAGTCTAATGCTACAAAATTTGTACGCCATCATAAGCATATTTCTTGCATGCAGATTTGAGATACTTGAATGTTCCTTATTTGAAAGGCATGGCCTGCTCTTATTTAAGTTAGCCCACTTTCTCCATCCCCAAAACGGGCAAGCACTGCACCACTGTTGCCCAAAATATGTTTCTGTTCTGCATTTTTAGGGATGCAATTTGGTTCAAGGGATTACAAGTTGCAATTCTTAAGCTGAACCAAGGTTGCGGAAACTCTATTCATGTACAACAAGCTAGCTTATAAATTTCTGAAGCAAGAACTCCCTACAATAAAGCCGCTACGACAAAAATTGCCAGGCTGGGTTGCTGAAGTGAAAATCCCAATATGATATGGTCTCTCTTTGATTTGCATCATACTCCTTATGATGTAGGACAGGCCAGCGGGTTCCCGAGACAACACTAAGGGGTTCATCCTCGAGAGGCCATCCCGAGGAGCCCAACCCAGTTCTACAAACAGTTTTTTTTTGTACCAATGGGTTTAATGCGCCCAATTCGAGGATCTTGACCAAGGAAAGTGAAGACTAAGTTGACCAAAGATGATTTGGAGAATATCCCGCATAATAGTTCTCCATAATAATTTCCATCTTTAAATTTTTTTGGTACCAAGTATTTCCATAATTATTATATTTTTCCTCTTTTGTTATATTTCCATTCTTAAAAGATTTTACTCTTTTGTAGCTTTAGAGATTCACTATAAATTTAGATCAATTGTATTGAAATAATCAATTTTTGCCATCAATTATATTATTAGTTTTCTTTATCAACATGTGTGTTGATTTGGTATATTGAGAACACAGTTTTTCTTTCACATCTATCCCTTTCGCTACGCGATCTTACCATCAACTTTTATAATTATAAAGCTGCTGATTCATATTCATGGCTTACCATAAAAGCGTTATTCAGCTAGTTCTTGATTTATTGCAATGTGTTTTCATATGCAGAAATCCTATTAGAATCAGCCAAATCATGATTGAAATTCAGCCATTCCTCTAATAGCAAACTGGTGGACAATTCCCCAAGGAATAAAATAGTTAGGGAAAAACAAGCAAAAAACAGACCATAATGAGTCATCCTCAAGTGAATTGTATATAAAGCACTAGAAAAAGAAGCAGAAAAAGAAAGGTTGAAATGAAAAGCAAAAAAGTGCAACTAATGTTATACGCCTACCATTGCACCAACCAATTCATTTTTATCCTAACTTAAAAAAATAAAAATAAATAAATAAATAAAACAAAAAAAGAAAAAGAAAAAAAGATAACACTCTTTTAATCAATCTATTATCTCTCTATCTCAGTCCTTAATAGAACACTCACATACTGAATAATAGATAACTCGACACTTAAAACCATCAGTACATGATGTAGTCCAAGAGAAATTACAGACTCACCTTAGAGAGTTCTGACTCCCTCCTTATGGAGGATGTGCGCCAGCCAACCATATCTATGTGATGTTAAAGATAGGGATATAACTAAAAGAGAACAAATAATAAGAGAGTTAACACAGCCAACTCATTAAGACAAATAAAGGAATAATATGAGTGGATACGATCATAAGATACATTTGCATAAAGAATGCGGCATCGAAAACCACCTAGGGCTGATCTGCAAAGCAAAACAGATTAGAACCATTGAACTACAGTAACAGAGAAGAAAATGTGTTTAGTAACTAAGCATCCTTTCTTAACTTACATAAATTTTCCATCTTCACAATCAGATGCCATTCTCAAAAGAAGAGGTGGTCTTTCGGGTTTACCATCAGTAAGGAACAGCTGACTACCAGTTCGGCCAACAATTATAGGAGCTAATGGTGGAGCCAACTTCTCTAAGATGGGAACCCCAAAGAGGAATGGTAGCTGAAGAACAACCATAAAAATTAAAATTGAAAGAAAAAAGGGAATCTGAACCGTGTGAAATCAGGTGCTACTAGTCATGAACAATCATAAACTAATAACATATTTATAATTTTTATGAAATTCATGAAGCATCAACATAAGTAAGGGATAGCTGGATACAAAAGATTATTGAGCACTTATAATTTAGAAAGAAAAATGCTGTTTCTCACTATCGAATCCAGCAGACTACTGGTCGAAAAGGATTATTAATTGTTGGTGTACTAATAATTATTTAATAGTCTATAATTGTTGTTGTTGTTTTTTTTTTTTGTCATTATTTACAATTTTGTGGTGAAACTCACAGCAACACATTCCCTCATCACAATAATATATTTCCTAATCATTCTTATCTTTTTTTTTCTAATGAATAGTCACTTATCATTAGATTACTGTATCTTAATTCTTTAATACTTTGTAATTATTATATTTTTATGTAATTATTTCATATCTTAAAGATAAAATTAACAATGTTATAAGTGTAGTGTTATAAGTGTTATTCAGTATAGTAGTTGCCAAAGCCCTATAGGTCAAATGGAACTTCCTTCCCCTATAAAAGTGGAATAGAGGGTGAGGTCGTCGGTTCAAGACCTAAGGCGTGTGCATAAATTACTCATAACAAAAAACATACTACTTTGCAATCAAAATTAATAAAGGAAAAAAGGTCAAGCAACCAACCAAGTAAACAACTTTAACATTTGGCCCTTTTTCTTTTTCTTTTTGAAGTATACTTATTAACATTAATTTTTTTATAAATACTTTTTGACATTATTATATGAGAATGTGTAATAAAACCAATGGAACTCTTGAATGTTAGAGAATTACACCTTTTTTTTTAAAAAAATAATTAATAAAGATATCGTTAAAAGCATAATATACACAGAAAGTATACAAGAGAAGCCACTTAGGTATTAAAGGCAAAAAGAATAAAAAAATCATGATAATTAATCACTAAAAGAGAAATATAAAGAACTGTCCAAAGATACAAAGTATTAAAAAATAAATATTTCAACTCCTCCAAAGTAATCTTGCGATCCTCAAAACACCTACAAGTCATTTTCCTTCATAGACATCACAAAAGGCACGAATGCACCATCTTTTATACAGCATCACTACAAGTGCTACCGGTAGTCTACCAATATCTTAGATTCGTAATTTTAAATACAAGGAGGTGAAGGAGAATGCTGCTCCTTTTTCAACTCTAACCCCTGCTCCTCAGAAATTTGTTCCCACGAGCCAAGAGCAACTAGTGACTGCTGGACCTCCTCCAATCCCAGTGTCTGAGATGCCAGTTTCTAGCATTGTGAGTGTTGTCGGCACGTGAGGTCACATTCCAATGATATTGTTAAGGATTTGGTAGTTTTGTAGTTTGTTGGATTAGCGATAGGTTATTTGGGTTATTTCTAAGTTGAAGCCAAAAACATTTGAAATTCTGTCTGAGATTGGGAACGGCGGCATTCGTTTTGCCAAGAGGAGCAGAGGAATTTACTGCACAGTGCTATTAGGCAAGCTGAGTGTGGGTGGTTGTTAAAGACAGTGGAAGAATTGATTAGAGGAGACAATCATCAGGATTTCCGTTGGACTTTTAGAGTGGGTAGTATAGTGCATGTTGCATAGAGGCATATGAATAGCCATGTTAGGTTCCTGGAGGTATTGGAGCATGGTGCCAGAGGGCGGCGTAGCTTCATCATCATCCTGGACGGCCGAGAAAGGAGTGGGTAGAGGAGTTGTGTTGTTTAGATGAGGAAGGTGGTTCATTATTTTGAGAAGAAGGATTCTACCAGAAGTAGATATGGTAAGAAGCACGATGGCACCCGGTTGATGCTAAGGTCGAAGGATAAAGGACGACAGTCGTTTGTGGAGGTTCTTGTAGTGAAGGGACATTCTCAAGAAACAGTGCCGTCGAGTGCAGGTACAGTGGGTATTTCGGGGACACAAGGTAAGTGTAATGGAAGTTTGTGACATGAAGGAGGAGCAGCCGTTACTCGGATTTTTTGGCATGCAAGCTAGCAGAGAAAGCATGATCTTTTCATCGTCGAACGTGAAGGATCTCCTAATTTTTTGGTCTATAAAAGAATTTTTACTTTCCTTTAAAAGGGAAGTGGAGAGGTATCTGGAGAAATTAGAAGTGGGCCAAACATATGGGCCTGGGATTGTTAACTCGATGGGTAAGCCCACTGCAAGCGATAAGGCGATGGTAACGGGGGAATGAAGGAGTGGGTTTAAAAGGAATGGACCCAATTGATTCAGGGGCTAAAAGGGTCGGATGGGAAGCAACCTACGGGAAATGGGGAGAATAAGCTGATCTCTAGTAAGGCTGAGGTGAAGGAAAGAGCTAAAGCCTAGACACTTTCGAAGACATGAGACAGGTCTGACCCGATATGCGGGGCAGTGTATCAGCGGCGGTCCCAACTGATAATCAAGGCGAAATGGAGAGTGAAGGAGAAGTGGTGAGTTCGAGCAAGGCTAGTAAGAGAGATGCTTCTCCGACGGTACCTTGGCAAGAAACTGCGAGTATTGTAGTCGTAGAGGAAGTTGATGTTGGGTTACCAACAATAGTTCAGACGTCAACGAAAGAAGTTGAGGGAGCATTTGGGTCTTTCACAGACAAGACCAAAGGATTTAGTGATGTCGGTGGGGAGAGAGTCGATGTTGGAGTTCCAGCAAGCTTGAAAATTGTTCAGATGATAACAGAGAAGCAATCGAAATGTTTGGGTCTTACACAAACAAGACCGAAGGAATATTTGATGCCGGAAGGGAAGGGGTTCTATGACAAGAGATTGGGTTGTTGTTATAGGGGAGTTTATCGAGTATTGCGTCTAACGGTGGTTCAAGAGATATCAATGAACGGAGAGGTTAGGGGGTAAATTGATCCTTGGAAGTGGGGATGCATTTGGAGAGTTCTTCAATTTAGGGGGTCAACTCTCACTTAGGTGATCAATATTTGCAACAGGTGGTAGATGATGGACAAAAAAGTAAAGGGCCCATTTTGAGAAGAGGACATCATGAAAGTTTTAAGGAGTTTCATAGCCAAGGGAAGTTTGAGAAGAGCTTTAATGCTGCTTTTGTATCCCTCATCCCTAAGTCAGGGTAGTGGAGATTAAGGATTTTCGCCCTATTAGTTTAGTGGGTGGTGTGTATCCTGGCGAAGAGGTTGAAATTCGTATTGGAAAAGATTATTGGAAAAGATTGTTTCAAGTTCACATAATGCGTTTCTCAGAGGTAGAGAATTTTTGGATTCATCTTGGTAGCTAATGATTCTGTTAATTGGAAGTTTCTACTTATCAAAAAAAAATTTTGTTAATTATAAGTTTCTATTATATTTGTTGAAGAGATATGGCTTTGGGGAGCGATGACGAGTTTGGATAGCGCATTGCATATCTACGGTGTGATTTTTCATTCTTATTAATGGTTCTCCTTCTGTTTTCTTTAGCAGCTCGTGTGGATTAAGGCATGGGGATTTGTAATTTCCATTATTGTTTGTGGTTGTTATGGAGGAACTGGGCAGGATGATGTCTATTACAATGGACAGGGCACTCTTATCAGGATTTTCAGTGAGGTTGAGGAATGATGAAGAGATTATAGTGTCGCATTTACTGTTTGCAGATGATACTTTGTGAGGCTAATTGTGAACAATTTTGTCATCTGCGGTGTCTCTTCTTATGTTTAAAAACGGTGTTAGGGCTAAAGATTAATTTGTCCAAATTAGAGATAGTTTTTGTAGGCGATGTCGATGATGTAGGGGTTTGGCTTGTATTCTTGGGTGGGGTGGCTTATTTGCCGATGAAGTATTTGGGTTTTCCTTTGAAAATTTCTTACAAGGCTTCGACTATTTAGAATGGCATTATCGAGAAAATGAAACATCATCTGGCAGGCTAGAAGAGGCTTCTCTATCTAAGGGAGGCAGGTTAACTTTGATAAAGAACACTCTTTCTAATATGTTGACATATTAGTTCTCTATCCCCTATTCTGGTAGGCATGATAGACTTGAAAAACTTCGTAGGGATTTTCTAGGGTGGACTTGGCAATGAGTTTAAGTTTCATTTAGTGAAATAGTCGAAAATTTGTACTCTTATAAAATCAAGAGGGGTGAAAAATCTAGTTTAGTTTAACCAAACTCTTTTGAGGAAGTGTTCTGGCAGTATGCTATGGAAAGCAATGCTTTATGGAGATCGGTGGTAGAAACAAGTATGATAGTTTAAGGGAAGGTTGGTGTTTTAAGGAGGTTGTGGGGCCCTTCAGACTAGGAGTGTGGAAATATATAAGGAGGGGTGGGAAGTTTATCTAAATATGTTAGGAATAAGGTGAGAAATGGATCCAAGGTGAGATTTTGGCATGATTTAGGGTATGGGGAACATCCTTTGAAGATTTTTTATCCGGACTTATTTAATATTGAACGTTGTAAGGATATGTGAGTGGCGGATCATATGCAGTTTTGAAATGAAAGTCTTCATCGAAATATATTTTTTACCAAACCAGTGCATGATTGGGAGGTGAAAGCAATCTCTTCTTTCTTTGATTTGTTGTATTCTCAAATAGTAAGGAAAGAAGGTGAAGATAGAATTTGTTGAATCCCATCCAAAAGGAAAAATTTTGAAGTGAAGTTTTACTATCATGTGTTATCAATTCCAGGAAGTTCTCTTTTTCCTTAGAAGAGTATTTGAAAAGTTGAAGCTCCTTTGAGAGTGGCGTTTTTTGTGTGGACAACGGCCTTAGGGAAAATCTTAACTTTGGATAACTGGAGGAAGAGGAAAGTCATTGTGGTGGATTGGTGTTGTATGTACAAGAAAAGTGGAGAATCTATTGATCACCTCATTCTTTCATTGTGAAATTGCAAGAGAATTATGGAGTTCGTTTTTCTATTTGTTTGGTATTGTTTGAGTTATGCCTAAAGGGGTGAGAGAGATGTTAGTGAGTTGGAGAAGACAAATGGAAAATTGTATGCTCTAGAAGTTTGGAAGTTGGCTGCTTTGTGTTTAATATGGTGTATTTGAAGAGAGTGGAATGCAAGGAGCTTTGAAGATCAATAAACTTCGATGTTAGAGATGAAAAATGTGTTGTTCCAATTCCTCTACACATGGACAGCCGCGTTCAATAGTCTGCCTGTTTCCAATTTTTCAGAGTTTTTGGTTTTTTTTTTTCTCCATATTAAGAGATTTTTCTAGTATACTTCCTCGGTATTAGGGTTACACCCCTTTGCATTTTTAATTAAATTGAATTACTAATTAAAAAAAACTCTTAGATTCGTAATTGAAACAATTTATCCTACTTACTTTTCTAGAATTAACTAAACAGCTATAGACCTAAATTAAAATTATTCCAAATGTTTTGAAAAATTGGCAAACAGTAACAAAATGCAACTTTATCTTCCCATGCACATGGATGCATACAAAACCCTCTACTGCAATAAGTTGAGCACGTGCATGTAGCAAAAATGCAAAGTTAGAACATAACAACCATAAAAAAAAGGGTGAAGTAGGCTAGACTGGCATTAATATAGGGTGATTACAACTGCAAAACTGTGCTAAAACAGACACAATGAGCTATACCCTTGAGGACAAACCTGCTTTCTCCCTCTCACCCCAAGATGTGGAGTTGCCAAGGTAATAAAATTGATTGGCTCCAATCCAGCAATCATACCTCGTCTTGAAGAGCATGCTGTTTGTGAATTTTCCACTGCAGAACTGGCAGGATCATCGGGTTCCCCACTACTTAATCCATGTGGTGTATAAAGAACAGCAAGAGCATATCTTGCAAACAAGCCACCAAGAGAATGGGCCAAGAATGAGATCTTTTTCAGGCTCTGTGTCTTTCGCACAACTTGCGTGACCTGTTTAGAACAAAATTAAGTCATTTCCGAACAAAGCCACAGGTTACATTAAATACAAATGGAGCTGAAAAATCTAAACATGCTTTTGCATAGTTTGAAGACTCACTTCATCTGCTAATCGCTTTCCAGCCCCCTCAATTCCATAGAACGTTTTAGTATAGGTGTTGGATGAACTTGCTGCATGCATGCAAAACGATACTAACACAAGGCTTTTGAAAGGAAAATCATATGCACAAAAATTATACTACCATAATTCTTAGCATCTTATTGTAACTTTTCGTGTCCCAATACAAATCGTGCTTGTACCATTGTTCATAAAGAACAAAGTTCAAGAATAGGACTTTTTTTTTGTCTTCTTTTTATTTTATTTTATTTTTCCAAACCACCTCTGACCTGGTCTTTTCTGTCATCTCTTCCAATTAAAACCCTCAAAATCAACTATTACTTCCTTTAAGTGGTGTGATTATTATTTCTCTTAAAAAAAAAAAGAACCTTCAATAAATACTAAATTGTTGAATTAGGAGGTCCAACCCATATCTTAATTAATTCTCTTAAATTGGAGGAAACTGCCCCAAAGAAAATAAAAAATAAAAAATAAAAAGAATTAACATACCATAAATCAAGAAGTTTCTCCCAAGACGCTTTTTTAACTCTGCTTCTACATATATCCAGTCACTTGGGCTGCACTACCCAAAAAATCTGTCAACTCAATATACAGTTAGAGATTAAAGCCCAAAAGAAATGTAACTGTGAAATGTTGCCAGGAACACTTAACTATGAAAGAACTGCCCTGAAACTCATCCAGATATGAACTAGTGTGAGAATCTTTTATTAATCAAAACTGTTTTAGTGAGAAAATTGCTGAAGTAGTGACCCATAAGAACATCCAACAGTGTACAAAAGAAGAAAAAAAGTATGGAAAAAAATTGAAAACCATATCAAGTTGCAAGGAAACACTATCCATTTTATGACCTTCCTCTTACTGATTACATATAAATCTACATTCATGGAAGTTGCTTTCAGTTAATAGCTAATCAACCTATCAAGTTGTACCAAACTGTAGTAACAATGTAGCAACAAATCACCTTATGCATATTTTCAAACGAAGCAGAACACATTTTTTGATAAGAACACATGTAACAAGAACAATAGCAATAATCCCTTTTTTAGTTGAATATGGAAAAGCCAGCAAAAGCAATTGGAGCACCAGCAAGTACAAAAGCTTCCGAAGTAGGAAATACATTTAATAGAATCATCGATTCATGATGACATCCAACTACACCACTAGTTCTACGATCATACTTTATCGTAGGTATTAATCAGACATGGTAAGCATTCTGTCAAAAATGTGCTACTCAGGCAAATACTTGATAGACCCACTCTCTTAGAACCCCACTCCCTCCCCTCCTTTGTCTTTCAGCGCATACCTCACTCCAAATGCTAAACCAATGAATGCAAGATTTGATTTATTTCTTAAGTTTTTTTTTTTTTTTTTGATTTATACTTCTGAAGCCCTACAACTTTGCAAGTATAAACCAGAGCCCAGTACCTGCTTAATTGATGAAAAGGGACTTCAGATTCTTGAATAGATTAAAGCTTAATACTCAAAGTAGCAATTAAAAAAGAAAGGAAACTGATAAAGGGTAATTTATAGCAGAAGATAATTGATCATAATCTAGAATAAAGCCTAAAAAATTTGGGTATCTTTCCCCAACTGAACAACAACTATACTGCATATGAATAGCATATGTCGTCACCCATCCACAACTTTTTCTGTCCTTTAGTTCTCACTCCCTCAATTTCTATTCTCTGTGTACACTATTTTGAGCATAGTCTTTGATCAACATATACCTCGCCAAGATGCCATGTACTAGGACAAGAAGATGATCGGGTTCAGTTTTCAAATTTGAAATGCCCCAGGATGATGCGGCATTGCCCTGGGTGGTGGTACCCATAGCTTGACCTTTACTGCCTTGAAGTCTCCAACTATTATTTGTGCCTGCACAAGTTCATCTAGCATCCTCGATGAAAATGAAAATTGGAGCATACTCACTCAAGGTATGACAGTATAATACATCCAAGGTATGCACATATAAATAAGATGATGCACGTAATTTAGCTTTTTGAGCATACAAGAGTTAACTCAAGTAATTCACCTTTTCGTTGTTGATGATCAAGATTGGGAAGAGCATCCATTGGTTTACAAAAGGAATATAATCCCAAATTTTTTATCAAATTCTCCTCTTGCACCAAACAATAGTCCTAACTCTTTACAGTTCTAAAGTTTTGAGATGTAGATTTTTTTCCCCCTTACTAAACACTTTTCCAAGTGATCAATGTTTGACTGATGGAAGCTGTCAAACTAATTTCGTGTCATTTGGGCTATGAAATTTTGGATGCTTTCAGCAGTATCTTTCTTTTTTCTTCTCCTTCCTATTGTATTCCTATTTGTTTTTTCATTTTTTTGGTCTCTCTTTTTTGTTGGTAATAGTAAGAGAATATACAAGTTTCAAGGCAATAATTCATTATGGCAAAAGGGTCCAATTAAGTCCAAAGCACTTGCCGGCTATAAGGGTAACAGTAAGAGAATGGAAAAGTTCCAAGGCAATAATTGTTCATGACAAAAGGATTCAATTAAGTCCATCCAAGGCACTTGTCAGCTATAAGCTAATGTTTAACTCTGAAATCTGGAAGGTCATATGCTGCCATTCAAGGACTCTATATAGATGCAAAATACTCCTAATAAAACCATTAAAATGGGCAAAAGACTCATATTTCATTAACCAGCAATCAAACATTACCGCAGAGAAAGTGTAGAATAATTCACTTACAAAGGGAATTCAAATACAACTTAATCACAGAATTAACCTATTCCAAACCATATTATAATTCAATAACACAGATATCATCATCCGAAAATCTCACAAATATTTTTCGCCTTGCTCGTCTAAAATCCACTAATTTTCCAAAACAATACACCTTCTGATGCTTCGATCTCTATGTAAACGCTCACACACACACGAACAGAACAATTTCAAAATCCTCTTTCATATCCAATGATTCTAACAATAAAAATTTAAATTTCTGATTCTAAGCCCTCTCTGAAATAGAAACAAATCACAAATACAAACAAAGAATTTAACCAGAGAAAACAAATTACCAGAAGAAAAGCTCAATCCCTGACCGTGATTCAAGGACGAAGACGAACAACACGAAGAACACGAAGTCGTAGAGGATGTTGGATAGGAGGACGAGCCTAGAGGTCCACGCGTCCCGTTCCTAAGATTACCGCTAAACCACGGCGAATAACTACAGCGCGCGTGGATCAAAGACGCGGAAGCCATATGGCACCTATATATAGAACATATATAGATGGCTCAGAGCGTCAATGCCGATGAGACAGAGAGTCAATCCTATTTTCTCGGTTGAATCAGAGTGAAGTCAGCATCGAACGCCACAATCTTTGTTATCGTTCTGACAACGAATACGCAAGGCCCATGCCACTGCACGATAGCTTGCACAGAGAGCGAGCTTCTTGTGAGGTTAGAGCCGTGATTTTTGGCAATGTTGGTCCTTATCTTCGTTCACGCGACAGATTCAGACAAATTTCATGGAGGACACTTGTGTGATGATGACGGATAGCAGAGAGAAATATCTGGAGCTGGAGCTAGGGGACAAAAACCATGTAGTTGATACGGCAAATTGGACTGAGTCTGACTGTGAGGGAGAGAGAGACGTAGAGGTTGGGGTCACCAATACCAACCAATTTCATTCGTTGGTTGCCCATTGGAATAAGATTGCCCTCACCAAACTATTTTTTTTTTTTTTTAACTTATAAAAAAACTATTTTATGGTAAGATTAGAATAATAATAATAATAATAATAATGATGATGATGGTAAGATTAAATTTAGGGAAATCTTCACATAGCCTATTTGAACTTTAAGTCATTTTGTCATGCCTCCTTATCTTTAAAAATCTTTTCTTTAGTCCTCTGAACTTTTAATGTTTATCACTTAACTCATTATGTCAGGATTCACTGTTAAATCTTGACAAAATTCTCAAAATACTTTATTTTTTTAAAAAAAAAATATTAAAAAAAATCTAAAAAATCAAGTGTAGGTATTTTTGCAAATTCCGTTAAATCATAACCAACGCATAAATCCTTATAATTCTTTTTTAAAAAAAATCTGAGTATTTTAGAAATTTTGGTACCATTCCGTTAAAATTTAACGAAACTTCTAACAGATGGGGTAAGTGATATAAACATTAAAAGTTTAGGGTATCAAAATGAGAGTTTTTAGAAATTATGGGGCATGTCAAAAGGGTGGAAAGTTTAGAGGGTTATCTAAAGTTTTCCCCTAAATTTTTTAGACTTAATAGTGGGCTATCTAAAGTTTGTCATTTAAAATTTTTAAATGAATTAAATACAATAAAATAAAATGTAGAATGTAAAATGATTATTCTTTGTTTTCTTAAAGAGAAATGTTTTTTTTTTTTTTTTTGTTGCAAATTTAATAGTTGATTTGCAAAAGAGATGGACATCATCTATATACATATAGCATGTCTCTTATTTAAAATGGAGAGGATTTGATACTTGTCGAGTAGGAGGAAGGTGGTGCTTAGGTATTCTAATAACCGATGAAGATTTCTTATAATTTCCTTTAGAAAATACGCATCTAATCACAAAATTATATTTGGGAACCCTGGAACACAAATAAATTTTTTTCAAATCTTAAATATGGGTTTTAAATTAAATTGCGAAATTTTTGTTATATCAGTATTTTATTATTATTATATGAGATATGCTATTTTATATTCTGCTCTATATCTTTCATCTATCTTTTTTTCAAATCAACCATTGGATCTATAGTGGGTATTACAGATCCAATGGTTGATTTGAAAAAACAAGGTGGATGGGAGATATACTACACAATATGAAATAACATTTCTCTTATTATATTTAAAGAAAGAAAAATGTGTTTTTTTACATTCGTTATACGTATGCAGGACTCTCATGTGAATATCACAAATTCAATGGTTAACTTGTAAAAGGACTTCCATTCCATTATTTTTATAACTGCACTGAGTCTACACATCTGACGTTAAAACTTGGACGATCCAAATTTAATAATAGCAGTTTTACGAGACGTTGTGACTTGTGAGTGACTAAAATGAAAACAAACGCCGTTTGTTTTCGGTGGAAAATAGTGCTTATTAGAGAGATTTAGGGGTAGGAGGTTTATTGCATAAGGCCATTCTTTACCCAATCACCTTTTCTTTTTCATTCTCAAGCTCTATTAATCTCTATTCTACTTAAGGGGGTTTTTAAAAATGAAATTTGGGATGGTGGTATTATGGAGAGGGAGAGAACGGGCAAAGCATTGAAGTGAAAAAAAAAAAAAAAACAAAAAACAAAACAAAATGGACTAGATAGGGACACCCTTTTCATCTTCCTCTTTTCCATGTTTTTATTCCCTGCTTCTTTACAATTCTTGGTGTTTTTCCCCCTCATTTCCTTTTTCGAAAGCCCTGAAAAGAGTTCTCTATGAAAAGGCCTCACTGTCCATTCTTGTTATGAGTCGAGAATAATTATTATAATAAAGATAATAATAATTTGGCACTTCAAGGGGGCCAATGCCTCCATAAGCTCATGGCTTTTTGATATGAATACTTAGATACCTTCATTGATAGAATATGATAAACTTAAATACATATGAGAGATTAACAACTATTGACCCACTAACAGGTAACTGCCAAGTCGTGGCACATTACCTATTTACCCACTCACTGACCCATTAACACTAACATAGTTGACCCATTAACCTATTGAGTGTACAGCCTACAACCTTTTCTTAGAATGTTCTAGAATATTGGTTACAATGGATTACACCGTTTTTATGGGAAACAAAAGACAAGACAAGAAACACAACAATACTTTCATAATTACAAATCACCCATCCAACTGGATCGCCTATTCTGAATAAATTGGAGAGTCTCTTGAATGCCAACTGAAAAGTAAAGCCACGCGTCCTCCATTCATAAATTCTCGATCCTTGGTCTCGTGGTTCTCTTGTCCCTTCGGCTTTGTCTTCCCATTTGGCTTAGAACCCTCTTCAATCACCATAGGCACATAACACACTCTCCTGCTTCAAAAGACCTTGCCCACAAGGTCAGGGAAGCGTTGCTGAAGAGTACCCAAATCTTCCCATGTAGCTTCCTCTTATAACGTTCCTTTCCACTGGGTAAGTACTTCTGTAACTACACAATTTCCCTTCTTCTTCATCCTTCGAAGTAAAATCTTCTCTGGTTTAAGATTGAGTGTACCATCGAGGGTTAGAACTGGTAGATGGCATTGTGGCTCAATAGAGGCCCCAAGCTTTTCCTTAAGACTACAAACATGGAACACCAGGTAGATATGTGAAATAGAAGGTAGATCAAGCTTATAGGCCACCATGATAATCTTCTGAATCGCCTGGAAGGGCCCAAAATACATAGGTGAGAGTTTTAGGTTTTTTTTTGAGTGCCACTGTCATTTGTTGATACAAGCAGAGCCTTAGGTAGACCTAATCACCTACCTCAAACTCATGGAAGGTTCTCTTTTTAGTCAGCAAAATAATTC
Source organism: Betula pendula (assembly GCA_900184695.1). Classification (NCBI taxonomy): domain Eukaryota; kingdom Viridiplantae; phylum Streptophyta; class Magnoliopsida; order Fagales; family Betulaceae; genus Betula; species Betula pendula. The sequence continues at coordinate 16,269 of FXXK01000951.1, read as the reverse complement.
ATCTTCGATTGAGCCTCTCGGAGATTCTCCATGATCAGAGTCAATATGAAATCCCAGCTTCTAAGTTCATCCTCTACTACCTGCACCCTGGTAGCCCCTAGTTTGCAAGGTAACAGCCTTGGCGAGGGATATGCATAGACAACTTCAAAAGGGGTAAGCTTTGTAGAGGTGTTCTTGAATGTGTTGTAAGCTCACTCAGCTAGTGATATCCACTGCATCCAGTCTTAGACATATCCCTACTGAAACTCAATAGATAACCTTCCAAGCCCTTGTTCATAATTTCTATCTGACCATTGGTTTGGGGGTGGTAAGCTAAACTCATAAAGAGGTCAATACCATTGAGATGAAAGAGCTCCTTCCAGAAATTGCTAGTAAAGATTGGGTCCCTATCGCTTACTATGGATATAGGTAATTCATGAAGCTTGAAAATATGGTCTAGGAAGAGCTTCGCCATGGACCTAGCTGTGTAAGGACGAGATAGTGGAATGAAATGGGCATATTTTCTTAACCTGTCAACCACAACCATAACGACATTTTTGCCCATTGAGTTAGGTAATTCGTCTATAAAATCAATACTCACCTCAGTCTATATCTAGTTGGGAATGGTAATGGCTGTAACAACCCTGCTAGGTTTAGGTTCTTCGTCTTATTCCTCTGGCAAATATCACACTCTCGGATGTGTCTGTGAACATCTTTCCACAATCCATGCGAGTAGAACTCTTTTTCTAATTTTGAATACACCTTTTGGGTGCCCATATGACCTACTAATGGGCTAGTTATTGTGGAAGTGTTGCAGGACTTGCCTCTAAATTGGCACCAAGGAACCCAAGTGAAGCCACCCTTTGTTAAAAAGGAACCCATTCTAAAGGTGGTATTTTACTGGATCCAAAGTTTCTTCATGGAACTGCTTGATCAATTGCTGGAGGTGGGGATCTTTAGGATAAGTCTTTCTGAGTTCCTCTATTCATATTGTTTTGATTGTGCTTAAGGCTTGCACTTGCATTTTTGACTCACATGTAATTTCTTCTTTTCTATAGTGTTTGCCTTTATTTGCATGTCATTGTCTGTTGTTGGTTCCATTTGAGTTGCATGGTTGTTCTATGTGGCCTCTTTTGTGAAAGTAACATTCGAAAGGACATCTACTGCCTTATTCTCACTTCCACTCTTGTATTCTACCGAAAAGTCATATCCAAGAGTTTAGACACCCAGTTTTGCTAAACAAAGGTGCTCATCCTTATCTCCAATAACTACTTTAAGGCATGCAGATATGTTCTTACCTCAAAAGTTTGACCAAAGATATAATGGCTCCATTTCCTAATTGCCATAACCAAGTCTAGAAGTTCCTTTTCATAGGTAGATAAGAACAGACTCTTGCCTTTCAACCCTTGGCTTAAATAAGCGAAGGGTCTCCATTCTTGCATTAAAATAACTTTAATTCCTCTACTAGAAGCGTCACATTCGATCACAAATGTTTAAGTGAAGTCAGGTATTCCTAAGACAGACGGTGTGGTCATCATGCCTTTTAACTTTTTGAAAGCCTGGCCTACTCAGCCTTTTCATTCTACCCAAGGAATCCTTCCTTAAAAGGGCTGTTAATGGGGCTACAATACCCCCGTAACCTTTCACAAATTTCTTATCGTATCCTGTGAGCCCTAGAAACCCCATTTTTAGGAGTAGGCCAATTAAGCATGGCTTCAATTTAAGCAAGACCAACTTTAATTCCCTCCTCCGAAATCAAATGATCCAAATACTCCATTTCTAGACCTCCGAATGAGCACTTTGAAATTGTAGCATACAACTGCTGTTGTTTTAAAATCCTAGGACAACCTTTAAATGCTTGAGATGATCCTTAATGTTTTTGCTGTACACTAGAATGTCATCAAAGAAGACTAGCACAAACTTTCTTAAGTAGGGTCTAAATATTTCATTCATCAACCCTTAGAATGCAGATGGTGCATTTGTGAATTTGAAGGGCATCACTAGGAACTCGTAATGTTCTTCATGTGTGCTAGAGGTAGTTTTTGGCACATCTTCCAGTTTCATCCTTATTTGATGATACCCGGATCTAAGGTCTAGCTTAGAGAAGATAACAACCCCATATAACTCATCTAGTAATTCATCAATGGAATAGGGTACTTATCTTTGATTGTATCCCGTTTGAGTGCTCTATAATCAATGCACATCCACTAACTTCTGTCTGTCTTCCTTATCAACAACACTAGTTAGGAGTACAGATTTTGACTAAGCCGTATGACTCATGAATTTAACATCTCCCTTACTAGCTTCTCAATTTCCTCTTTTTGGTAATCATGATAGTGATAGGGCTTTACACACGTAGGCATTGCTTCGTCATGTAATCGGATCTTGTGGTCATGGCTCCAAGATGGAGGTAAGCCTTTTGGTTCCTTAAAAACCTCTCCATATTCTTCTAATAGCTTTTGAATGGCAGGATGCACCATAGCCTTGGATTTGTTAGAGTTGCCCCTATCAGTTGCACCCAAACCCTTTTACAGTCAGCTCCATAGCCTTGGGAGGAGTCTCTCCTGCCTCCAACAGATCTGTAATTAGTGTCATCCCATGCAAGTGTATCTCTCTCATTTTGGTGTGTAAATTTCATGATGAGTCCCACAAATCCCATAAGATAGGCCTTAGGAGCCTTAACCAATCTATGCCCAATAACATATTGCAACCCCCTAAGGTCAATAGATAAAGAGTAGTATTAAAGGAGTAACCTTGTAAGTGAAATAAAATTGCCTTATAATAATCTCGACAAACGAGTGTAGTGCCATTTGCTACCATGACTCTCAGCTACCCCCTTCCATCAGCTGGTAGTTGAGCCTTGTTTGCTACATTAGGATCCACAAAACTGTGGGGGTACTTCTGGTGTCAATTAAGACAACCACCTCTTAGGAACTGATCCTGCCCATCAACCTTATAGTGCGGAGGGCTGAAGCCCCTGCTAGTACATGTAAAGATATGCCAAGGAGCGTTGCTGTTTCACCATCTGCTTCCTCCTTTTAAGCCTCCAACACCCTTTCTCCATCCACTACCTCTCCTTTCTCCTCCAACTCCATCCCTTCAAGTATGTATAGTTTAGGTTTGTTGCACCTATGACCCAGCTGGTATTTCTCATACAAAATTAGCAAAGCCCATTTTCCCTCCGTTCTTGCATTTGGTTGGGTGAAATTCTCCTAATGGGTAAGTTAGGACTTCGGTTATCATTGTTGGCATAAGGAAAGTTAGTGTTTCGGATGGGTTGAAGGATGTGGTTGTTTATAAGAAGTTAGGACCAGATGGCTTGAAAAGGGTAGGTGGGGTGACAAGTCTTCGGTAAGTTAAATTAGTAAACCAAGGTGGGGCTTTAGGACTTCGGTTTCTTCTCATCAACTCTTCTTCTTGTAACCTGGCCAACCCAAATGCAACAGGCGGTGATGTTGGTTTCAACATGGCCACCATGATTCCTACCTCCTCTTTAAAACTACTGATGAAGGTGCTCACCCTAAACTCCTTCGTCAATCCCGAGATCCTATTAGATACTATCTCAAACTGTGATTGATACTTATCCACCGTTGATGTTTATTTGAGCTTAGCAAAAGCTCCCAAAGGATCATCATAGGCAAAGGGAGCAAATCTCACATTGAGGGCTACCACAAACTCTTCCCAACTCCCTATTGATCCAAACTCCATCAACCAATTATACCTGTTACGTCCCATAAAAATTAATTAATAAGTAATTAACTTCATGGTTCGTCTCTAATATTAACCACGAGGAATAAGACTCAGGGATATCTCAACTGTCTCGGAAAAGAGTCTATGGAATATCGGCTCTGGAATTACTATAACGGCCCCCAAAAGCTAAGCCAATTAATTTGACTAACTTAGAGTGTTACCTGTAGTGCATCAAAAAACAATTAACTGGTAACTGATTGGATTTATTATACATCATTAATTATCAAAGTAAATAGCGGAAATTGAAATATTTAATATGAGTTAATTAATCCTTAATACCATGATTTATTATTAATAATAGATTCAAAGCTTCCAAACAGACACAACTAATCAATTACTTAATCATACCTAGGGCTGTAATCAAGTCGAGCTTTAAGATTTTCAGCTCGGCTCGTTTAAGAAAATATTTAAACGAGCCGAGCTCGAACTCGAGCCAGGCTTAAAAACCCCAGCTCAAGCTCGGCTCGTTAGACAATACCGGAGCTCGAGCTCAAGCTCATGAGTTCTCGAGCTTGATTAAAAGGCTTTGACGAGTCGAGCCCGAACTTGATAAAAAGGCTTTTGAGCCTTAAATGGGTCAGCTATACTCATTTAAGACTTATCGAGCCTTAAATGGGCAGCTTGGCTCATTTAAGCTCATTTAGTTATTTGAGTAGTTTTTAAAAATGTGATTAAAAAAAACTTAAAAAAAAAAAACGCTGATTAACATGATTAACTAAAGATATAAACTTTTGAGCATTTACAAGCAGATTTGAAAAATTAATACTACATATGAATAAAAGAAATACAAAGACAAAAACTTAAACAGAGATCAACAAAGACTTAAAGTCTTACAGAGAGTTCAAATTTAAGTAGAAGCACAAATTTGCTTGAATCATGGCACAGTTGGTAAGTCGACTTCATTTAAATTACAAAAGATCACAACTTAGAAATGTCTGAATCATGATATGGTTGGTAAACTAAGCTTGCAAGCCTTAAATGAGCTTGTCTATTCGAGCCTTAAACGAGTTAGGCTCGTGAGCCTTAAACGAGGGAGTCTATTCGAGCCTTAACGAGTTAGGCTCGCGAGCTCCTATCGAGCTTAGTCAGGCGAGTCGGGTATGTATTACTAACTAATCGAGCGGGTTTTTACAATAACGAGCGAGTTTGTACTGTACCGAGCTCAAGTTCGGGTTGAGTTTAACCGAGCGTGTATCGAGTATGCTCGCGAACAGGCGGGCTCATTTACAGCCCTATTCATACCTAATATTATAAGCTATTACTTGGCATATTCATCTTAACGAATTATCTCACACTAGCCTAGGAACCTGCTGATCTACAAAATACCGAAGTGTTTTACAAGTAAAAGAAGTAACTGTTTAAGTCTAAGACTTAGTAAGCAAAATACTATGAAATTGTTTATGTGATGAGCTTTGAGCAACAATTGGAATATTTAATTAGTGAGTATGGGTTTTTGCAAATGGCGTGCGTCGTTTCTATTATTATGCCATTTTGAAAAGTGATTGACGGCATAATTCTGGAACCAAGCACTAGAGTTTTAATGCACAATACCATGTTTTACATACATATATATTTTTCAAGTCGTACATTAAACAATATGATCTACCCAAGACATTAACCCTTATCAGCAACGTTTGGGTGTTCTTGAAATAACATTTGAAATAACATCGGTGCATCGGATATTGCATAAACATACTGTTTTATACTAGCAGTTCGACCGAGTCTGACCTCGGGTGACCCACGCTAATAGCAAAGACATAATTGTGATCTCATCCGAATAATGGTGCGTTAGTCACAAAAACAACCATTAGATCCAAAGCCAAACATAAAATTAAATCTCTTTGACTATAGGGTTAACCTGTAATAAAACATGCTCAATGTGTGCATGACAAGAATTATACTGAATTTGAACACTTGAACACAAGTAAATTTCTTCAAATCTTAAATATGAGTTTTAAAATAAATTGTGAAAAAATTGTTATATTAGTATTTATTATTTTATTATTTTGTTATATTTACAATAATCTAAATTTATGATAAATAATAAGATAACAAAAAAATTTTATTATTTAAAATAAATATGGTGATTGAGATTTGAAGAAATTTACTTGATAGAGTATACTAATAAGTTTGAAAATTCTTAATATTTAATAATGGGTGTTTAATAATATAAGTCTTAAGTTGAAGAAACAACTCAAATCATAATAAACGTCATACAAACACTAGGTCTTGGACCCATAAAAAAGAAAAACAACAAATATCTTTTAAAAATAATTTTTAACCAATCGGCATCGTTTATGCTACTTCTTCTTTGTTACTTATAGCGTTGCTTAGTATTGCTTCAATTTCAAACAAGATAACTCTACAAACTAGAATGCTGCTCATGCAATCTCATTTCCACGCTTCAACATTCCTAGTTAGAGGAAATGTTCGTAACCATTCTGGATTTAGTCTAATTGGGTCATCAGAATTGGAGGGGATCACACAAGGAATTCCAAAGGAACCAAGGAGCAATGAGTTGTTGCATTCTCCAAGCAATGTCTCATCAATAAGCATGGATATCAAGCCTAATGCGGCAAACAACGAGCAAGTTTCTATAAAATTCAATGATATTCAAAGGCAGAGTAGAGATGGCTACTCTCTCATGGGGAGACAAACGAACTTCACTCGAAGTTTTGGGTATTAATACCCAATTGGGGAAATGAGAAGGTTTGATGTTGAGCAGTTTGCACCATAATTTTCGGGCAATGGTGTTTCTCTCACTCTTTGTCTTCTTCACTGTGAAAAACTCTCATTATTCAAAACTCATCATACATATCTCCTTAATCAACATATTCAATTGGGAAGAAGAGTAAACATCGGTGACCGGCCAAATGGGTTATGTGCCATAAGCACTTCCAAGTTCCAACCCTCACTCTTCAGTTGCATATGAAAATATCAACATTCAGAATCCAAAGAAGTTTGTAGAACAATTGTTGCCACTTTGTTGCTTGAATAAGAGCATGAAAAAAATGAGATTGGTTGTGTCATGGTGACAGCAATGGGAAAAGTTTGGCTAAAAAAGGTTTTCGTTAAATCTAGATTGTTCGTTGTTTCTACAGGAGATTTTTTTTTTAGTGTGCTTGTGACATGAATTGTAGGAATGGATTGAAACTCGGTCAATACCTTAATTTGGATCGTTCATTTTAAATAAACAATTTAAAATAAAAAGTAGTATTGCATCTTATCTCAATTCGGAATTGAACATGCTCAGGATTAATAAGTTGGAAACCTCGAATCACCTCAAAATTAAAAGAAAAAAAATTAAAAAATGTCTAATGAAATTAGGTCCTGTGAAGAAATGGGATGACTTTGGTGGCCTAGTAAAGTGTGTGCACGCATGGGCCAGTAAGGCTTGTTGCTTGTGGCTTTGGCGACGACATTATTGATCTCCTTATCAACATTAAATCGCAAGAGAACTTTCCTTGCGTGTATATATATATATATATATTATGAATAGCTCTATTTTCCTTTTTGGGAAAACGTTGAAATCTTCCTTACATAGAGCAATATATGTATTATATCATATAGCTAAACAAAAAGACTAATACTATTTTTCACATTTATTTTATATCAAGTGATATAATATATTTTAAAAGTTAATTTTTAATGTCACGTCATCTCAATCGTATAACATTCATATAATAATCTACTAAATAGTATTTTTCTTATTCAAATGAAAGAGTCGACACAACGATCATTCACACAAGAACCAAAATACCTGTCACTCCCTTACATTGACTTTTGATAAATTTTTATATCCTATTAACCGTAAGAACTTACCAAAAGAAAAAAATTGCAAGTACTGAAATGTACCAACAGTCCGTAATGGCTGGAATTTCAAACTTCTAGTCCCATGACACGAATAAACATTGGGACTCTTCCTTATCAAAAAATTTACAAAACTCATGAGGAGGATAGAACTAAAATACACCAGAATATTTAATATGCCATTACATTATAGAACAAGCGTGAGGATTTTCCTCGCTGAACATGGTTGTGGCTGGCGAATCATCGATGGTCGAATAAGGAATCTGTGGATAGTTATGACCATATTCTTGGCCATTATAGCCATGGATGTAGTTGTTGTAGGCTGAAGAGGTGGACTCAGATGAATAATAGGTCACTGGTAATTGGCTCTGATGATGGTGTTGATGATAATATTGGTTGGTAAAGTTTTGGTATTCTGGGTTGTAAGGGTATGGCCAAAGCTCGGCACTCCGTCCCGTCTTTTTCACCGTCTTCAAAACTTTCTCTTGATCGACCCATCCCGTGACTGTCACCTTTTGCATGGCAATGTCTACATCAACTTCACCAACTCCTGAAATATATATGCACAACCATTCTTAAGGGTTAAAAAGAAGAAGAGGCATAGAAATTGTATTATATGTGTTTGAATTATGATGCTCGATCTAATTCTAAACAAGCAAATTAATGCATGTCCTTCTTGTTTTGGAAACCGTAAATGGAAATCCTCAAGATTTTGTCAACAACATGTCGATTGCTATGTACTATTTACACCTATTTGATCTGGTTCACGTGTCGTATTTTAAATAATTATTTTTTTTGTGACTAACACTAAAATACGCTATTAACAGGTATAAAATTGGTGTAATAAATATGTGTAAAGTGTAATATATATATATATATATGTATATATATATATATATATGCTTTGGACGCTAGCTGTACATATGTTGGGTCGTTGTATATACATAAGTCAAATATTGTGGCCAGATAAAGTTTTTTATTATGCCTTGAGCAATTGGAAACGCGGTCTTGAATTTGACTTTCGTTGCTAACCAAATATGGGAATAAAATTTCTCAAAAATAAATAAATAAATAAATAAAGGAATAAAAAAGAGAGTCGGGTAATATACCATCCAGTTTCTGGAGAGCTTTCTTTATCTTGCTTTCGCAACCAGCACAGTCAATAGGAACTATCATCTCCACTATCTGGAACAAACACACAAACCATTAATAAAAATTCACAGTAAATATATGAACCTCATGCATGAAGCCAACCACCGTTGTTACTTTTCCTAATATAAGAAGAAGGCTTAGGTGAATAGGTAAATTTAATCATAATGGAAGATAAATGATAGAATTAAAGTTTGAACTCAGGACCTTTGGCTTTGATATATATCATGTTAAATTATCATTTATCTCAAAAATTTAAAACGTGAAAATAAATAAATTTAATCATTTAATCAATATTTTAACTGCATGTGATTCATAAAGTAGTGAATTCATAAAGCAACCCAAAGCTTCCTTTGGAAGAAGATCACTAAGGAACACCCTGTATCCTAGTTTAACTTCATATATAATATTGCATCACGCCAATAACATATAACACGGAACATGCATGAGGATATATCATGACGTACATATCTTTAACCTTTGCTGACTCACTTTGCCTTTCATATGTTTCATATAAAATAGACCATTAATGTAACACAATTGTATATATATGTACCTCAAAATCACTATTCTTTTATTTTCTTTATTTTATCATAAGTTTCTACAATTTCCAAAAACATCTATAATTTCTTTTTGTATGTCATGTTTTATATATAGGCCTTGCACCTCCTACAGTACTGCTTTAATTAGATTATAATTAACAAAGGCCCAAATTAGTGTTCCCATAATCTAATGAGGGACAATGAGATTTTACGTGCAGATCATGCTTGAATGCTTCAGCGTACAATATGTAATTAAAAAGAAGATTTCTCAGAAAATTCGATGGGAGGTGAGAACCAGAATAATACTGTCTAAAGGAAGATTTCAGAGAAATAGAGAAAATGAGGGGCTATGCAGTAGTTGGGGTTTATCGGAAAGAATATTTGGAGTTTAGGAGATTTTTCTTGTTTGTAAAACTGAAATTGTAACAATCATTTGTATATAGTTGTCTCGTCTATAGATAACATATATAGGATAGGTTTTTGTTTCCTACCAAACAAATGTGCTTTAATTAGTTTGGTTAGCTGCTGATTTGCAGCTGTTTTCGAGTGTTTGTAAACTTTGAGTTATCTTGTAAAATCTCATTAATCTAAAAAAGAAAAAAAAAAAAAAAAAAAAAAAAGAAAAGAAAAGAAAGAGAGAGATTTTACGTGCATGAAAACTTCATGTATACATCCACACAAAGAAATACAGCTAGAGAAACAGAAAGAGGAGACTACCATGTAAGAGACATTTTTCTTCGGCATGTTGGGATCTCAAAAATCTTAAGGCTTTCTTTCCTTAACTCTTTGCGCGACTCTGACAATGAAGGAACCATTGAGATTACAGCCAATATATAGACGCGAGAGGATCGTCTTCCATTAATCCTTGCGGGATAAGAAAGAATATTTTATGAGCAGTCGCCACAAAGATTTTTTTTTTTTCTTTTTTCCTACTTGCTTGGAAAGTATACAGAAAGTGCTTAGAAGATAGAATAGAGGCTAGGCATGCTCGGTCGAAAGATACCTTCACAATTAAGTAAGAATATTCTTTCGTTCAAGACTCGATTGGGGTCAAATTTACTTTTATGGATCAAATTAAACTGATTGATAAAAAAATTATCTGCATAGATTTTCAATATATATGAGCCTTCATCGTCATCTTGTCATCATCGTCATTTTCATCGTTCTCGTCATCATTGAATGGTTTTGTTGTGGTCAATAATTAAATAAATGTTTAGGTCTTTGTTTTTTTTTGTTCCGGGCACTAATTGTATACGTTGTTTGAATATGTCATCACCTTCGCTGAGAGATCCTCCGAATGTGCCTCGAAAGTTTTGCTGATTCTTTAAAAAAAAAGGTCCATTAGTTGGCATATATCAAAGGGTGAATATATATAGAGAGACCAATCCCGAGGGATTGGATCAAGTTGTAAGAGTTTTGGTCTTGGTGACATTCCATCGTGTCCAAAGTTAAAATTTATTTGAGTGCAAACAATTTTTTTAAGCCACGCCTACCGGCAAAGCCGAAATCTTACTTGATCCGAGTAGAAAAAATACTTTGCATGGGTCTAGAGTTTGCCGAACAATGATAAATTACACGAAATGACCTACATTAGAGTTTTCATGTGTATATATATATATAGAAAGAGAGAGAGAGAGAAATCGAAAGGTTTCGTTGTGGTCAATCATTTAAATAAATGTTTAGGTCTTTGTTTTTTTGGTTCCTGTCACCTAAATATTGTTGTTGAATATGGCATCTCGCTGAGATATCCTCCGAATGTGCCTCAAAAGTTTTGCTGATTCTTAAAAAAAGTTGCCTTCGCTGAGAGATCCTCCGAATGTGCCTCAAAAGTTTTGCTGATTCTTAAAATAAGTCCATAAATAGCCTCAAAGGGTGAATATAGAGAGATAAACCCAAGTGACGCATGATTAGCTCAAGTGGTTATAGTTTAAGTCTTGGTGACATTTTCATCAAGTTTAAGATTCAAAATTTTTTTTAAGTGTAAATAATTATTTGAAGTCACGCCCATTAAAAATCGAATTTTACCTGATCTATGTAGAAAAAGTGCTTTACACGAATTCGAAAGTTGCACTACAAAAATAACTACACGAAATGATATGCCTTAAAAAAGTTACCCATCATATATATATATAAATTGAATGTAGAGTAATTTATCATGATAAATAGTTGTACTTAGATACAGACAACTGATTACGTAGAAAAATTTCTTTTAAACATATCTGTCAATGACTTAGGAAAAAAAAAAAAACATATGTGTCAATGACTGTATTAAACACGCGTGAAAATTGCTGACAAGGTAGCTTAGAGAACAAGATGGAGTAGTTATTGAAACACGTAATTTTGTTGTTGATGATGATAATTCGTACAAAAAAAGTAAGAAAACTTTCATGGTACGTAGTTGCCAATGGGAGCTTAGACGACAAGGTGGACAAATAGAAGGCGTGATGATTTGATAAACACTGGTAACTTGTAAAGTAGGGACAAGCAGAAAGCTTGCAATCCAATCAAATATGTCGATATGGTGTTGACAAACCAATGATAGAACGCGTGGTGTGGGTGTCCACAAACCGATGTTTTAACTTTAAACCTTATTGGAAACGAAAATGTTTTCTAACATTTTCAAAAATTATTTTTTAACATTTTTATCATATATGGGAAGCCTATATTTATTGGATATTTTATTTATAAAGAAAGCATTTCTCATTGGAAATTGCCTTGAATCCGATATTGCTATAAAAGCTAACTTGCTTGCTGTGCAAGTTTAATGCACACGCAGTTGTAGGTAGTTAAAGGAATTGGACAATAAGAAGATAGAGGGAAAAAATAATAAAAAATTGAGAGAACTCTGAAAGGATAACGATGCTGGGACAAAAGGAGTCAACTGCTGGGAGAAGTATGCCATTTCCCCTAATAGGATGATGGGACACGATTTGGCTTACTGTAAAAAAGAGAGCGGAAGTAAATCTGGATGTCCATTCAAAAAATTAATTACAGCATATTTTTTAATTTACAGTGCCTAAACCAAATTGTTGGGACAAAGATCTTGATCTTCATTTCAAGTAAAATGAAGAGTATTTATTTCATAGTTAAGATTAGATTTTAGATATTTAAAAGTGTATATATATGTTGTTAAATGATGAACACTTTCTTATGTTATTTAAAAATTTTAAATGTCGTGATACCATATATACTATTAAATACAATAAAATAAAATTTTAATCGTAAAATAGTTTATCTCTATCTTACTTGAGATGAAAGGAATCTCAATCTAAGAAGTTGGGCGTAATGTATATATATATATATATATATATATATATATAAGAGGAAGGTACTCATGGGTTGCATCAATGATAAATTATGTAACCAAGCAAACAGGGGCGGAACCAAGGATTTGTGGTGGAGAGGGGACGAACTTATATAAATACATAAGTATAAAGATATATATAGTCTCTCTTTATATGTTTTTTTTTTTTTTTTTTTTGCGTATTTATGTAATATAAAAACAGAAAAGTCTTAAATTTAATTTTATATTAAATCGTAAATCATTACTGAATACAAAAGTTACATGTCTTTAAAATTATCTCAAAATAGATCAAGAAAACTTTTATTTCGAACCCACAAGTTTCCTACTTTGCTTAGACATATACAAAAAAATATCTAAAAAAAAAACTTAGCTTCCCCTTCAAATTATGCTCGACGACGGTTCTTAATGGAATAAAATTCATCAATTATCATCTTTGAAGTGAAAGTCTTAGCAATTTCTTTCTCAATATAAACTACCAAATGGTCTGCAAGAAACTCATCTTCCATTCTAGTACGTAATCTAGTTTTTACAAGTTTCATGGCAGAAAAAGCTCGTTCTGTAGTCGCAGTAGAAACAGGGAGAGTCAACATTAGACGAATCAACCTGTCAATCAAAGGATAAATCTTTGATTTTTCCGAAACTACTAATCCTCTACATAATTCAGATAATGTAGACATATTTTGAAAAGCTGAATGATTTGGTACATCAAGCTCATAATGCTGCAATTGAAATCTCAGACAAAGTTTTTCTTGCTCTGTGAAATCTTGAGGATAAAACTTCTCAGCTAAGTTGTATATATCATCAATTTTAAATGATTTGTATGCATCTTTAGGGCTTAAAGCGGCACTTAGAATCAGAAGTTCCACAGCTTGCTCACTAAATTTATTTTTGAGTTCTTGCAATTGGATGTCTATTGCAGCAGTAAATATATCGACTCTAAAATGATGCTCAACTGTTGTCGAAGACTCTTTATCTTGATAACGAGATCTATTATGAGCTCCAGTGTAATGAGCATTCATATCAGGAATATCAATTTCATGTTGTTCACAAAATAATTTAACAGTAGCTAGCAAAGGCTCCCACCCATTTTCTCTTCTTTTTTGAATGAGTGATTGTGTAGTCGAAACTTGACTCATGGCATTTAAAATGTCTATGAATTTTTGTTGCAAAGTTTGGCAAAGCATATTAGTGATTCCTATGATTTCTTTCATTAAATGCAAGATTAAAATAAATTCAAATTATGTTAATATCATGTAAGCCGCTTCAGCATCACCAGGTTGAGAATAATTAGCTTCTTCCTTTGAGATAGTGTTGATAACTAAGCAAGTTGCATCAAACATTCTTATCAAGCTACAAACAGAGTGAAAATGGGATGACCATCGAGTGTCTCTAGCCCGTTGCAAAATACTAATTTGATTTGCCCCTCTTCCAGTCTCAATTTCATTAGAAGCTATCAAGCTTTCAATTTCAGCAGCTTGAGCAAATTGCAATTCATCATGCCGTTTAGAAGAGCCACCAACAATATTAACAATAGAAGCCAAATGAATAAAAAACTGATGAATATGTTTGACTTCTCTAGATGCTGCAACTAAAGCTAATTGTAACTTATGAGTCAAGCAATGAACATAATATGCATAAGGACAATCCCTTAAAAATAAAGCTTGTAACCCATTCCATTCACCACGCATATTACTACCTCCATCATATCCCTGATCTTGAATATTCTTGATTTGAAGGTTGTAACGAGAAAGAACTGAACATATCTCCTTTTTTCAAAGTTGATGCAGTAATATCTTTGATATGAATAATATGAAAGAATCACTNAACAATAGAAGCCAAAATGAATTAAAAAACTAGATGAATATGTTTTGACTTCTCTAGATGCTGCAACTAAAGCTAATTGTAACTTATGAGTCAAGCAATGAACATAATATGCATAAGGACAATCCCTTAAAAATAAAGCTTGTAACCCATTCCATTCACCACGCATATTACTACCTCCATCATATCCCTGATCTTGAATATTCTTGATTTGAAGGTTGTAACGAGAAAGAACTGAACATATCTCCTTTTTTCAAAGTTGATGCAGTAATATCTTTGATATGAATAATATGAAAGAATCACTCCCTAATAAAACCATCTTTATCAATGAACCTCAAAATAATAGCTATTTGCTCCCTTTTTGACTCATCCCGAGCTTCATCAATGAGAATGCAAAATTTGGCATCCCTAATTTCTTCGCAAATCGCATGCCGCACTTTATTTGCAATAATATGCAAAATTTCTTTTTGAATTTTGGGTGATGTATATTTGGCATTCTATAGAGCATTTTCTAAGACGACTCCAAAAACATTATCATTATAAGTTGCTAGGAGTTTTACCAATTCAATGAAGTTACCTTGATTTTTTGAGTTAGAGCTTTCATCATGACCTCTAAAGGCACATGCTTAGAATGCTAGCCATTGAACACTATCAATTGAGGTTTTGAGCCGTAACCGATTATTCTCAATTTCTTGTGATGTTTGTTTTTCAACTAACTTGTCAATACGCTGTGACTGTTCATTAGATCCTCACAAATTTCTTGGCAATTTTATGTGTTGAATTTGGATCTTTCCCCACATGTGCCATTAAAGAACTATTGATGCTGTCGCTCGCCTTTTTCCAATTGTCAAAACCTTTCACTGTAAATGTATCTGATCCTGGATGACCTGTTGATTTCTTAGCAAAAACATAGCATGGAAGACAAAATATGGCATCCTTTGTAGGTGAGTACTCCCACCAATTTGAGTATATCTTGAACCAAAAAGCTTGAAATCGGCGACAATTATTACCCGTTCCTGAAAATGGATATTTTGAAAGATTCGGTTGATATAGACCGGCTTTAATGTAAGCACGTCGGATTTCATCTTGTGAATTAACCGAAAATTCCCATATTTGCATACGTAATCCTGGATCACATTCCAAAGAAGTAGCATCCATTTCTTCAGATTGAATTCTTGGACATTTGGATGGACGCTCATCAGTCACTGAAGCATCGAAATCTATTGCTAAAGGTCTATCTAAAGGTGTATCAGTATTATTATTAACCTTTGACTGACTCGCATCTTTTTTCTTAAAGAATGAATCAAACGTTTTTGGCTTGCCCATATTTCTCTTAACTTTAAGAGAAATTTATGGATTAAGAATTAACCTGAAAAATATCTAAAAATATAAAATTTTTGTTAGAGTTTCATTATAGATCTTATTACCCAAATGAAAGAATGTCAAATAAAAAAGAATTCAAACCCATCAAATTAAGCAACAAAATCCAACAAAAGTGTATATATAATTTCATAAGTTATAGGCAATGTGTCATTTCCTTTTTTTTTTTGTTTTCAGTTTTAGTGACAAAAACATTAGACTTAAATTTTTCGTTGTCAAATTTGTGAATTGCAGCAGACATTTTGCAATGACTTGATGATGAAACTTTGATTACTCAGATTTTTAGCCACAACATGGAGACTTTTAGTAAAAACATATGTTGCTAGAAGTTTTATTTTTTTGTGATTTAGAAGTTTATTTTGTTGCTGTGCGTTCACATTTCATTTGATTAAGATATGACAATTGTGATTAACTTCTATAAAGTAAGACTGTAAGAAGCTACTAGTACTAGCCAAATTTCATCTTGGGCCACGTTGCAACTTGCAATGGACTGGACACAACAATGAAAGCTAAAATCTTCTCTCTTTTTTTTTT
>FXXK01000950.1:133669-199402 GCA_900184695.1 Betula pendula | reverse complement strand
AGACTTTTATACAGTTATTTATATTTATTCTTAAGCATGGGCATTGCCAAGGGGAAAGTTGTTTATGGAATTTTATTAGACCTTAAACTTTTCAAATTATTTAAGTCACTTTCTTGGTTAATTAAGTAATTTATATTTTTCACATTTATTGCAGCACCTTGGGGTAATCTACTGATAATCATGATCATCTATAGCGGTAAGAACCTTATATCTCTCATTTGATCTTCTTTACATTTTTTCGTTTTTAATTAGCAGATAATTCCTTCGACTGTGAAGCATGAATGGTTTAAAATGCAGGCAAGATGAAAATATTATTCACATAAAAGAAAACAAATATTGTGTTTAATTACAAGGATTTAGAAAGGCAGTGGGTTGGGCTGTAATAAGTGAAATTGTAACAGTAGGTCATCTACATGTTTGTTTTCTTATAATTTATTTTGACGATTTTCTTTCATAGGACTATACCTTGCAGCAAAAGTTGTATTGTGGATTCCCTGTGCAATTGCGTTTTTGATATATAAATGGCGTAGAAGGCATTTATCGATGTATGATGTTGTTGAAGAATTTTTGCAAAGCCACAATAACCTCATGCCAATAAGGTATTCTTACTCAGAAATTAGGAATATGACCAAAAATTTCAAGGAAAAATTGGGTGAAGGAGGCTATGGCACTGTATTTAAAGGAACACTTCGAAGTGGCCGACTCGTAGCTATAAAGATGTTGGGTAAATCCAAAGCTAATGGACAAGAGTTTACCAATGAAGTTGCAACCATTGGAAGGATTTACCATATTAATGTAGTGCAACTTATTGGTTTTTGCGTTGAAGGATCAAAGCGAGCTCTAGTATATGAATTCATGTCTAATGGCTTCCTGAATAAGTACATATTTTCCCCAGAAGTAAGTACCCTCCTAAGTTATGACAAAATGTATGATATAGCTCTAGGAGTGGCTCGTGGAATTGAATATCTACATCAAGGATGTACCATGCAGATTTTACACTTTGATATCAAGCCTCACAACATTCTTCTAGATGAGAATTTTGTTTCCAAGGTTTCTGACTTTGGCTTGGCAAAGCTATATCCAGTAGATGACAGCATTGTCTCATTGACTGCTGCAAGAGGAACGTTAGGATACATGGCTCCTGAGTTGTTCTACAAAAACATTGGAGGTGTCTCATACAAAGCTGATGTTTACAGTTTCGGAATGTTATTGATGGAAATGGCGGGTAAAAGAAAGAACTTCAATGCGTTTGTAGATCATTCGAGCCAAGTTTACTTTCCTACTTGGGTTTATGACCAATTGCACGATGGGAAGGCTTTACTGCAACATGAATTTCATGGAAAGCTTTCCTTTGATACCGTTCATAATGCTCCTTCTCCTAACTTTTCAGTAAATTGATTTGTAATCCTTTTAATGTCAACATACGAAGATCTTGTGGTTTTGAAATTTCTATAATCTTCCAAAAACTTTTCGATCCTCGCTTGATAGTCTTTCTCTTCTTTATCATAAGTATAGAAATAGTAGAGAGCAAAGACAACTAATGTAATAGCAATGAACCGAAGACGATACCTGTGTAATAAACATTTGTGAGTCAATAGTTTACATTCCCCCAATAGAAAGGATTTGATTGGCCAGACAACTCACCAGTGATTGCCTAACTTCGATAATTCACCTGTTAAAAATTTAACATAATTAGCTTCTCATCGTACATTTCCAAAACATAAATATGTTTGCCTAAAATTTTCTTGCTAATGTCAAGTTATATTAAATTCAAATCCTTTCAGTCAAGTTGTAAGCTTCTGCGAGGGCTAAACGTGTTGTGTTTTGATTTTCCTTGAGTTAATGTTAAATTCAATGATTAAGTTTATCTATTCTTATCAATTAATTTTGGCGTATATAGTGATTTAGTGTAGTATCAGAGCGAAGGTAACTTACCCTTTTTCAATAAAATATTCACGTTTTGAGATTCACCTATTAAGAGAAAGTATGAAAATTAAATGATTAAATTTATCTTTTCTTATTAGCTTAATTTTAAAATAAATGTATGCTAATCTTTGTACAAATCTACAATTAAATGGTCTAATAAGATGCTAGTTCGATGAAGAAAAAGGTTCTCAAGAACACCAACATTAATAATGAACCAGCTATAATATGAAATCATGGACAATGTACAAATTTTAATACTGCAGATTCAAAGCAAATTGGGTTTTATTTGTTGATATTCTGTTTTCTCTCTTTTCTTTTTTTTTTTTTGGTTATCAAAACAAAAACATAAATCAGTCCAAAACACATAACACTCTAAAAGAAATTGTGTTGAATCAATAAATTAACAAATTTGCTTACCAAAAATAAATATAAATAAATTAACAAATCTGGAAACAAATTAAACACAAAAAATAATGAAAAATGATTTATTTCTACCGGGTGCTTCTTTCATCCACATCATTTTTTAAAATTATTTGAAAATATGTAGGTCTCGTGTGGTTTCGACCTTCTCTCATCTCACACTTTAGCAAATTACCATTAAAATCTACAAGAGAATGAAAGAAGGAGAGAAGAAAGTATAGCAATTCCTAAACATAATTGGTTCCGAAATAAATCTGGAAGTTTGAAGAATGTTGAATCAATAAATAATGTAGGCTTGAATTTGGAAGTATGAAGAAGGTTGAATTAATAAATTATGTCGGCTTGAAAGTTTGAAAGTTTGAAGAAGGTTGAATCAATAAAATATGTCGGCTTGAAAACTGTGAAGATATATGCGTACAAGGTGGAAATTGGACAGAAGACAATACCTTTGAGGAAGCATTCAGTTTCTAATTCCGTGCTATTATTCTTGAATCTGCATTTCTTGCCTTTTGCTTCACAGTGCCACATACTGGCCTGGACCACTTCAATTCAAGAATTTGCTTATCGTCACCGAGCATTGTAGTATTTGGAATTGATCGAAGAGAATACATATTTGTACAGATGAAAGGGATATATCCATGAGGTCATCACCCGTATCGAAGGCATAAACCTGGTGGTTTGGCTACTAAGACAACGGATAAACTCCAATTTTACTTCTCTTGGGGAACAATTGAATAACGCAAAGTCTGTAAGGCCAGGATCGTAATCTACTTTGAATTGGAAAGGCGAGGAGGAGATAAATTGAGCCTCCTAAGCTTCTTGGAAAGCAATGATCTGGATCATATAATTGAATTACCTGATGTTTGTAGTCAATCTGTTTGACAAAAGCTTCACTGAAATTGGAGCTCGATCACTGTATCATTTGTATTAGTGCAGGAGAGATTAAACCCAGGATACCCACATTGCTCTGACTGCTGTTAACTCGGAAGGGAAATCGATGGTGGGCATGGCCTCCGCACCGCGATTCACCACACCCATTATTTTGGCATTCTCCAAAGGTCTATGATGAAACCAGAAACAAGAACAGGTATGAGATTCATTTCTAAGCAAATATCCTTCTCTCTGCTCTCCAATGGTTCTCACCCTCTTAAATTATCATCTAAGCGAAATATGCTAGCTACCCTTTCTCTCTCCCTCTCTCACTTTAAAAAATAAAATAAAAAATTCGGCTGAACTTCTTTGACTCGACAATATGATGATGGTGACCAGTACCCATACTGGGGCAATAATTTATTTTAAGATCATCCACTCCCATTATCATCACAACCGACATAAATTTCTGATGATGGTGACCA
This sequence comes from Betula pendula, assembly GCA_900184695.1. NCBI lineage: Eukaryota > Viridiplantae > Streptophyta > Magnoliopsida > Fagales > Betulaceae > Betula > Betula pendula. The sequence goes on along the minus strand of FXXK01000950.1, from coordinate 195,701 downwards.
GTACCTATACTGGGGCCAATAATTATTTTTGAGTGCTGAGACGGACGCCTAGCGTCGTTATCAATAGAAAAAAAAAATAAAATTAAAAAAACTACTTTTTTTGCTTACAAAACATGCTTAAACTGTCCAATTCTCATTTTGTTTTTTCTAAGGTTTGAAATGTGGATGAAATAAGCCTGAAACTGTTTTTTGTTCAAAAAAAATTTTTTTTGAATTTTTTATCCAATAAAAAAAATTTCTTAAGAATTAGCTTTCTCTCTTGATTTGAAATTTTTCCTTTCCTTGCCCCCAATATATCCTGGATAACAACGGGTCAGTATTCTATACATGTTGCTGACCAATTCTATTATAACCTTCTCTAAAAAAAAAAAAACTATCATAACCTAACTAAATCTCATTTACAAGCACTTCGATTGGCAAATTATTCATCTCAATCACACATTGGGAAGGAAAGGAATCGAGCTCAACCCAACTTGAATCCAAAACATATAAAGTCTGGACTTTTAATACAGTTATTTATACTTTATTCTTAAGCAATGGGCAGGCCAAGGGGAAAGTTGTTTTCGGTTGATTTATTGACTTATAACTTTTCAAATTAATTAAGTGCACCTTTTCTTGATTAATAAGTATTTATATTTTTCATATTCTTTGCAAGATCCTTTGGCTAACTACTGATAACAGTGGATCATCTATAGCGGTAAGAACCTTATACTCTCCCATTTGATCTTCTTTAATTTTTTCGTGTTTTAATTAGCAGAGAATTCCCTTCGACTGTGAAGCAAAAAATGTTTTAAAATGCAGGGAAGATGAAAATATTATTCACATGTAAAAGAAAAAAATATGTATGTTAATACAAGGGATTTAGAAAAGGCAGTGAGTTAAGGTGTAATAAGTGAAATGCTGACAGTAGGATCATCCTTACTGTTTGTTTTCTTATATTTGATTTGACTATGTTCTTGATAGGACTATAGCTTGCAGAAAAGTGTATTGTGGACGTCCCATTCGATTGCGTTTTTGATAAAGTGGAAAGAAATGAATATTGTATAACACCGAAGCTTCATGGAAAATTCCTTTGTTTTTTCTTGTGTGCAGCTTATAGGAGAGAGTCAAAAGCTCAAGGCAAGAACAACGGAGTCATTTGTTAAAGAGTTTTGTTGTGAATTTTTTATAATAGTAATAAAAAGTGATTGATTTAATCTAAAGGTGAAAGAAGTTTTGAATTTTTTATGAGATAAAAATGAAGAAAGTTGTTGATAATAATTTTTAAAAAAGGTTGATTTTATTTTATTTTTTTATTTCTTTTAAAAAAGCAGGAAATCGGTTGCCAAACACGGCCGTTACTCTAGTAACAAACACATTAAATATGATAACCATGTGATTGCTAATTTATGTTGAGTGTTGGTTCTTCACACCTGGGGATCAAAAGTGCAAAGCATTATTTCAGTGGGTTAGGTTCTGAATATAAAAAAGAGATGGCGATGATGAATGTTCAAATAATCTCAAAGGAAATGATTAAAACCATCCTCTCCAACACTCCATGACCTTTTAGAAGCCACAAACTTTCCTTCCTAGACCAAATTCCGCCCACCAAGAATGGCCAAGACGTTGATAAGGTTGAAAAATCTTATCGCCTTAATAAGTCTTTTGAAACAAACCATTGACTTTCTGTCCACAAGAAGTAACCCTTTTCTCTTTCCTTCATTATGCTGTTCCTTAATAACCATTGACTTGGTGTTCCAAATATGAGTAAATGTCATAACGCCATGTGACCTAAAAAAGTTAAGAATTTATAAAAATGCATGATCTTCTTTCAATTTTGTTCTTCTAATTAAAAGGAAAAAAAAAGCATGTGAAAATTACATGCAAAAGAACATGATATTTTTATAGATGGGATTGAAGAAAATTCTTCTAACTCAATTTGAAGGAAAACTCTTAAGACAGTTTTAATATATATATATATATAACACATCCAAACAAGTTCTAACATTTGAAGACGATCAAATTTGCAAGTTCTAACATTTGAAGACGATCAAATTTGCAATTTCGAATTTTCTAAACATTACAAGGATTCAAAACAAGTGTAAAAACTAGTAGAAATTCTTAACGTGATTATGTGGTTTGACCTTAGGCCTCCAGTAAATAAATCTTTATTTATGTTCACGATTGATTATGGTTTTTCTAGCTATTCAACATATAGTTTTAAATCTATAAATTTGCTCTTTGATACAAGAAAAAACTTGACAAGATTATAAGCTTCAAGAGTACAAGATCATTGCAACTTATATGATTATCACATACAAAAAGTTTACATACAATTATTCTGATTTCAAGATGATCTCCAACTCTTGGTTTAGACGTTTTGTAGGCATATTTGCATTAATTTTTACAAGGCCAACAGAAGCAAAGGGATTAGGAGGCATAATTAACTTATCTCCTTCTCCTTCCAACATTTGAACCACATCTTTCATGGAAGGACGATCTACTGGGTTCCATTGGATACACCAAAGTCCTATAGTTGCAAGTTTCTTTGCAATTTTAGCATCTCCATCATCTTCAACAAAGATTCGTATGTCTTCTTTTTGTTCTAAAAGATTGTAGATCCATTCTGGAAAGTAGACTTGGCTAGTATTTTCAACTGTCACGTCAACATTTTTCCTCCCTCCGACTATTTCAAGTAACAATATTCCAAAGCTATAAACATCTACTTTATAAGACACATTCCCAAAATTTCTAGAGAACACTTCGGGTGCAATGTAACCCATAGTTCCTCTGACCGTGGTCATGGATACTGCACTTTGATCCTTTGAACACAACTTGGCAAGACCAAAATCAGAAACTTTGGGATTGAAGTTTTGGTCTAGCAAAACATTGTGAGGTTTGATATCGAAATGGAGGATTCGTTGGTCACATCCTTGGTGAAGATATTCAATTCCTTTTGCTACGCCAAGAGCAATATCTTGCAGCTTATCCAAATTAAGGATGCGGTTCTTAGCGGCCGTTGAAGATATGAACTTCTCTAGTGAATCATTTGATAAGAACTCATAAACTAGAGCTCGTCTAAATCCATCAGCGCAGAAGCCAACCAAACGAACCACATTAACATGATGGATCGTACCCATTGTTCCTACTTCATTTATGAATTCTTCCCCATTTCCGTTGGAAGTGTTGAGGATCTTTACTGCAACATGAATTTCATGGGAAAGCTTTCCTTTGAATACCGTTCCATATGCTCCTTCTCCTAACTTTTCAGTAAATTGATTTGTAATCCTTTTAATGTCAACATACGAGTATCTTGTGGGTTTGAAATTTCTATAATCTTCCAAAAACTTTTCGATCCTCGCTTGATAGTCTTTCTCTTCTTTATCATAAGTATAGAAATAGTAGAGAGCAAAGACAACTAGTAGTAATAGCAATGAACCGAAGACGATACCTGTGTAATAAACATTTGTGAGTCAATAGTTTACATCTCCCCAATAGAAAGGATTTTGATTGGCCAAGACAACTCACCAGTGATCGCTAACTTTGATAATTCACCTGTTAAAAATTTAACATAATTAGCTTCTCATTGTACATTTCCAAAACATAAATAATGTTTGCCTAAAATTTTCTTGCTAATAGTCAAGTTATATTGAATTCAAACCCTTTCAGCTCAAGTTGTAAGCTTCTGCGAGGGCTAAACGTGTTGTGTTTTGATTTTCCTTGAGTTAATGTTAAATTCAATGATTAAGTTTATCTATTCTTATCAATTAAATTTTTGGAATATGTAGTGATTTAGTGTAATATCAGAGCGAAGGTAACTTACCCTTATTTCAATTAAAATATTTCACGTTTTGAGATTCACCTATTAAGAGAAAGTATGAAATTAAATTTATCTCTTCTTATTAACTTAATTTTTAAAATAAATGTATGCTAATCTTTGTACAAATCTACAATTAAATGGTCTAATAAGATGCTAGTTCGATGAAGAAAAAGGTTCTCAAGAACCACCAACATTAATAATGAACCAGCTATAATATGAAATCATGGACAATGTACAAATTTTAAATACTGCAGATTCAAAGCAAATTGGGTTTTATTTGTTGATATTCTTGTTTTCTCTCTTTTCTTTCTTTTCTTTTTTTTTGGTTATCAAAACAAAAACATAAATCAGTCCAAAACACAGAACACTCTAAAAAGAAATTGTGTTGAATCAATAAATTAACAAATCTGCTTACCAAAAATAAATAAATAAATAAATTAACAAATCTGGAAACAAATTAAAACACAAAAAATAATGAAAAATGATTTATTTTCTCACCGGGTGCTTCTTTCATCCACTCACTTTTTAAAATTATTTTTGAATATGTAGGTCTCGTGTGGTTCCGACCTTCTCTCATCTTCACACTTTGCAAAATTACCATTAAATCTACAAGAGAATGAAAGAAGGACGAGAGAGAAAGTATAGCAATTCCTAAACATAATTGGTTCGAAATAAATCTGGAAGTTTGAAGAATGTTGAATCAATAAATAATATAGGCTTGAAAGTTTGGAAGTATGAAGAAGGTTGAATTAATAAATTATGTCGGCTTGAAAGTTTGAAAGTTTGAAGAAGGTTGAATCAATAAAGTATGTCGGCTTGAAAACTGTGAAGATATTGCGTACAAGGGTGGAAATTGGACAGAAGACAATACCTTTGAGGAAGCATTCAGTTTCTAATTCCGTGCTATTATTCTTGAATCTGCATTTCTTGCCTTTTGCTTCACAGTGTCCACATACTGGCCTGGACCACTTCAATTCAAGAATTTGCTTATCGTCACCGAGCATTGTAGTATTTGGAATTGATCGAAGAGAATACATATTTGTACAAGATGAAAGGGGATAATCCATGAGGTCATCACCCGTATCGAAGGCATAAACCTGGTGGTTTGGGCTACTAAGACAACGGATAAACTCCAATTTTACTTCTCTTGGGGAACAATTGAATAACGCAAAGTCTGTAAGGCCAGGATCGTAATCTACTTTGAATTGGAAAGGCGAGGAGGAAGATAAATTGAGCCTCCTAAGCTTCTTTGGAAAGCAATGATCTGGATCATATAATTGAATTACCTGATGTTTGTAGTCAATCTGTTTGACAAAAAGCTTCACTGAAATTGGGAGCTCGATCACTGTATCATTTGTATTAGTGCAGGAGAGATTAAACCCAGGATACCCACATTGCTCTGACTGGCTGTTAACTCGGAAGGGAAATCGGATGGCTGGGCCATGGCCTCCGCACCGCGATTCACCACACCCATTATTTTGGCATTCTCCAAGGTCTATGATGAAACCCAGAAACAAGAACAGGTATGAGATTACCATTTCTAAGCAAATATCCTTCTCTCTGCTCTCCAATGGTTCTCACCCTCTTAAATTATCATCTAAGCGAAATATGCTAGCTACCCTTTCTCTCTCCCTCTCTCACTTTAAAAAATAAAATAAAAAATTCGGCTGAACTTCTTTGACTCGACAATATGATGATGGTGACCAGTACCCATACTGGGGCAATAATTTATTTTAAGATCATCCACTCCCATTATCATCACAACCGACATAAATTTCTGATGATGGTGACCAGTACCTATACTGGGGCCAATAATTTATTTTATCATCTAAGCGAAATATGCTAGCTACCCTTTCTCTCTCCCTCTCTCACTTTAAAAAAAAAATAAAAAATTCGGCTGAACTTCTTTGACTCGACAATATGATGATGGTGACCAGTACCCATACTGGGGCAATAATTTATTTTAAGATCATCCACTCCCATTATCATTACAACCGACATAAATTTCTTACTAATTGAATTATAATTTTATTTTTTTTATAATAATATTAAAAGGATGACTTAAATTTTTTTTTAAGTTTTCTTAAAAATGATTTGATTTTTAAAATTACTATTGGACTCCGTTTGTTTTAACGTAAAATAAATTTTAAAAATTATTTTTCATATTTTCTGGTGTTTGATAGGGCGTAAAATAATAGTCAACAGAAACTATTTTCAATTTAATCGAAAAATCTTCTTTAATTTCCGTAAAATAAGTTCCCATTTTTAAAACTGTAAACCATTTTTCTAGTTTAAGCGTCACATTCTCAAAATCGTCGAACTACAGTTAAAACACCACCAAATTCCACTGGAACCTAGTCGGAACTTGACCGAGACACTGCCGAGACTCGGTCGGGACCCACCCGGGATATCGCCAGAACTTAGTTGGACACCGTCGGGACCCCGTCAGGACATCGTCGAGACCTGGTCGGGACTCGCCTGGGACATCATCGGGATTCGATCGAGACATTGCTAGGACTTGCCCGGACTCGGTTGGAACTTGCTCGGGACATCGTTGGGACTCACCTGAGACATTTTTTGGACCCGACCGGGACATCACACAGACGTGCCGGAACATTTTTAGGACTTGCCCTGGACATTTTTGGGACCCGCCTGGAACATCGTTAGGACCCGATCAGGATATCGCTGGAACCTGTTCGGGACATTATTGAGACCCGGTCAAGACATTGCCGGGACCAGCCCGAGACCTAGTCGTGACATTTTCAGGACCCACCCGAGACATCATCGAGACTCGCTCGGGACATCGTTGGTACCCGGCCGTGACATTTTCGGGACCTACCTGATACATCGTTGGGATTCGCTCTGGACATCATCGAGACCCACTGGGACATCGCGGGACCCGCCCAAGACATCACTGAGACCCCATTAGGACACCGTCGAGACTCACCCGGGACACCTTTAGGACCCAACCGAGACATTGCAGAGATCCGTCTGGGATATCACCAGGACTCGGCCGAGACATCGTCAGGACTTAGTCGGGATATCGCCAGGACCCAACTGGGACACCACCGAAACCCGGACCCAACTAGGACGCTACGCGGACCGAATCTGGACCTGGCCGGGACCCACCTAAGACATCGCCAGAACATTGCTAGAACCTGACTAGAACATCATCGGGACCCAACCGAGACAATTTATATTAATATTTTTTAAATTGTGCATAAAAAAAATAAATAAAATTATTTTTTTTATAGGTTAATATGATTGGTTAAAAATATAAAAAATATTTGCGATTTTCCATACGTGCAAAACATCGAAAAATGTTTTCGGCGGAAATCATTTTCTTGAAAATCAATTTCTCTGAAACTATTTTTCGATGAAAATTATTTTACATCGAAACAAACATAGCCTTAGATAAAAATTTAATAATAAATTGTTACAAGTTTAATAATAATGTTAAAAGTCATATCACTTTTAGAAGGACTTGAGTCATCTGTTTAACATTATCTTTTTTTTAATAGCATGTATTTCTCACGTACCTTTTAAATAACTTAAAAACATGTCATTTTTAAAGGCTAATTTATAAAAATTTGTGTCATTTTCATATGCACAACAATTCCTACAAAATGAGTTGTAGACTTTTATGAATTCTTACAATTCGCTTAGTTTCAAAAAAGTTAAATGTATCTTTTTAAGTATGTTACAAATATATTTTAATACTATTAAAAAAAATGGTAAGAAATACATATTATTAAAAAAATATATGTCTATCGATTTCTATAGGCTTTGCTGTGGATTGTGAAAGCTATCTATACCTTCTCTCAATATCCTCTCTCTCCCTCCATCAATGGCAAGAGGAATGTTCTTCCCTGCTGGAATCCTGGTCCTAATTCTTGTTCTTTTTCTAGTCCACGAAGCTTCCAGTGCCAAAGACAGTGATCACCACTGTCCCCCTTCTTCCTGCGGCAATATCCACAATATAAGCTATCCGTTTCGGTTGGAAGGCGATCCACCATTCTGCGGCGATCAAAGGTATACTCTGTCTTGTGAGAATAACCAAACAGTTTTAAACTTATATGCCGGAAAATACTTCGTACAGGAAATCAATTACACTGTTTACACAATCCGAGTTGTAGACCCAGGTATTCTGAATGACAATAATATCCCTCCATCCCTCGCTATTTTCTAAACCGCTACAATTTCAGTTCAGGGGACCCATATACCCTGTTTTACCCAGAAAACATAATGGTCCGTTTTTGTAATGGTGATCAGTACCAGCCGATACGGAGCCGTTTCTACGATAAACACTATGCCAGAAACGGGTGTCGTTTGGGTGAAGTGCGAAAAGCCTTTGATTTCTGAATTGTATTTTGACATGTCTACTTGCTTTAGAAATGGAGTGAATTCTTCCAAGAGCTATCGATATGTTCATGTTTTATATACCCAGTCTGTACAGGGTTTGGGGGATTTGTGCCAAATAGAGCAAATGTATCCGACAGTATATTACCCAAGTACGTGTACGGAGGTTTACGATCAACTGGTCTATGGTTTTAAGCTTTCATGGGTCCAAGTTTTTTGTGATAACTTCACAGGAGAGACTTTTGCGACCTCAATAACGTGAATTTCCCTGTTCTGTGCGACCCACTAAGACATGGTGCGTAGAGAATGTGAGAAAATTCAGTTTCTCTGTTGATGTTATTCTTTCTCTGTTTGATGTTATTCTTTCTCTGTTTTCAGGTTCATCAATATTTAGTAAAGGTGAGGTGTGTACAAATTGTTTGTACAGCTGAGAGACTTTTGAAATTAGTTAGGTTTCGTCGAGTTTGTGATTTAAAAAACAATCTATTTTTTACGATTTGGTTTAAAATTACACTTTTTTCTACTTGATCACAATTCCAAGCACACCCTTAATCCACCTCTTCAAGTAATTAATGAAAATTATATATTTTTTTTATAGTTATGAGAGCTGTTAGCAACATACTGGTACCGCGGTTCATCAGTAAGATCCTGTATCTCTCGTTTGTTTTCTTTTAGCAGATCATTTCTTAGACTGTGAATCATGAAAATAGTTTCAACGTGCAAACAGGATGAATAGTGATGGTATTTACAAGAAAAAGACAATTAGTTATACATTGTAACTATATTTCCAACTAAAATAAAAAAATGCAGATTTTTTATTTCCAATTTTCAAATGCTGATGTTATTCTTTCTTTGCCAAGCAGAAAAAATATTATTTGGGATTTCCCCAGAAGATGAGGCAGACATTGGTAAGGTTTCTATCTCNGGACTTTTATACAGTTATTTATATTTATTCTTAAGCATGGGCATGGCCAAGGGGAAAGTTGTTTATGGAATTTTATTAGACCTTAAACTTTTCAAATTATTTAAGTCACTTTCTTGATTAATTAAGTAATTTATATTTTTCATATTTCTTGCAGATCCTTTGGCTAAACTACTGATAATCATGATCATCTATAGCGGTAAGAACCTTATATCTCTCATTTGATCTTCTTTAATTTTTTTCGTTTTTAATTAGCAGAGAATTCCCTTCGACTGTGAAGCATGAAATGTTTTAAAATGCAGGGAAGATGAAAATATTATTCACATGAAAAAGAAAACAAATATTATGTTTAATTACAAGGATTTAGAAAGGCAGTGAGTTAAGGTGTAATAAGTGAAATGCTGACAGTAGGTCATCTACATGTTTGTTTTCTTATAATTTATTTTGACTATGTTCTTTGATAGGACTATACCTTGCAGCAAAAGTTGTATTGTGGACTCCATGTGCGATTGCGTTTTTGATATATAAATGGCGTAGAAGGCACTTATCGATGTATGATGTTGTTGAAGAATTTTTGCAAAGCCACAATAATCTCATGCCAATAAGGTACTCTTATTCAGAAATTAAGAATATGACCAAAAATTTCAAGGACAAATTGGGTGAAGGAGGCTATGGCACTGTATTTAAAGGAACACTTCGAAGTGGCCGACTCGTAGCTATAAAGATGTTGGGTAAGTCTAAAGCTAATGGACAAGAGTTTACCAATGAAGTTGCAACCATTGGAAGGATTCACCATGTAAATGTAGTTCAACTCATTGGTTTTTGTGTTGAAGGATCAAAGCGAGCTCTAGTATATGAGTTCATGCCTAATGGCTCCCTGAATAAATATATATTTTCCCCAGAAGTAAGTACCCTCCTAAGCTATGACAAAATGTATGATATAGCTCTAGGAGTGGCTCGTGGAATTGAATATCTACATCAAGGATGTTCTATGCAGATTTTACACTTTGATATCAAGCCTCACAACATTCTTCTTGATGAGAATTTTGCTCCAAAGGTTTCTGATTTTGGCTTGGCAAAACTATATCCAGTAGATGACAGCATTGTCTCTTTGACTGCTGCAAGAGGGACATTAGGATACATGGCTCCTGAGTTGTTCTACAAAAACATTGGAGGTGTCTCATTCAAAGCTGATGTTTATAGTTTTGGAATGTTATTGATGGAAATGGCAGGTAGAAGAAATAACTTCAATGCATTGGCAGACCATTCAAGCCAAGTTTACTATCCTACTTGGGTTTATGACCAATTGCACGATGGAAAGGACATAGAAATGGAAGTTGTTACAGAGGAGGAAAAGAAAATAGTTAAGAAGATGATCATGGTTGCATTATGGTGTATACAGATGAAGCCTAGTGATCGCCCTTCAATGAACAAAGTCGTAGAAATGCTTGAAGGAGAAGATGAAAGCTTACAAATGCCTTCAAAACCTTTTTTATCATCATTAGATAGCCGTGTGAGGGATGCTGGAGAGGATTCAAATCAAACTTGGTCATCAATTCAATCAGAAGAATCAAGTCAATCAAGTCAATTTTAAATAGAAATTAATTGATATGAGTCTCCTCAATTACATTCCCATTAAAGGGGGCAATTAGTTTTCTCATCTATATTTGATAGCACAAAGGTGCTTGATAATTGTGTGGTAAATAAGACCAGTTTCCTTTGATTTATGATAACTTGCCTTATTACATCATTTCTTTTGTTTGAACTCTATTTTCTCATATTTAACCAATGAATTCAGTTTCAGTTTGAGAAGGTATGGTGCTATTCTTTGTTCTCCATTTGTCATCCCCTGCTTTTGTAAATTTGGCATTTCAGATTGGACCATTCTTGTCATTTAGAGATACTATTGCTCACCATTCATATCTGTTTTCAAAGTTTTGGAAGTATAGAATGTTGAAACAATGGTTAAATGTTTAAAGCCACCCTAGAAAGCTTTGGGTCCGATGTGTATTACTAGTGTGCATTGATTGAGATGCTCTCCTCGGTAATATGTAATTTTTTTTTTCCCAGATTATATCAATATTTAAAGGGCCATCGTTTTGTTCTTTGGATATTTTCTTCACCACAAAGCATCAAGAGTTATAGCCTATAATTTTCTTTAAGTTACTATGAAAATTTTACTTATTAATGGAAATTACAATTTCAAGTTAATTGAGAAAACTTTAATGTTCAAAGTTTGTATGTCATATTAACCAAGTGACACATCAATTTAGTCGTCTAAGGTGCTAAAAATGATTCACAGGGTAGTATAATTAATTTCCCAATTATATATGTGTCATTTTATTTAAAGATGCATCACATGTTTTAGCTTATGTTTGGCAATTATTTAAAAAGTGTTGTTTTTCACTTTTTAAATACTAAAAAAGTACTTTTAAGATAAAAGTTATCAAATTAATTTCCAAATGTGGCTCTTATCACTAACACACATTTCAAAACAAACCACAAAATACTTTTTAAAATTAAGTGGGTTTTTTTTTTTTTTTNTTTTTTTTTTTTTTTATTTTTTATTTCAGGTGTGAAAATTGACCTTGTTACTTTTATTTTTTGTAAAATAACCATTGGAGGCTAGCCTCCATAAGTGGATCCATGATGGCCACCGTATCTGGTGGTGGTCCCGAAGTGGCTGCCAGATCTACGTGATGATCACCACTAGGCCACAAAATCTTTTTGGCAACCTTGCGATGGATGTCGAATATGTGGTAGCCATTGCGGTGGTTGCCATATTTGCATAGGGGCCCCAAAGTGGCCATCCAATCTAGGGGTGTATTCAAGTCGAGTCGAGCCAAGTATTGAGTGTTCAAGCTTGGCTCATTTAAGTTTATTTCGAACACGAGTCAAGCTCGAACATATCACCGAGCTAGATATTCTGTTCAAGCTTGGTTCATTTATTTTTCGAACGAATTCGAGCTTGTTCACGAGCGACTCAATTAACTTATTAATTTATTATATATAGTAAATATCATGAATGTTTATATTTTCATAAATTCATACTAATAATTAATTAATTAATTATTGTTCAAATTTTATCAATTTGGTTAATTAAATAAATTAACTTAAATCTTAAATAATCCAATCGAGTTTATATGTATGTTTTCTAATATGTATATAAATTCCTTATGTACATATGCAAACGTTAACACACATATTCATATATACTTACAAAACATACTCATGTACACACGAATCTCTAAAATTATTACATGAACAATAATTCAAATTATATCTATTATATTAGGAAGAGAATTCCCTTTTACATAAGATGTTTTTATTACAAAATTAAAATAATACTAAAAAAAATTATAAAAATGAAGTTATACGAGTTTATTCGAGTCGAGCCGAGTTTATATGAGTATGTATCGTTTAATATTCGAACAAATTATTGTGTTCTTGAACGGCTCATTTATTATTCGAACCGAGACTGAATCAAGTTTAACCGAGTCGAACTGAGCCGAGTTCACGAGCAGCTGGGCTCATCTTACACCCTTAATCCAATCTATCTAGTCGCCGATTTGTCTAGCAACCTCTACCCTTCACAAACAAGAGGTGGTGGCTCCGGCCACTAATGAAGGTCAACCTTCAATAAGTCCAAATTTTTTTTAATCTTTTACCTTTTTCCTCCATAAATTATTATTCTCTCTCAATATGGCCCAATGAATTGACATTTTTACCACCCGATTTCTTCGAACTATCATTTACTTACCAAAACCTCACGCTGTTAGGGAATTTCGTTAAATTAGATGAAATATTTTTTTTTAGACGTTAAATCTTGTTAAAGGGTAGAAATATCCTTAAATAAAAAAATATCAATATTAAAAACTTTAAAAATAGGAATAATATAAAATATTTTTAAAAAAAGATTGTAAAAGGGGTGGCCACTCCCAATGACTGGTTTGAGTTGGCCGAACCACCCATAAGTAACCAAACCCTTATAGTTGAACCATAAGAGTTTTTTTGGCCTCTTGGGAGTGGCCAAAACACCCCCAAGGGCCTTGGGGGTGGTTCGGCCACCTCCAGACCGGCCGTTAGAGGTGGCTTCTTTTTAAATTTTTTTTTTTATTTATTTTTTAAAAAAAATTTCTTATTTTTAAATTTCTTATTTTATTTTAATTATTTATGAGGCATATGGCTAGTACTAGTTTTTTGATTGGTTTGACATGTAATTCCGTTAGTTTCATGGACGAAAGTTTTATATCCATAGTTAGCCATAAATAAGGTATTATCTCCGTAATTAGAAAATGTATCATCTATGATACAAAATAAAACTTAGGTGTAAAAAAATTCAGTTGTTAAAACTCAGGTATCGAAAAGACATTTAACTCAAAAAACTAAAAAACAATATGAGATAACTTCACTTAATCCTCTGAATTTTCATCGCTTTTGTAATTATCTCCTTAAAATTTAAAAACTCTCAATTTAATGTATTGAACTTTAATTTTTTGCAATCTCACCCCTACTGTTAAGGTTTGGGGTTAAATTAGACGGTCAAAAAATAAAATGATTTTTATACCCTTATAAAATTTCAAAATTACTTTAATTAAATAATAATAATTATTATTTTTTTTTAAAAAAAACACACAGGAATATTTTGAAAATATTCGAGGCTTAGGATTTAAAAGAAAATTTTAACTGAGTGGTGATATTTCTAATTTTTAAAATTAAATATACTAAATTAAAAGTTTTTGAATTTTAGGATGCGGAAGAGAGAGTTAAACGAAGTTTTCGACAATTAAATTAACCCAAATAAAAAGTTGGTCTATTTTGTTTGAAGTTCAAGCCCATGCCCAAATCAATACTTTCGTATTGATTTTCCAAAACGCGAATAAGATCAGACATTCTGAAAAGTGCAAACTGGAAAGGAAAACTAAATCCATATTCAATTCTTCAACCACCTCGTAGCCAGAAACCAATTCCTCTGATAAAAGAAACAGAAAAGCAGTTCCATCAACTTTCTCCGTACCGGCCTAATAGGTAATCTACAACTTCATTGATTTACATAAAATCACATTTGAATTGTAAAATTTTTCCTTTTTGAATTATATGCGTGTTTTATCGTTGTAACCCTAGGACTTGAATTCTTAGTACTGGGTTTTCTGCGATCCTCCTGTATTGTTTATTTAATGTAAGTGAAATTGGGGTCTCTCGTTCTTGAAGCTAATATTGTATAGGAATCTAATTTCCATGCCTTTCAAAATGACAGTCTTAAACCCTTTTTGGGCCAAGTGATAATCTTAAGTAATTCATCTTTGTAGTAGAAGTAAAATTTTACTGACTTTGTGATTTGCACGGTTAAAATTGTATTTCACTTTAATTTATATGTGATTTGCAAGTTGAATTTGTCCTAACCAAAAAATTGTTTATTTATGAAGGATCTAAGGTTAATGTGTGTTTTAAGGTGATGTCTTTAACTCTACCATGTCGATTTTACGGATTTTGTTCTTTGGAAACTGGTCTCTGCTGAGAATAATTTATTTCTTGACAGTTAATCTCAATTGTTTTAAGAATTTAGGATGTTATTCTTAGAATTTAGAGAAGATAAGTGTAAATTGGTCTGTATGAATTTGAAAGCTGAAGAATTTTAATGGTACGTTGAAAAGGATGAATTTAACAAAATTAACATGACTATGGTCAAAGACTAGCTTATCTAGTTTTTTTTTTAGAGTAGGTTTGATAGGGGTACTCTCTGCTAATTGAAATTTTCTCATACAAATTGAATATGAGAGATTGGGCTCATGCTTTCATTGTGTGACTGTTTTTGACACGATAGAGATGAGATAATTAGAAGACAAGTTTTTTTTCTTTTTTTTTGGGGGGGGGGGGGGGGAGGATGGGGCACACTAAAATCAGGATCAAAGTTGGCCCTCCAGAACTAGGCTAAAAGGATTGGTGTCGACTATGCTTCTGGAATATGTCCCTTTAGTTGGAACATGGAAGAGATCCCGAGTGCAGATTGCTTTTAACAGCGAACTGAAGAATGGTATTGATAATTGTTGAATACTGTAGAAAGCACACAACATTTTCACTTTAGATTTTTTTTTTTTTTTTAATTTTTTTTATTATGAATAATCATTTATTGAAAGAAAAGGAAAAGCTCTCATACACGAAAAGTATAAAAGAGAAACAACCACCTTAAAGGTGTCTAAAATCTAAAAAGTTAACAAGATCTAAAATATTTGAAGAGGAAAAATTAGGAACATAGGTTATAGCCCAATCCAAGAGATCTCTCAAAAAAGAAGATTTTAAATGAAGCACATTAGACACGCAGTCCTCAAATAGATGCTGATTATTTTCTCTCCAAATGCTCCACGTTAAGAACACCGGAATAACTTTCTAGATAACCTCATTGGGATGTCATCGTCCTTGAGTCCTCCAACAATGTAACAACTGTTGGATGTTGCTAGGCATCGTACACGAAACTCCGAATAAGTTGAGAACTAAGTGCCATAGATAGCTAGAGTAATCACATCGATGAGTAGGTGATTGACAATCTCCTCATTCTTTTTGCAAGGCAACACCAATTTACAAGAGTCAAACCTTCTAAGATTATCAACCGTTAAGGATTCTACCCCAAGTTGCCGTCCATGTAAAGAATGCAATGCGAGGCGGGGCCTTAATCTTCCAAACACATTTCTGAGGAAACGAGCTGGAACGACCCATGAAAAGCGCTAGCTATATCTGCACTATTACCCCAAAAAGACTAGTCAATTTGAAACTTCTATAAAATCACTTATAGAGCCAGTTTCACTTAGTAAGTAAGCAATATGAAACTTAGAACTAAGGAATGTCTTTATAAACCATCAACTCTATGTGGACTATTCATCTTCCTAATATTGAACCAGAGTGTTACAATCTCTTCCCTTAAACCCCTGACGTTCTCATTAGAGTCATGTCTTGCAGTGCTTCAATACCACATGGCATTACTAGAAGGCTTTGATACCACTTTGTAATGATCCAGAAAAAGCGTTAAACATATTTGTGCTATTACCTCAAAAGGACTAATTAATTTAAAACCTCTCTAGAATAATTTATAAAGCTCTATTTCACTTAGTAAGTAAGCAATGTGAGACTTAGCATCCGAGAGTGTCTTTATAAATCACTTATTCTATGTAGATTACTCATCTTCCCAATATGGAACCAGAGTGTTACATGAGCATGACTCTCTAGACTACAGACTATAAAGTATTATAATAACTTTAACTTCAAAGTCATGGTTTCTGGCTGGGGTTCATAACAATCTATTCGCTTCCCCTGGATGGGTAGTTGAGGAGTATAATTGAGTAGGGAAAGAATCGATAGATTCCAACTACCAATCCTAGGGAAACCATTAGGGCCCAACACTTTGTCACTATCCATACTAAGCAATGCCTGAAGAATCTCCTCCTCTTGAAACGGTATTTCCAACCAATCTGCTTCTGTTGAGTCTAATAAGGGAAACTGCAACCCATCTAATTTGAGGCGCCATTGAACTATTTTATTAAAGAGATTCTTGTAAAACTAGATGATTGCATCATTGATCATCTCTTGATCAGCAGTAGTATTGCCATCTATACAAAGACCGGAGATAAAATTATTTCTTTTGTGAGAGTTGGCAAAACGATAAAAAAAAACCTTGTGTTGTTATCCCATCAAGTGAAAGACCCTCCAACCAACGAAAAATCCATCAACCCCTGCATTGAAATAAAATTTGAGAATTTCCACATGGCAAAGGTTACCCGAGTCGCTTCGGCCCTTTCATTTGGGAAATGAGTAACATTGAAGTCTCCCCCCAATGCACCAAGGGACTTCCCACCAACTAAAGACCCCTGAAAACTCCTACTACACATAGCCTATCTGTATCACAGCATTGGGACCATGAACTCCCGAAAAAGCCCAAACAAACTGGTCCACGACAGATTTGAACTTGTAGGAAACAAAGAAAATGCCCACCACCTTTCAATGCATTCCACTGCCCGTTTATCCCACATTAATAGTATACCTCTCGAGGCTCCTAGGGCTGGAAAAACAGTCCACCCTGTGAAAGATCCACCCCACAAGCCTCTGACAATACCAACTGTAATCTGCTTCATTTTAGTTTCTTGAAAGCACACGACGTCAAGCTTCCAATTTTTCAATAAGTTACTAATACCAAGTCTTTTTCCTGCATCATTAAGACCTCGAACATTCTAGCTGAGAATTTTCAGATTCATAGTGGGATAGGAGCCTTGCCACGATAACGAGAAGAAGTGTGGGGTTTAGGAGGACTCCTCTTGGAATAATAGTTCACTAAACTCGACAAGTTAAGGAGTTCTCTAATACCTTTAACCCCACTCCCTGACACTTTCTAAGGGGACCTGCCGTTCTTGCAACACCCTTACCCTTACGTCTGGATTCAATAGCGGCAAACAAGTTGAAGCCTCCTCTTCAAATCCTTCGTATGAAATCCCCAAGAATCATACATTCTTCTCTTGACCCATTCTGAGCTCTTATCATGTTTTGTATAGGAGGATGAGGGGATTGGAGATCCAATCTCGGCAGCTAAACAATGTACACCCTATATGCAATAGGAGGAAGCCATAGAATCTGGGCAAGAGTGCACATGAGTTGATTCTGTATTAACCACCAAAGAAATAAACTCATCCTTACTTGTGTCAAATTCAGAGCCGTGTGACACCACGGGCAGATACAACCCCTTAGAGTTGCTGGTTACCCCACTTGAAAGTGCAAACGATGTCTGAGACTTGCTGTCATCTACCAGGATAAAGTATGGGCAAGGAGACAGTGGGAAGGAAACAACAGAGATAATGGACCTTGAGGTCCCTTGCCAGCATAGGAGTCCCAACCACTGGCAAGACTATTGCCTTACTTGCCGTCACGTTCTGCTGCTCTATCAGCAGTCTTGACACGGGTTCCACCAACCAACCGCTTCCCGGCAAGATGAAATGTGACTGAGAGTGGAACATCTTCAACGGCCATATACCTCCCGTGAGTATTACAACAACGTTGACACAAGACTACATTCTGACCATCCCTGAGTTTTCACATGAAGCCCTTGCTATTTTCCAGTCTAGCCATCGTGCCGACCATTGAGAGCTGCCAAAGAACTTCATCTCTCCTCGATGATATCCTTTGCCTCTTTCTACTATGTGTAACCTGAAAGAATTACCCCCTGGCTCGAGAATGAATTTGAAGGATTTCAATTCTATGAAGAAAAACCTCCCCATAGGCGTTTGAACCACTAACAGACACCATGAGACGCAAAACTTGCAGCAATATTCTGAGAGTTGTTAAACATGGCACTGTTGTCATTGTAGATATTATTTTGGTCAATTTGTTTATGTACACCTATTCTCTTATGTCCTAATTACCTGTAAAGTGGTAATGGAAAGAATTCGTGTTAAAAAGAGTGAAAGAGCTAGCTGTTGTTGTCATGGTGTTAGAATGATGATCTGGGTATCAATTATCCCAAGAGATTATGGCTTTGAACTAGATGCTTGGATACCTTCCAAAGTTAAAAGACCTCGAAATGGTTTTTGGCATTGATAATTGGCATATCATCAGTATGTTACCCTCAACAAGGAAACTCCAATGTCAATTCAATGTGGGTGGTATGATTCATAGATGTTGTTCTCCTCTTTACGGAACCTACTTTCCTTTGCACCCCCACTCCCCTTTCACTCTGCATATTATGTGTCACCCAAATTTGGGATACTTCTGGATGTGCTAGGCATTATTTTTGGGCTGGGAGGTTCCCTCCTTTTTGTGCCTTGACGCAATAGTTGGAGCATCATTTAGTTGCTTAGAATTGAAACTATAATCCTTGCCTGTGCTTTGGAATTCAGATTTTATTTTACAGTGCTGCATAGGATTTAAATTCCATTCCAAGATCATTTAAATACAGAGGGACTAAATATCCAGTTCCAAGGCTCTGATTCCACTGAACCCTGAGGGTTCTGTTGTTTTGCTTCTATTCACTTGTTAATGTTTGATCAAAGTGTCTGCTACTACCTATAAATTTGCTGATTTCTCTTTTTTGTACTTACATTACAGGCAGTTAAAGCCACGAACATCACAATGGAATTAGCAGACAGGGCAGTTGGGTTTCTTCTATCTTTTATCAGCTTATCCATATTCACGTATTATACTTTCTGGGTCATCATTCTGGTCAGTTTACCTTTCAGTTTAATTTGATCTCTTACTTTTACACAAAAACGAAAATGATAATAAAAGGCATACTGTACCATGTGACTACCTATTAATGTTGTGTACTCATATCTTGTGATCTTTCAGCCATTTGTAGACGGTGATCACTTCATTCACAAGTATTTCCTGCCGCAAGAATATGCCATACTTATTCCTGTATTTGCTGGTGTGGTGCTTCTTTGTTTCTTGTGCGTATTTATTGGATCTGTGATGCTTAAATCCAAAAAGAAGAAGGCTTAAAATGGAATTAGTTTAGCCCTTTTTTATTTTCTTTGAAAATAACTTCGAATTTTTACTTATTTTTCTTGTTCCTTTTTCCCTTTTTTTTCCTTCACATTTTGTTATCAGGATGAGTGTCTTGGTTTTGAATTTGCTGCAGCTTGCAGATTTTGTATATTTGTCTCATTTCTAACACTATTGGAAGAAACTTATTTTGGAATATTATAAATGAACTACTTAATTTACTTCATTTTGGTCATAATTTGCTTATGGTTGTAATCACAGCACACATCACACATTTGCGTACCTTTGCAATTGTATGCTGAAAGAAGAAGACTGTTGAATTTTTGCCCCCAGTCTTAAACGTTTCTGAATGTGTGTAAACATCTAACAATCAAGCTTCGGTTCCTATTCCAAATATTAACTTCTCTTTTAAATTCTTAAAGGTGATTTTGATGGCAAATTCTGATCTAAGTGAACAGAAATTGTATGAATTTAGATAGAGATTTTGCGGGTTGGATTGGTTCATTGTTTTAACTCTCCTTCTTAAAGATTGATTCGTTTTCTTTTTAGATTGTCTCAAACGAACCAATTTTAAATAAAATCTATTTTGTCTTTGAACTACATTTTCATCCTTGCATGAAAAAAGGTCTAATCGAAATGATAAATGAAGAACCAATTCTATAATCTTACTGGATTTGCAGCATCGATACTTTTCTTTCTTCCTTCCTTTCTTTTAAGAAGAAAATGTCTGTTAATGGGATAGTCAACTAAGGTTTCGTTTGTTTTGACGTAAATTGATTTCTGAAAAATATTCAACTAATGGAAGAAATTTTGGTGATCAACGACACCAATATTGGAAAATGGGCAATATTTCAAAGAATCATGTTATTTAGTAGATTGTTACACAATTATCATACAATTTAATAATGCAGTAGTGAAAATCGGTTTTTAAATTAGTACTTGTTAAAAAAAAAAAAGGGCATTACTCTATTTCAAAAACCAAAGGGCATGAAACTAATCCACTAATCAAAACAAAAAGCTTACATATCTAAGATATATTTTCTTTTTTTCACAAAAAAAAAAAAATTGTCTTTTACCAAGAAATGGGGAGATCGAAGAAAAGACAGACTTCCTTCCTGACTCACCTGTCATACTAACACAAAATGTCAACAAGGAATTATATGTGTGCATGCCACATTTGTCGGGGCAGCATATGGTTCATGAAAGAAACTAATCAGCCTCTGCATAATCAAAAAATTGTATCTATGTGGGCATGTTGGAATTGGTCATGAATCTGCTGGTGTGGATATTTGTCAAACCTGCAAGAAACAAGTACCGAATAAATTTGAATAATTTTGTTTCAACATGAACTGTGCTTGACGATAGTAATTTTGATCTTTGAAAAAAATCATAAAAACAATCTAACCTTTTAAGTTATGCATAGCATAGTACTATAATTGCAATCTTTAGATTTTCAGATGTAGCAAACCTGAGCTCTTTCGTAGCCAGCTCTAAGCTAAGCCTAATACCAGCATAGGTTAACTGCTACGGTATATGAATGAGCATGCCATAGATATGCTAGGCCTAGTACAGATCCAAGGCCCGTCAAGGTTAAGGCCCATTGGATTGAGGCCCAGACCACCAATCCACCGAGAAGCACCCCAGGCCCACTTGCCATCTGAAGGAGCACAATAAGTATATTGTGGGTGCACCACATCAAATTTTTGCCTACATCTGGTATGCTAAGAGGACAAAGGTGACAGCTGCCTAAAAGGAAATATTTGTTACCTTCTCATGGCTACATCCTATGCACGCTAGAGGACAGCACCACGAAGCCTTAGCGGAATATTTCGTAATGTCAGGCCCTAATGAAGGGGTGTCACTTGGCAAGACGGTTATGCAAAAAGGGATCTGCTGCCCGTATAAAGGAGGTAAGCATTGTAGCAGGTAAGACAATTCACTTGTTGTTTTGTGCTACCTTCTTTATCTAAAAACTCTCTTTTGGTCTTCTCCTTAAGCCATTTTACTGAGTTAAACATCAGAGACATCTGCCGTCGACACACCCAGCAAGTGGCTTGGCTCACTTTGTCTATTTTGTAGGCACTCCTCGACTGATCATTTGGCGTGCGGTAAACTGTACCAATAGAATGGTTGACTTATGACACTAACTTATATAGTGTTGCCTACTGAAGTTCATGTCCCAAGTAATTTTGTTTTTGTTTTTTTTTTTCCCCCCCCAAAGATATTGTAGAAGAATCAGCAATAACGAAAATGAAAATTTGGAATAAACCACAAAGTCTTGCCAAGATACAACTGTGCCTATGATGAAGAGTAGAGCTACACGTCCGTCCTTATATTTGAGAATATGTGGACCTTGAAAAAAGAAATTACATCTGCACATCTTCACATTTGAGAATATGTGAACAGGCGGATGTGTAGCACTACTATATGATGAAACACCCTTAGCCCACGAATTATAAATAAAATTAGCTTCAAGGTTCCGTTGATTAATAGGCAAGAATAAACTCAATCTAATTATATAAAACTCACCAAAAAAAAACAAAAACCCTTCCAATCTAACCTATCCGGATTATGTTGCTCGGATCCCGATTATCACTAGGATAAAATTAAGTACTAATGTTAAGTTTTAACTTAAATATTTCTATTAATTCTTGTTCTTTCCTTCTACACCCACCTAAAAAATTCAAGTTGTTGTCTGCTAATTAATTAAGATCCTCATCCAACCATATAATGTACAAGAAATCACTCAACAATTTAATTAAATTCACAACTAAATCGATCTTTGAATAGAAAGACTCCAAAATGAACACAAAAGCAATTTCAATACTCTCATGAAAATCATATGCAAGAACAAATTAATAAGAGATCCAAGAAAACAAAGAAATTAATTAAAGGCATACCAAAAACAAATCCGGCCCATTGTTTCACTCAAGCCCATGAATTATCAAATGCAGCGGAGGTTATCGCCTGTGAGAACTCGTGAAAATTAATTCTGCCATCCCCATCCGTATCCGCCTCCTTGATCATCTCCGTCAGCTCCTCAGCCGTAAGCGAATGCCCCAACTTGGCCATAGAGTGCGCCAGCTCGGCTGCCGTGATAAACCCATTTCCATCTCTATCAAACACCCCAAACAGCTGCCGTAGCTGCTCCTCTGTATATGCAGACTTCGCCGGAAGAAGGTCCGGCGCCACAAGCGCCACAAACTCTGAAAACTCAACCAAACCATTGCTGTTCTTGTCAGCCTTTTGGGTCAACGTCTCGAGCTGCTCCGGGCTCGGTTTTAGACCAAGCGATCGTAAGAGCGATCCTAGCTCAAGCTGCGTGAGACTCCCGTCATTATTCCGATCAAAAGAACGAAAGATTTCCCGCAGCTCGGCGATTTGCTCATCGTCTAATTCAACCTCTTTCTTATTGCTCATGTCAATTCTTGTAAAGATCAATGATGATCACTTTAATTTGTTTTTGTTAGAATTAATATAATTAATTCGACCCCCTTTTTCCTCTTTGCATGGATTCCTAGGAATCTCCGATTCCTGAAGGGACGAGGCTTTGGAAGATCGGAGATCTACTTTACTTGGATATCGTTCTTCTTCCTCCTCTTTTGTTGGGGGTTTCCTTAACTGCCAGCAACCCCACCAAATTATTTGATCCAGTAAGTGAATAATTTTTAGAACGATTTGAATAAAAAGATATAAAGAAATTTGGTGGTAATGATCATCAGCGTTTGATTGAAGATCAATGCCAAGGAAAAGGATGTCGTGGACGTGATTGATGATGATTAATTTGGAACCTTAATCATTGATTAATAGGCGGGAATTCCGTGCCTAGTGCCACCTCTTCCATGGAATAGGATAGATTTTATTTTCTATATTTATATTTAACTGTGTAGATGGGGTTCGTAATAAATATGTTATCACGAGGTTTAATATTCAGCTTATTCATTAAAAAAAAAATGTTATTTGAAGATTTGTTTTTATATATATATATATATAATATGCTTATTTTATAAATATATATCTTTGGGTTTGTCGAGTCGATGGTTTAGCGCCACTCTCATGGTATAAATAATTTGCTAAAATTGATTCTAGATGTTTTTTTTTTTTAAATAACAAAAAATTTCTCTAAGGTATGGTCATTTTCGTGTCTACTCTAATGGGGCAAATCTTAAATAATGTGTCATCTTCACACGAATTGAGTACAATTCTCATTTTACTAGTCAAGAAATTATTTGTACACAAGAAAAATTGGACCATATATCTTATGGGAATACTACTTAAATCAATGCTCTTATTACTTTTTTTTTTTGAAGTGGAATTCTATTACGAACTTAAAAAAAAGAGGTTTGCTCCGCAAATACAACATCATGAATAAACTCAGGACAACAGTTATGCCAAACCCTATCTAAGGACCGAATAATGGCTGCTTTAGCCAAAAGATGAGCCGCTTCGTTCGTCTCCCTGTGGACATGATGAGCTTTCCAAAAAGGAAGACTATTGAGAACATTGCGAGTGTCCGCAATAAACTGGCCATACTGACACTAAGAAGGCGTAGTCTGCTGGAGAGTTTGTACAACAAACAAGGCGTCACCTTCCATTATAATCCATTGAAAGCCCAACTCTTGGCAAAACNAGATCAACGCTCTTATTACTTGAACCAACTCTTTGGAGTTAATTGTCATTATTTAATTTAAAAAATAATGTTTGTAATTTGAAAAAAAGTATTTAGGGAAAAGTTCACATACCCCTCTCAAACTACCACCCAATTGACAATGTCCTCCCAAACTTTCAAATTGTGAACAATGTCCCCCTAAAGAACGAAAATACCCTTAATAAAACAAAAAATATTTCTTTAAAATAAAACTAAAAAAAAAAAAAAAAAAAAAACACAACAATTAATAAGGCTAGAAAAAGACTAAAGCTAAAATAAAAAAATCCACAAAAAACCAAAACAAAATTATTTTTTTAAAAATAAAAATATAAAACATAAATCCATTATAGGCAAAATTCATTAAATTATACAAAAAAAAAATATATATAAGCGATTAATTCGATAGTATAAGATAACAAATATGAGCATGTTGGATTTAAAAAAAAATTAAGAGTTGTTGATATTAATTTTGAGGTTTAATACCTGTATATTCATATCAGTGATTGGAGTAATGAAATAAATTATTATACTTAAATATTTTAAGGTAGTAAAAAAAAGAAAAATAGTGCAAAGTTAAATGATGCATATAAGGCAATTTGTAAATATAAAGATATATATAGATGAAAAATTTTTATAAATATTGAGGAATAAAAAAAAAGACACTTCAAATAAAACTCTATCAGATTTAGTCTTGCGAGATTACACTGAGAGGTGTTTTTTATCGTTTGAAAATTAAATTAAAAAAAATAAAGATTAAATAAATAACAAATAACACATTTTGTAACGAATGAGAATAATATATGAAGAGAGTCGAAAAATAAAATAAATAGGGTATTTGGTAATATAGAACTTATTGAATATATTCGTAATTGGACCGTTATTTTTTTTTTTGGAATAAAAATTTTGATAGAAGTTGAAGTATCTCAAAGTCTGACTAAACTTAGAAAAGCCCGAAAGATTAATGCGATTTAATACTTCCAATGCGTAATGTTTGGAAGTTTTAACCACACGAAACTTCTCGGTATACTTTGCACAATTCTGAATCAGTTGTCAACGTAGAGTGGAGTTTCCTTATGTATATGGCGCGCGTAGCCTTCAAAGACCTTACATTGTTCGACAAAAATGCAGTGGGTGGTGTCATGGAGCCGTCTATCTTAAGGCGGACTTGTTGGTGGGGTATTGTAGAGTACCCTTCCGTTTCCCATAATATTTAAAACAGAACCTAAAGACTCAGGTTTCCAAGGTTCCCAAAAAAATTCAGGGTGACTGGCTGGCAGTACCGTTCTGCTGAGCGAGATACAACAGAAAGTACTATGTTATTCTACCTTTTAAATCGAGTTATCATTATTGCCGGCTCCTATATCGTATTGTTTTTGTGTACCCTATCATTCTCTATATGCCTGCGAGTTTGGTTCTCAAGAAATACGTGGGAAAAAGTGAAAGAACGTATTCTTTTTTTGGAAATTTTATTAAACGTTTCTGAGTATTGTCTTTTGGGGAGTGGGAGGAAATCCACATGACACTTAACGGGAAAACGTAACGCCGCGTCTTTTTTATTTAAAAATATTAAAAAAAGTATAAAGAAGAAACGAGCAGGGGATTTAGGGTGTGATTGGTAAACTTTTTTGGAGTATTTATTTTTTTTAGTAGTAATGAAAAGTAATTCATTTGATATAAGTTGAAAAAAGTTGTGAATTTTTTTGTAATAAAGTAATAAATTATGTTTTGTACTGGGTTTATTCGTTTGAATAATTAAAAAAAAAAAAAAATTGACGTGATATGAAGAGCGAAAAAATTGTTTGGTAATAAAATTATTTTGACGTTAATTTTTTCTTTTTGAAAAATAAGAAGAAGATCTAAAGTCTGCACTAAAATATCCCAAAAGTAACTCAACTGTTTTAACCACCACAACCTCTCTCTCTCTCTCTCACGAGAGTGAGTTTTAGAACCCTAGCCTTCAGACCTTAAGGAAAGCAGATGTCAGGAGCTATCAGCGACTTGTTGGTGGTAATTCCGTCGACCAGTGGGTTTCAGGTCCCCAAAAATTCAGGGACTTCCTTTCTGCTGGATTCCCCAGAGTATGCTACTTAATCGTTATCTTGCGGCTCCTTATACGTATTTGTTTGTGTACTATCAATCTCTTATGCTGCGTTTGGTTTCTCAGAAAACTGGGGAAAGTGAAAGAAACGTAATTTCTTTTTTGATTTTTTAAGTTTCTGTATTTTGGGAGTGGAGGAAACTATGACTGATGGGCATTTGAAATGAGGGTTATGGTTTGTTTGGTTGCTGAGAAATGCTAGGGAAAGGAAAGAAACATGAAATTTTTTAATCGTTTTTTCCTCTCTGGGTTTTTTCCTTTATTCCCGCATTTGTTTTAAGGATTTTTTTTTTTTTTTTTTTTTTGAAAGAGTTTACAATGGTCTGGGAATGTGTTTGCTGCCTTACCGTAATTTGGTGAAGGCACTTGTATATAATAATGAGAACAGTTACAGATTGAGATTATCTGGTACAAGTGATTTCATCAAGAATAACAAACAACAGTTACAGATTATAAGCTGAATAACAATCGAGTGTTATCTTTTGAGATTTGATTGAACTCCTCCCATCCTATCAGTTGCTGTTGAGGAATGATTGTTTATCTTGGACTCTTCAGTTTCTGTTGTATGAGAATGATCTTGTGATGCAGCGGAAATAGTATATTTGTTAGTACCTTCCAAACAAGATCATGATTTTGAAGATCAATATATGGATGAGTATTGATTATGAGTGCTGAAATCCTGTTAAGAACATTGCAACTTGTGCATAATGGCATTTAGTTGAATACTTAAACCAAGTGGTATGAATCATACTTTACATAGTGAAAATTCATATGTTTTGTTGCTGAGATCATGCCTGGAAAGAAAAGGAAAATATGTATTCATCTCTTATGTGCTTTTGATTTTAGAGGCCTCGGAACAAAAAGTTTCCTTATAATTAAGCCTAATAAAACTATGTGGCCTACCTTTCTAAAGATACAAACATTTATGTGACTTAACTGAGGTGAAATTGTCATTTTACATATGCAAAAGCATAAGTCTCTTCAGATTCAACACATGTTCATTTTCTAGACTAGCAGATTGAGGGTTAGAGAAAATAGCAAGAGAAGTTTTGAGGCCAATCAATACATTTTAGACCATACGCTTACTAGATTTGGTATTAAAAATCATAAAACTAAGGTCCATCTTGGAGAAAGTGCCAACTTTAATGTCTAATTCCCTACTGTAGTGCTTGAAGATTCATGCGTCATGAATTGGGGAATAGATACAAGATGCTTGATATTTAACATTCTTCTTCCCCTCCTGCTCTTTCTCTGTCTCAAACATAATGCACTGTTTTCCAGAATTGTGCTTCATTTTGCATTCCCAAGCTTGGGACCAGACAGCACAAATGTCGAGAAAGAGGCTTCACTGTGAAAGCCTCAGGGGATTCAAGCGATAATTTTGTTCCAGTTGCTCCTCTTGAATTTGAATCCCCAGTTGGCCAGCTTTTGGCGCAAATTTTGCAAACCCATCCTCATCTACTGCCTGCAGCTGTTGATCAGCAACTTGAGAGCCTTCAAACTCATAAAGATTCCCAGAGGGAAGAAACTTATTCGTCTCAGGATCTCCTTTCCAAGTAAGTACTGTGCTCTCTACTCCTAATATTTATTGTTATTTTGTGGTTGATCAGATTAATAATAACTATTCATTACAGGGTTTGGCTTTGATTTTAAAGTAAATAGGTAAGCCTTTTGATTTCAAAAGAAGAATGTAATTCTAATGTTAGATTGAGGCTTTGAATTTTGATTTCAAATAAAATGCCAGACTTCGACAACGATCCAAGAAAAATAGGCTAGGCATTAATAGAAGAGGTGATGCTATAGTTTGTTGTATTAGCCACTTCATGTGGAAGTGGCCAATGCAGGTAAAAACTGTAAAGTAGAATATGAGGGGATCTTGCAGACGACTTAAAACAAGTTGAGGTAATTTTTTTTTGGAATGAAGCAGTGGCGTATCCTGGGGGCCCCATGCCCCCTCCACCCAAAAATCTAAAAGAACAGACAAAAAAAAAAAACTCTAGGAGACTGCTTCACTGATTTCCTTTATCTCCCCCTATGTTTGGTTACTTTTTCTTATCACCATTATTTTGGCCCCACTAATCTTGAAAGTCTGGCTCTGCTAGTGGTCAATGAAGTATACTCTTTTTATGTCATAGCCATTATGGAGTTAATGTGTGTCTCCTAATATTCTGAGAGATTTTGATGCTCTCTTAAGTAATTGATAGAATAGCATTTTGGATATTGGATTGCAGGGTCCTTGGTGGAGGTATAGAATGTATGTGTGTGTTTGATTGTGATGCTAATTTCTGTAGTGTCAAATACTTGATTAGAAGTAACTAGTGGAGGAAAAACAATAAGCTAGAATATGAAAGGATCTTGAGGATTGACTCAAAAAATTTGAGGTCATCATCATTAGGGATGTAGTATATTCTCTTTGGGCAATGGTCACTATTGACATTTGTCAGAATATAAATTAAATGATTAAATTTCTTATTTCCTATAAGTTTAAGCTTTTGGGATAAATGGTGATTTACCATGGTATCAGAGCGAAAGTCTTGAGTTCGAATTATGTCTTCGTTATTCACTTCTTATTTCAATTAAATATTTTGCATATTGAATCTCACTTATTAAGAGGGAGTTTGAGTCCACATGTGAGGGGAAGTGTTAGAATATAAATTAAATGATTAAATTTACCATTTTCTATCAACTTAAGTTTTTGAGATAATTGACAATTTAACAACTTTAATGGCGTCCCTCAATTGAAAATTTTGAGAGATTTTAATAGTATGGCTTATTCAAACCGCTCATCCTGAGCTTTGATCATCATTCATAATGTTTGTATCTTCCATTTTGAAAGGTTACAGAGTTTGACATGATGGTCGCTTTGCGGGGTTATAAAGCATAACATCAAAATTTCTCTAGGGCCTCAAAAGTACCAAGGAGATGGGCTTATTTGATTTGATCTTGGGTTGGAATACATTTTTGACACATTAATGCAATAAGTTCTGCAGGGAACCCTTGGAGAATTTAGCATTCGATATTAGAGATTATAAACATCCTCACACTCAGAACATGCATTTTTTTGACTTCCTAAGCGGCAAACTGAATGGTAGCCGCCACCCTGGATTCCCTTACTTGATTGTTTTGCTATCCTAGCTTTGTGTTCTGTAGGTCTTCTGTTTTGGTAAGTAATTCTCTAGGAATTAATGTGGCCACTAAGCTACTTTATAATTTTTCTTTTTTAACCTAATTATTAGTTCTTTAAGTCATGCGTATAAAAATGCAATAGATGGCAAACTTTTTGATAATGTCATATGTAATATCCTTTAATTTTGATATTGCCGTGATCTGTATAAATGGCATAACTTCTCAACTTGGAAAAAGGCATTGAAGAAAAAAGGGGTGAAGACTTGTGTTAGTTGGCCCATCTGTCTCTTTCCTACTTTTTTTATGTTGTCTAATTTAAAGATCTCTAAACAACTCAAAAT
The DNA here is from genome assembly GCA_900184695.1 of Betula pendula. Taxonomy (NCBI): domain Eukaryota; kingdom Viridiplantae; phylum Streptophyta; class Magnoliopsida; order Fagales; family Betulaceae; genus Betula; species Betula pendula. The sequence goes on along the minus strand of FXXK01000950.1, from coordinate 165,929 downwards.
TAAACACTCACAAAATACTCAAAACTAGTTTCACCTTTATGTCATATTAGAACACTTTTTCAAACAAAAAAACAGAAAGTACTCTCTAAAAAGAATTAACAAACAGGGCCATTGCTTGATACAGTCTGGTTGGATTGTTGTCAAACTTATTTATCCCATTTTTGCTTGATACATCAAATGCGATGACATGTGGAACAAGAACTGGAATACTGCATCCAATTATTGCCACAACATTCTGACCTTAAAAATTTGTGGATACACAAGCGAATATAATATAATCTGATGCCATGACGGAATGCAATTACAGAACTTAGTATGTGCTTAATCATGCTTTGCAATTTGGGTTGCACCTCAGTGATTAAGAAAATACACAAACTCTATGCTGTCACTACCACATCATAAGTACAACTGCCATTAGCTTTTTGTTGAACCACTACCTTCGAATATATTATCAACTTAACCGACTAGTAAAGCCGAATGTCATTGACACCATTTGCTACCAATAATGCAACCTACATAGTCACCATTTCCATTCCCATTCTCACTCATCCACTAGTTGCTTGACACTACTACCATTACTGTGTCACCGTCATCAGTACAACCGTGTTACAGTCACCACCTTCTAACCGGCATTGGACCACTAGCACTATTCATGACCACTCCTTATTAACCACCACATCATTGTCACCTCCCACTACCATCACCTCTTTTTTCTTAATCCTATGCTGCATTTTGTGCATACCCTAAGTGTACCACTATAAATGCTAATAAAGCTCTATCATAATAAACAATATATTTTTCAGATGTACTGGCCTGCATCCATGTATCTTTTTATTTTTTAATTTTTTTTTATCATCTCCAATATTTGCCTGCTAAATTGTTCAATTGCTGGGAATATAAAGTAACCAATTTAAACTAAAGCTATGTATTTTAGGAGAATTGCTGAAGTCAGAGAGAAAGAAAGGCGTAAGACACTGGAAGAAATAGTATACTGCTTAATTGTAGAGAAATTTGTGGACAATGACATTTTAATGATCCCAAAGATATCAGCAACCTCAGATCCTATTGGCCGAGTGGATTTTTGGCCGAACCAAGAGCAGAAACTAGAATCTGTTCATTCTTCAGAAGCATTCGAGATGATACAGAGCCACATATCTCTTGTACTTGGGGAGCGACTGGTGGGCCCTCTTGATACAATTGTTCAGATCAGCAAAATCAAACTTGGAAAGCTATATGCTGCTTCAATAATGTATGGATATTTTCTTAAAAGAGTTGATGAACGATTTCAACTCGAAAGATCCATGAAAACTCTTCCTCTTGGTTTAAGTAAAGACCAAGTAAGTTTTGAAGATCCTGCTCGGCCAAAACAGCTCTGGGATCCTGATTCCTTGATCCGGGTGTTTCCCAATGATGGTGGTGAGAGTGATGGGGGAGGTCTCACGGATACTGATGAAGGCAAATCATACCGACTGAGATCATATGTTATGTACTTGGATGCAGAGACTCTTCAGAAATATGCTACTATAAGATCCAAAGAAGCTATTTCTTTGATTGAAAAGCAGACACAGGCTCTGTTTGGGAGGCCAGACATCAGGATTGCTGACGACGGTTCAATTGACACATCTAGTGATGAAATACTTGCAATTACTTTCAGTGGATTGACAATGTTAGTCTTGGAGGCAGTTGCATTTGGGTCATTCCTATGGGATGCAGAAAGCTATGTTGAATCCAAATACCACTTTGTTAAAAGCTAAAAAAACAGTAGCATTCATATCTGTTAATGCTCACCGAGGCTGTACAGTTTGTAATGTGCTGAGGATGGTGTAATGGGTTTCCAGTATATACAGTAGTCAGGTATCTTGCTTTTTAAGAGATGCATACTGCGTTCATTACCTATAACAAGTAAAAATCTTGGCCCAAATGTCTTATAGAGGAAGTCTGTAAAAATGTAAACAGAAATATACAAAAAAAGGAAGATGATGTGAAATTAGTTGTGTTTTGTGCAAGAGTTTCCATTGTCGTAGAATGAGAGAAGCCTGGGATAAGTTTTGGAGGGACCGTTGGTGCCACTGGGGAAGATGCTTACAGCTAACCCTCCAGTGGACGTATCTACTTTTGCTCAGACAACTCAATGACAAGGCATAAATCTTGCTGGAGTTTAATCCTGAAATACCAATATTTTCATGAATAGGGAGGATGCCTCCATGTTGCAACTACCAGAAACAGCATACTGTCTGATGTACAAAATTCCTTTTCTCTCAATGCAAGCCTTTCCTGAAAATCTCGAGTCGCACTCATTTTACACCAACTGACATGATGTGTATAAAAAATCATTTAAAATACATCATGTCAGCTGGTGTGAAATGAGTGTAAAGAGTAGTATTACTTTAATTTGATAGATCCTTACTTTCTCTAGTTATTTCCTTTGACCAAATTCTCTAGCTCAAGATGAACTTTGGTTATATATGTATAGAGAAATGCTATTTTGCATTCTCCTAGCATTTTCCCAGCATTTTAATCTGGTGTGGCATATTCAATCTACCTTTAGATCAATCTTAATTAAAAAAAAAAATCAATGGTGGATTAAGTATGTCACGTCAGCTAACATAATCAGCTAAAAACACTGAAATAATGTTAAAGAGAATACAAAATAGCATTTCTCTTAATATATATATATAAAACAACAAAAGTGGAACCTCGTACAATAACCCTAAGTTTAGAAATTGGTCAAAGCATGAGCCGAAAAGATTCTTAGCTCGCAAGGCAAGAAAAGGGCCGCTGTGGAGGGTTGTCCAAAAGATACTATATTGACTTGGTTAGCATGAACAGTGAACACATTTACATTCCAAATATCTCCGGCTAAATGTTCTAGAAGACGGAGTGAATTCAATGCAAAACCTTACATGTAAAATTTATGTGGTGGATTATCATTTTTTATTTATTCGTTTGTTCTTAAATTATTTAGGGCTATTTTTCTGCAACTTTCACTTTCCAACACCTCTACCCCCCCCCAAAAAAAAAAAAAAGGTCGGCTGAAGAAGGAGGCTCGTTAAAAAGAGTTGCTTTTGGGTAGCTTCTTCCAAAGAAGATGCCATGCCAACCCCTAAGATGCTAGTTGTTAACCTTAAATAAACATTTTCTTGCAAAGAAAAGAAAAAAAAAAACTAAAATAAACCTTTTCTTAACGACTAATCATACTCATAAGGGAGCTTTTCTTGCATGCCCACAAACGCTTAAAACATGCGTTATGAAGTCCTTCCAAATTAGACTTTATTTTTCATCTTTTTTATTTTTTTTTCTCAACTTAAAGACGTTAGCAAACAATTCAAAACATAATTTTTTTTAAAAAAAAATTGTTTTCAATTTTAGTTAACATTAGAACACTGTTTCAAACTAAAAACAAAAAATACTCTCCAAAACACATTACCAAACATACTTTACACGTTTCAAGATGAATTTCGTATAATTGTAATACAAGTCATTTGCATGTGATAACATGCAACATAACATAATAAAATTTTACATGGCGTAACACCAGATAACAACATATATTAAATCTATAAAATTAATTTGGCTAATAAAATAGATCCTCTTCATTTCACTTGAAATAAAGAGGTTCATTATCAATGAACAATAAGTTGAGTATAAATGATACAATTGGAACTTATTGCATCACTTGTTTTAACTTATAATTAGATCAAGGCAATTCTAGTCAACTAAAATATTAATCTAGTTACCTTAACAATTTGATCAAATTTCTAGTATGCAAAATTGGTAGAAGAATTTTTTGGTGGGGTTTAAATTTGAAAAGTGTTTTATATTTTGAAAGCATTTTTTAAAATCTTTTTTTTTTTTTGTTTGAAAAATAGGAATGTGTTTTCAAAATAGTTGCTAAACAAAACGATCGAGGATAGAAGTGTTTTATTGACTATATGTTTTACATTTAGTTAATAAAAAATAATTTATTTTTGTTTTTAAATTGGTGTGACCGATTTTTTTAGTAAAAACAGGGATACGAAAAAAGAGATATAAATAGAAATAATAAATTAAGGAGAAAGAAAGAGAAAACAGAGTAAGGAGAAACTTTTGACCGTTTTTTACAGGATGTGAAGAAAAGAAACAGTGGAAAACCAGAGGTCTAAACGTGGCCGTTAGTTTCGGACGCGGTTTTCGGCAACAAAAGCGAAGAAGCTTTCTCTTCCGTCCCTTGAGACCGTTACAAAAACACGGCTCCTATTTCCCAAACTACCCTTGAACCCCTCAGATAATTACAAGATGTGCTCTCACACGCTTCCATCCTTAAAACCTTTTCTCTATGGACAATAATACCCACCTTCAGCAACTTTTTTTACCAAACTCTTTGATTATTCAGAAAATTAACCAAACCCTCATCATGAAAAATATAAAGTTTGAAAGGGCAGGTTATTGTCACTCTCATTGCCGAAATTTCTAGAATAGTCAGGTAGAGATACCTTGCTTGACTTAATTTATTTAATTTTTTATTTAAAATTTTTAAATGAAATTATTTTTTAGTTTTGTTATGTCATCATTTCGATTCCAAAATTCGACACCTAAGCATTTTTTATTGTCATATTATAATACAAGTGAAAAAGAAAAGAAAAATTATTTTTACAAATTACAAATGCATATATATGCACAAAAATGAGATAAAGTCAAATCTCTAGACTGTGCAACTCCATCATATAGGAAGAAAAAAAGAAAAAAAAAAAAAACCCTATTTTGAGTTGGAAATATTCAATTCTACCTTTGTGTGCTCTCCTTTGTTTAGAAATAGTACTTTTCAAATTTCAACCAAATATATGCTCCCTACCCTAGTGTTATAATAATAATAATAACAATAATAGCATTAGTAAAATATATTATTAGTTTTTAATTCTTTCAAGGATTGAGCAATAAATTATTTTATTGTGCTCCATTTAATCCTTTGCCACCTCTTCTCTTTTGTGGGGGATAGCTGATTATTTAATTTAAATTTTTGCATGCCACCTACAAGAACTCATGTGAATTCCACATCATCTTTTTTGTCATTTCCCCTTGACTTTCAGCCCCCAAAGACATCATTCTCCTTTGTTGGCAGCTGGCAGCTGCATAATATATGAAATCCTAAATATTATTATCCAACCCGCCCCCCCTCCTAATTAATATACTAGAATCAATCATCAAACCACCAATAATTAAAAACAATGACAAAACACCAACCACCTTTACCATATAATCCTTCTCACCAAATAAACAGTATTTTCATTTTACAATATTAACGTAGTAGTTCAAACCAGCTTTTAAATCAGTTATTCTTTTTAAAAAAAAAAAAAAATTAAAGATTAGGTGGAACTATCACAACAGCATTATAAAATAAAATATAGTTTCTAGCATATCTCAAGTAATCTTAGAAAGAAAATTCATGTATTCTTTGTGTCCCAAAATTGATATAACTTTTAAAATCATTATTAATCAAAATTCAATAGTCAACTATTACAAATCAAATAGTAATTTTAAAATTTACATCAATTAGGTTGAATTCAATGCTTAGTCTTTTATCCCTGCTCTTCCCGGGTTGGTCGATAATTCCTAAGCTATTGGGGGGACACAAGGAGAACATAATTCTTACAACATTACGGAGCATATATCTCTCCTCCTAAAAATCATTATCCAATCCTCAATTTGAATGAATAGAATCAATCCGTAAACCACCAATGATAAAGAATGATCACAAATTTCCAACCACCCCTACAAGGCTACAACATAATCCTCCACGTACAGTGGCCACCTCGTAATATCCCTACACAACAAAGGGCATCCTCGTACACACATAATGAAGAAGAAACCTCAGCAGCCAAAGACCATTCTTTCTTTCTTTTCCCTTCTCTCTCTCTCTCTCTCACACACGCATATCCTTTGCATTGAATTCCTTCTGTTGCTTTTCTCTCTACATATATATATATATATATAAAGTACTTGCAGAGAAAGCAAAGAGAGCGGAGAGGAGAGAGAAAACAGAAGACAGGAAATAAAAAGAGAAATTAAACAAAAAAAAGCATGGATCGTTTACGTTGTTTTGGACAATCTTATAGTACGCTTCGTCTCTTTTCCCTCCTCCTCCCTCTCTTTTTCTTCAATATTTCCAACGCGGCTTTCAACCTCTCCACCATTCCTTTCAACCCTTCCTACTCACCTCTCTTCGGCGACGGCAACCTCGTCCGCTCCCCCGACGGCAAAGGCGTCCGCCTCCTCCTCGATCGTTTCACAGGTAATCAACAATACCAACAATTTTGAATTTTTATTATAATTTAAATGGGTCTGTAGGAGTTTTCATCATTAAAAAAAAATACGTACAAAGTTTTACGTTTCATCTAAAGGAAAAAAAAGAACTTTGTTTTCTTATTAATTGCCTTATAAATCAATTAAGGGGTTTTTTTTTTTTTTTATAGGTTCGGGTTTTATCTCCTCCAATCTATACAAACATGGGTTCTTCAGCGCCAACATCAAGTTGCCATCGGATTACACGGCCGGAGTTTGTGTTGCGTTCTATGTAGGTGTTTATAACGTTCTCAACATATTAAAGCTTCTTGTCGATCGTTTGAATTTTGATAGATAATATTTTCCTACCCTTGTTTGTTTGTTAAGAAAATAGAATTTTGATTGTCGTGTATCATAAAGTGTTAGATTTTTAATGAATTTGGCATTCAATTAAACGGAAAATTCTACGTTTCCAAACCCAAGAGCTTAATCAGTTTTCCTTATATATATATATATATACGTTGGTCGGTGTTTATATATTGATGACATTCCATGATCATCGTTGATTTGTCAATCCATGCAGACATCGAACGGGACGTATTCGAGAAGAAACCATCTGTACTTTTTGTAACTAGATCTTCGAGTTCCTAGGGAACCTTGAAGGGAAGCCATGGAGGTTTCAGACCAACTTGTACGGAAATGGTAGCACAAGCCGCGGCCGAGAGGAGCGATACAGCCTTTGGTTCGATCCCACCAAGCAGTTCCACCGCTATAGCATCCTTTGGACGGCCAAAAACATTATGTGAGTTTTTTTTTTTTTTTTTTTTTTTCAAAAAAAATATTTATCTTAATTTTGATTTTCTTTCTGCTTTCCGAAAGTTTTTATGGATAATATTAATAGTTATTAACGTGGTACTATACTGTCTATACGCCTTTGTCTCCTTTGTTGTGCGTTTGTTTGACATCGCGAGTGGGCCGGAAAGGGTGTTTGGTGTTGCGTGTGGGATGTTTCTAATTAAAAAAGTAGTGGACAAGTTTGAATTTCTTTTTTGAACTTGAAAATGATATAGATATTTATGCTTAATTATTCTCCTTTGAATTACTATACTTATTTTCTAATTTTCTAAATTTATACTAATTTTGTTTAAACATGGGTATTATTTTCTATTTTTATCTAGGCCCAAGATAGTCCAGCTTAATTATTCAAAAGTACTCTCCATACCCTTGATACTTGCTTCTCTGTTTCGTTAGTGGGGAAAATATATGCTAAATTATTACCCTTGATAGTAATGTAAATTTGCATGTACCATGCTATATTTTTATATACATATGGATAGAGAATTGCAGCAAATATTTTGATTGCACTATACAAAACTGCAATTTTCACTATTCTTGCGGAAAATAAGAAAAGGGCTTGGGATTAAGAGCGTTCGAGGAGCTGGATCCCTTACAATTTGGAAAGCCCACAAACTTGTTCAAACGCCTCGAGACCTGCATTCCCTTTTTCATTTTTTGTCCGAATAGTAATAATAAATGTCAATTCCATGTTTACCTTGTATTCATTCAAAATTGATATGATTTTTAAAATTATTATTGAATTTGTAATATATCATTATTGATTTTTAATTCATTGATAATTTTAAAAGGCATATCAATTTTGAGTGGACATAAGTTGACATATCATTACTAATCTAATCTGTATTTTCTATTTAAATTCTGACTCGGACACCATGGAAAGAGGACACGGGTCAAGATAAGAAGGAACTTAGTTTCAAAGTACTTCAGTAGTAGTTGCCAAAAATCCAAGCAAGGAACTTATAAGTCCATGCGCTATAAGTAAGCATGTGAAGTGTGAAATGCATTAATCTTATTCTTCATAATAAATAATCATGTGAGCTGCATTCTTTATTCTTCATGGTATAAGAATTGCTGGCAAAATCCGCCCACCTGATACATAAAGAAATATGAGTTTTGCTAGCTGGCATGCATGCTTTACATAACGGCTAACACATTATTAAATTTGTTTTTTCTTACCTAATATACTTTTTCCTAAGTTTTTGACATTGGCCTTACTCATCTTAATCATGCATGTAATGATTTATGATAATTCTAGTATTATCCTCTATTATTAACTTGATTTTTTTTTTTTTTTTTTTTTGTGAATAAACAGATTTTACATTGATGAAGTTCCTATTAGAGAAGTTGTAAGAAATGATGCAATGGGCGGCGACTACCCATCAAAGCCGATGTCCTTGTACGCCACCATATGGGACGCTTCAAATTGGGCCACGTCCGGCGGCAAATACAAAGTGAACTACAAGTATGCACCTTTTGTAGCCGAATTCAAGGACCTTGCCCTAGAGGGCTGCCCCATGGACCCTATTGAGCAAGTCCCGGCAGCTGGTGTTTGTGCCGAAAAGGAAGCTCACCTTGACATCCAAGACTATTCCGTTGTCACGCCTGAGCGCCGCCACGCCATGCACAAGTTCCGCCAAAAGTACATGTACTACTCCTATTGTTATGATATGTTAAGGTACCCTGTATCACCACCCGAGTGTGTTATTGTTCCATCGGAGAAGCAACGGTTCAAGGACACTGGAAGACTCAAGTTCGGAGGAAGTCACCGCCGCCAGTCAAGGAGGCGGAGTCGGGTTTCGGTTACTTCTTCCCGCTCTGATGCCAATGTTTGATACCTATTGATATGTAAATTGAAATGTTATGGTGTTGATTTTTTATTTTTATTGTTATTGTTATTTTTATTTTTATTTTTATTTTCTTGAAGTACATTTTTCACTAAAATAAATATATAAAACATTATCATAATAGACGTTAAGTAATAGGGTTTCATTTTCCCTTTTATTTGGGAAGACTTATCCCACAAGTCTCATACCTATTCTACCATAATAAATTACTTTGGATTTCCTAATTGCCAAGGATGATGGTGATTTGTAAAACTATTAAAGAAATGCTATTTTGTCATCTTTCATTAATTTTCATCCATATTATTTCCAAATTCACCATTGATATCTACATCCTACATGCATGTGAGTCATACAAATTCAATTGTGAATTTGAAAAAGATATAGATGAGAGATGACTCAAGACCTTTGGCTTTAATATCATGTTAAACCGTCACTTATCCTAAAAAACTTGAACTTATAAGAAAATACGAATTTAATTATTTAATTAATATTTTAATACTCTTCTTCACATGTGAATCAGACAACCTTTGAGGCCAGTGGTTTGGCCACCCACATGGTCAAAGGTGGTGGTTCAACTAGCTTCAAAGGTCAGGTTGGGATGGCCAAACCACTTTTAACGGTTAAAAATGTAGTTTGGCCACCTCCAATGGCCAGCACTCGATGCAAGTTTAACATGAATGCCACCCTTCTTTTTCTCTCTTATTGTTGTCATGATTTAGACCGTTCATCTAAAAAACAATGGCCAAATAAAAGCTATTATGCTGATGGGTTTTGCACCGAATTTGAATCCCTCCAAACGCCAAAAGAGAAAGAGAGAGTAGTGAATTAAGCTTAATCCAAGGGTCAACTTGAGCTGGAGTTCGAACTCAAAATTAAGTTTGGGTTCGACTAATCTGTCTAATCAATCCCATAAGTCCTAATTCATGGAGGACCTAGATTCCTGTTGGGGGACCACGACCCCACAACGTTATTATGATGTTTCAAATATAATATTGAAGGTCATGTTTGTATGGCCTTGCAAACTTTTTTTTTCCCTAAATAAATTGGAGTAGAGTAATGGACGAGACTCATCAAACATGAACCAAAACTCATTGCAAAAGGAATACTATGATTTAAGGTAGATTAGTTAGCTACTTAATAAACAGCCATTTCCTATACTCTTCTTAGGATATATAAGTGGATAATGCCAAGGGATCCTAAAATTTTCTTTAGGGAAAAATACGCTTTACTCTCCTAATTAGTATAATCACTTTTGCGTTTTAGTCCCTAAAGTTCACAAAATGACATTTTACCCACCACAAACTAACAAATTGTGACAAGTTAGTTTAACCATTACGGTTTTCTGTCTTTTTTAACAGAATATCAGTCACGTGCAACTCTTTTAACCACTTAAACTCCGAAAAATGTTGGGAGTAAAGTGTTAAAAAAATAAAAACAAAAAGAGAAAACAAAAAAGGGTTTAAAATAAAAATAAAAGAGAAAAACATTTTTTAAAAAAAAATAAAAAAATTAGGGGTGGTCGAGTCACCTACTTTGACCAAATGATGGTGGCCATCCGCAGTTTGTTAATTTGTTGCGGTAGAATGTTACTTTTTAAATTTTGAAGACTAAAATACAAAATTGATCATAGTAAAGTATATTTTTCCGTTTTCTTCTTCAACACAAACCTAATTAATTCGGCTAAAATAAAGTCGAGCTTGGATTGAAGAATCCAAAACGTAGACTAGCTACTTTTTCCTGTTGCATTAATTGACAATCGAAGAAGTTTTTGAGCAGGCCAGTGCTAATGCTGCAGGCTGCAGCTCCATAAGAATACAAGAAGCCAAACTCGACTTGGTTAAAGTCAAATTCTTATCCACTTTCTTTGCAATTTTGTTAGGGAAATTTGTAGAGAATTTATACTCAAAACTCCTTTTAATAAAAGTTGTTAGCACCGCAATTGGCTATGTACTAGCTATATATGAAGGTGGCGAAAAAAGTTGTTATGACGATAACATCCGCGGAGAGACAACCATTAGAGGGGGGGGGGGGCGACTCTTGATGGTGAAGGAGACAAATGAAAGATTGTGTTTATTTTCGTGGTAATGGACCAACAGCCCAACAATAATGAAACTGACTTTTATTTATCTTTAAGGAAAGGATACAATGAGTTTATTGGGCATGACATCATCCCCAGTCGGCTGGGGCCTTCGCAACTCCCTTTGTTCTATGAATGTATAAAGCTTGGTGGTTATTAACTGTCTAATAACTGTTAACTGCATAACCGTTTTGTTAGGCGGTGTGAAAAAAAAATCGCTAACCTCTATATACCCTTATATGTAACATAAATTAAATATATATTTGTGACATCTTTAATGCAAAGATTTTTTTTTTTTCTTTTCTGGTAAGTTTCATAACAAATACTTGAATCTTTGATTTATTAAAAAAATGCTCAAAACCATCTAAAATTAGGCTCATATCTAAACCATCACACAGTGCGGTTATAAGTTTTGATAACAGCTAACGACGGTTATTTTAAACCGCTAACCGCATAAAACAAAACAATGTATGGCTATGAAAATATGATAACTGTTTAAGATGATTGTAGTTATAGTTAAAACGCAATAACCGCAAATCACAACAGTTTGTACACCCCTATTTTTAGGTTATTCAAATGGGGACATCTTTTGCATTTGGATTCCAAGAAAGTACATACAAATTAACATGCTTTCTTCTAAATTCAACTTTTCTTTTTTAAAATTATTCTAATATGGTAGGTTTTTTTTTTTTTTTTTTCATTCTATAGGATGGTAGTTATCCCCGTTGGAGAGCCCCAAGAATCCTACCAAGAGACCGTCCAGTTGCTGCCTAATTAAGTTAACTTAGCCTTTTAAGTTAGATTAATTAATCAACATTAAAAAAAACATTGAAGTACTCCAAGAATCTCTTTTGGATATATATGATCAAAAAAATACTATTTTTTGAGCCAATCGAGTATCCATCGATCTATTGTCATATCCACTGGATTGAACTAGAAGCTTATAAATAATAGTATCGTGTTAGAATATTGTCATAATCATGTATGAATGCAATTGGATGTGATTATTATAAGGTGGAAGAAAGAGCACCTCATCATCTTGTTTGTAATTGGTTAATCTTTATCTTCGACGAAAATGACATTCTGATCAGCTTATCTTTATCTTGGAAGCAAGACCAAGTCTTTTTTATTATTATTATTATTATTATTATTATTATGCTGCAAAAGACGACTTTAACTTCAGTCAAACATCGACATTCATAACCAAGTTGCTCTTTGAAGTAGTATTGTAGTAAAAAAAAACTATTATGTAAAGGACAGAAATATCATTAAATTCGTCATTTATTATTTGCTTAAGTTTGCTAGGTAAGTGGTAATTACACATAGTATCATTACAAAAGTTTTAAGTTTAAATTATGTTTTGGTCATTCGCCTCCTATTTGAATTAAATGTTTTATATGTTAGATGTCACTTATTAAAAAATAGTTTAATATTAATTAAATGATTAAGTTTATTATTTACTATTATACAATAAAAAAAAAATTGAATTCACAGGTTTAAATATTATTAAATTTATTATTTTTTATCAACTTAATTAACCTCTTACAATAAATGGCGATTTAACTAAGGGTAAAAAACAAGTTGGTCTTTGCTGATGAATGAAATAATTTGGTATTTACTCCATTTAATTAAATAACTATATTGCATTATTATCAACCAACCTCGATACTACTATTCCAAGCTAGAGATGATGAGAGACTGAGAGAGAGAGAGAAAATAAAAAAATAAAATAAAACTAGAGATGATAGGAATCGGATGACCCATTATTATCAATCAACCTCAACCAACCCCTTGACGAGAATCTTGCCTCTGCTCCTCATACAGAATATCTAAATTAAATACAATAACAAAAAAGAGAAAATTGCAAAATTGGATATATAGAAATAAATACAAAGAGTAGTTAAATTCAACCCATGCAAATATCGATCACAACAAAGATGGTATTGGTAGGTACTGCTTCGGTTCAACCACCACTGGAAATTTTCACCAACTTTCACCCTATACCAAAATATATTAATTAATCTAACTACACTCACCAATTTTTTTTTGTCCACGCCATATGCATGTACAAAAATAAGGAGTACTTCAGTAATATTATTTGCACAAATTTTATGCACATTAATAGCCATAAATTGCAACTTGAAAAAAGGAAAAATAAAAATAAAAATCATTTAATTATTTGGAGAAAATTTTCTTGTAAAATTTTAAATTTTAAATGGGAGGGTAAAAAGTGCAAATATATAGGATTCCAACTTACATTGTATGCTTTGATATCATATTAAACATATCACTTATCCAAAACATTTAAATTGATGAAAAAAAATATGAATTGAGCCGCTTAATTATCTTGCTAAAAAAATTGTAAATCTTTCTCTCTCTCTCTCTATATATATATATATTGATGAGTGAAGTAATGCCCCAAGAAAAACGTCATTAAAGTTTTGACAAGAAAACTTGGCCAAAAGATATATATAATTGATCTGACTATATCACTAGATTGATAATTTCAAACCATTGATGTGCATTGGCTCCAGAAAACGTACACATTCTCATTGACTTTTGCATGCAAAAAGATCACGAGTTAACGAAAAATATAAAACTTGACCATGTCTCTTGAAAAAGTCATACTCTTGAATATCTTAGCAATTTAATTAGCTAGATGATCATTATTTATAATCTAATATTGCCATTTCTCTTTCTTGTGAAAGACAAGATCTGAAACTCCTGTTTCTCTTTCTTGTGAGAGAAAATTCATATTCTGTTTATTGCAAGGGGGAGACTAGAGAGAAAAATATTCCTTGAGGGGACAATATTTACAATTACAATTACAATTTAAAGAAAATTTATATTCTGTTTATTGTGAGAGACCAGAGAGAAAATTGCTTGAGGGGACAATATTTAATTACAATTACAATTTAAGGAAAAGTACTACTCATATTCTGTTTATTGTGAAAGAAAAGTCATATTCTTTTTGTTGTGACATAAAGCTGAAATTTCCAATAAGCATTGAACAGGAGAGCATGCTTTAATCAGGGAGTCATTATCAGCTTCTAGAATGAGTTGAGTAGATGACAAGGAATTCAGTCGACAAAAGGTTTCATGCGTTGGCGTATATAAGACAAGTATATATTCTATATCACCTTGTTTTTGCCGTCTAGCCTCTAGATGATAGCTGCTTCTTTTTCTTATTTGTTTGTGTTTTTTTTTATTATTATTATTATTATTTTGTAGTTTAGAAAATATTGTAACAATTGAAAATTTGAGAGAGACATTGTCAATTAAGTGATAGTTTAAAGGAGATATATAAACTTTTCTTAAATAAAAAATACAGAAAGGGAGCGATCAGTGTGACTATTTTAGTTGGACGTGATCATAGTAGCATCTGCCCTCTGAAAACTAATGATAAGAGGGGCCTAATCGACAGTGAGAAACCACAGGCGTTCAAAGGATAACTTTCTTTCAAATGTAACCGAAAAGACTAACTAACTACTGGGTAATTACCATTTGTTGGAATATTGCATTTGGTTCGGAGATGGAATATGGCCTTCTATCATGAAATGTCTTTGAATTTTGAATGATTGTAAATCCAAATATGCAGACTTTTGATTTTTTCTAAATCATTCTTAAACTTTCATTGCCAACCTCAAGAGAGAGCATGTTGCTCAGACAATACACAATTATTAATACAAGTAGGCCCCTCTTCCATCCATACTTTGTCTGGGCACAACTTCTTTGGCTAAGTTATGAGCTGCAATATCGGCTTCTCGTCTTACATGACAAATATGCCAAAATCTAACAAGCAGTTCAAAACAAATGTTGTGTTGTCAACAAGTTGTCCAACACTGCTCCAATTTCTGTGATTGGACTTCATTGCATTCTCTATTACTTTAAAGTAAAACTAAAGAAGGATAAAAAGGAAAGTAATGATATATATCAACCATATGTTCACTTTGTGTCCACCTAAAATTGATATGACTTTTAAAATTATTATTAAATTTATGATAAATTATTATTAACTTTTAATTCAATGATAATTTTAAAAATTTTATCAATTTGATCGAGTAATCATAGAATTGAGATGTATTGATATTAAAAAAAAAAAAAATCTTAGAAAAAGGAAAGTTCACAAGTGCTCTAAAGCAAAATAATAATAATGAAAAAGAGTACACAACTTCCACAATCATGAAGGTCAACCCCTCCATGGGCTCAGAGGATAGCCCAATCATAACTAGGTACCACTGTGGAGGTTGTGTTCCTTTTTTGCTTTTTATTTTTTTAGTTTTTTTTTTTTTGCCCCTTTTAATTTTTTTTTTCTCAAGACATAATTATATTTTCATACTATTTCTATTATTTATTTAAAGGAAAAACGAATGGACATCTCAATTTTCATATCAACTCATACCCTACGTCAAAGAAGTCTTGGTAATTCATTTACTCCGGGTATTCATAAAAACAAAGCATGCCTATGTCCCTCACTTACTAAATTTGCAGTGACTTAAAACTTTGATGCACACGTACGTTATACAAATGAGGCTTTGCCATTGATTTTTTTTTTTTTTCTAAGAAAATACAAGGGAAGCCAGGGAAAAAAAAAAAGGTGGGGCAGCCCAACAAAGCCCCAATACAACTAGCACAATGTAAAAGAAACCTGAAGTCTATTGGAAATGGGCCAAAAGATTGGCCCGGCCCAATTGAATCTTGGCTCACTGGCCAAGGAAAGGGCTTCGTAAATGGCGGGGTGAAGGGGCAGTCCAAAGGCGAATTTACTTGTAACAACACTTGTTGCAGCAGCAAGTAAATTTGGGAACCACAATAGAAAAGGGAGTACTTAAAGCGGCTGGATCATAGTTATTAGAGCGAAACACCACCGCGATATTTGGCGAGAGAGATACCCGATGAAGAAAGTATGGGGGACACCACATCTAGATCTGCACGTTTTATGCCAACTAAGGAGATTCAGGCATGAGGGAACTAGAGAGCCAGAGATCTTTTGTGGGAGCCAAAATAAAAGGGCAGCACGTGTAGGTCACGAGCGCCATGGTGACGTGTGAGGGGCACGCTCGAACAAGTGGATCCAGGATCCAGGACTAGGGAAGGTAAGGAGGAGGCGCGTTGGGGGCCGAGGCAGCGAGTGCATGACAGATTTGGCTTCCAAGACGTAGAAAAAAAAAATAAAAAAAGAGGGAGGAGAGTGAAAATTGAGCTCTTCCCGAGAAATTTCTGGAGAGGGAACAGAGAGACAGTAGCTCTCTGGGAAAAATACTTCCATTGATTCATTTAAGAATGAAGCCAGTCAACCGGAAGGGCACCTGCCATGTTGGAATGCCTCATGGGAATGAAAAATAGCAAATTGTGCTCTCATGAGATTTGAAGACGCAGCTATTAATAGAATATCAGAAAATGGTAAAGGGATTTCAAAAAACCCTAGCATAATTCTGAAAATGATCACGGTCAATATAATCAACACCATCACCAACATGGTTTAGTTTATATGTTCCCTTCTGAAATTAGCATAAGGTAATGAGGCAATGAGCTTAGTAAAATGAAAAGGGCACAACGTACATAATGACACTAGGTATGAGTTAAATGAACTTAGTTCTTCACTTTCAATATCAAAAGAATGAAAAAAATGAGTGTAGTCCTTTCCCCTATGAACATCATAATCCCAGAGATCAAAGTAAACAAATACTACAAGAACCTACCAGTTTTCCTCACAAGTATTCACTGAAACTTAAAATTCGATGGCTGGAAAAAAGGTCTTCCTAGAAAGGAGTGTCATACGAACTGGAATGAGCCTCCAATTTGGTTATTAATTGATGGGGGGTCAATAGCCACCCAAAGAAGAGATATAGTGATTGCAAGAAGACCTGACCAGACAAATACAATAACAGGTGTCTTCCCTCGTCTTCCCATAAGCCCTTTGGCAAAAGGATAGAGATGTGCCAAGACCCAAAAGCTAAAGAACACGCCTCCAAGCAAACTGCTCCAATCTGGTAAGGCACTATATATAGTTCGACAAAACGCAAAAGCTATTCCAATCACGTTAGTCATCATGATGGTAATCGGCGGTACCATCAAAGATGTCCATTTGAAGATATATAGATCAGCAAACTCGTCATTTGCATCATCACCAGCGGATTTTGATGTCAAAGTGAATGAAATCTCAATGCCTGCTAATACTTTTAAAAGCCCTTGGAGCACAGCAGCAAGATGGGCACTTGTGCCTCCAATTAACCAGAACTGCTCATTCCTCCACCACTCTTCCAAATGAATGCCAGACCACTTGATCTCAAGCACAGCAAGAAAAACAAGAGTCAAGGTGATGCCCAAGAGGTATACAAGGAAGGTCACATTCAGGGTCTGAACAATGAACTGACCAGAAAAGAGGGAAAGTGCAGGAAGGAAGCAGTAGACAATAAGAAAAATGGAAGTGAAAGGGTAAATTCCAACATTGAGGTAAGCAATTCTCTGCAAAAACTTCAATCTATGACCAGCCAGAAGAGCATTATTTCGAGAGAAGAATATCTCGACAGATCCAGTGGCCCACCGGAGAACTTGGTGAAGACGATCAGTGAGATTGATTGGGGCAGTCCCACGGAATGCGTCCCTCTTGGTAACACAATAAATAGATCTCCATCCTCGATTGTGCATCCTATACCCTGTGACCACATCTTCCGTCACAGACCCATAAATCCACCCTACCTGTTGGCCCCATTCAGTTTTATCTTCAAACCAGCATGAGATGACACTGACTGCCTCTGCAACCATGGCTGCATCAAGAAGCACCCGAGGAAGAGTGAGGGCACCAGGTGGTCGCCCATTTTTCATAGCTGCAAATTCAGGAAGGAGCCGGCCTTGGAATTCTGCCATTTGAATAGACTCGATAAACAAATTTGAGTTTCCAAACCTCTTAGGAATAAGAGCAACACTCATTTCTTCATAACCAGACTCCCCCCTTCGAATTGACTGGCTCTCACTAGGGTCTTCAGGGACAGAAGCAACTGTTGCATCTTTCTTGCGACTTGCAAAGAAACGACCATAACAACCGGTCTGTTCTTTTAACTGAGGAGGGTCAAAACCATAAAGGGCAGTCCTACGGAAAAGGCATCCTGTTCCAACATACATTGGACCCTGAATCCCATCAAGGGCTCGCATGTTGACATCAAAGAAAACAGTGTTGTTATTGGCATAGCGATCAGAAGGGTCAACTCCTTCGAACCTCTGAGGAAACTGGACATAACAAATTTGATCCCCACCATGGTCCATCATGAAGCACATGCCTTCTCTCAATGCCTCGGAGTTGTAAATGTAGTGATCACAGTCAAGGTTGAGAATGAAGGGGCCATTGGACATGATGGCTGATGCTCGAACAAGGGCATTCATGGCCCCAGCCTTCTTGTTGTGATCATAGCCAGGTCGCTTTTCACGAGAAAGGTAAACCAGCATAGGAAGACGAATGTCAACTTCACTTAGATTTAAGCCATTTGAATCTACTTCCGCACCTTCAAGTGGTTCATCGCTTGGAGGTTTCAACATGACCTGAACATGATAGACATCATCTAGTTAGTACATCCAAGCTCACTAACAGCACAACAATGCCAATCAGGATAGCCTGTGAACTTTTAAGGTGGTGCTGTGAAATACTGGTAAAACAAAACCCTTTAAAAAATTGATCCAAAGAAAGAAAAAAAAAAAGTAGAAAGGTAAAATTCTACATAACTAGGGCAATGTAGTGAGGTATCAATAACCATATCAGATATGTTAAACTCACTATTAGACTAGGGAGAAGAAAAGAGAGAGAGGGTGAAGACAGGGTGAGGAGGGTTAGTTCTTGCAATGCAATAGGTACGAGTACATGATAATATGATATAATGGATTAGGCTAAAGCATCTCCATTTAGCTTTCAAAAAGCTCATCCTTCACCAAATTCAACCAAATGGATTGATCAATCTTGGTCTGATTCAGTGGCTTCCTAACAAATGAGAAGCCATTATTCAAATGATTACCTGTATGATACTGGCATGATCACCCCTTGAATGCTCGGGTGAAGGAATTATCCAAGTGCCAGGCCAGTGTGTTCCATCAGCCATCCAAGTAGCTTTTGGGGTCTTTGGAGTTTCCAATGGCTCATCAATTCCCCTCTCTCTCTGAAGCTTCAATGCTCGTATCTCCTCATAACTATTATAAGCCTCAGAACGACGCCGGATTGAATCAGGAAGACCATTTATTCGAACTTTATACTCATCATACTCACGCTTTGTACGTCTTCGATCTCTGACAAAATCCGGGCGTACCTTGTTCTTATAAGGATCAATCTTCGAATTGAAATAAGATTCTGGGTTCCTTGGCTCAACATTATGCTTCCGGCAAAATGGGACCCACAAGTTGGCAAAAGTAGCAGCTTCCGCCATAGCCTCAAAGGTTAGAAGGGCGCCTCCATCATCAGAAACATAACATGCAAGCTTCTCAACAGGGTAGTCGGCTGCCAAAATAGACAGAATGGTGTTTGCAGTGACAAGGGGTGGTTCTTTCTCTGGATCTGCAGTAGAGACAAAAATATCTATGCCTGGAAGATCAGATTTTCCAGTAGGGTTTCTGGGATTAGGTGTTTCAAATTTCTCTTTCAGAACATCAAGGTCAGCAGTGCGATTGATAGGACAGAGCTTAGGAAGCTGGTCAAGTAGCCAAGAGAAGGCAAACCAGATCTCACAAACCACTGACATACCCCACAACCACAATGCATCGTCATTAGGGTGACTGACCCTCCATTCCACAAATAATGCAAGAACCACCATTCGAACAAGGATCAGGAGCCTGAAAGGATATGTAATATAGTTTATAAATTGTTATTAAAGAATCCCGAAACAATTAAATCAAAGTTATAAGCAAATAATACTGCACAAACAGGACTCATCACAATCAAGGCAAAAGCTCAGAAAAATCAAATCACAGATCGACATTCAGAGTCTGGTAATTTTGGTATCAAGTGTAATATGGATCGCCAACAATAGAAAAGAGACAATTTCATCACATTAAAGTATTTTGAAAACAATTCTTAACAACATAGGTTTCAGGTACTGAAATACTTGCTATGGTCTTAAACCCACCATAATCCACATGGTTCACATATTAAAAAACATAAAGTGGCAACTCACCAAGTACTCAAATATTAGAACAGAAGCAAAAACAAAGCATAAAAGGAACCTTATATTTAATGGCAGTTCAACTAGAAGTACAGACAAACAAAAATCATTGGCGCATTGCCTAAACCTGTTGTTCATAATTTTTTACATTTTTATCAACTCCCCTTATACAAACTTTTTGACACCTCCTAGTGATGAAAAATACATTGAGGAATAGGAAGACACGTCATGTTGGAAATCACAAAAATTTAAAACAGTCATCCCAAAGAATTTACAAACAATATAGTCAGCAAAGCTATAACCAAATTCGCCATATGAAAAAAGTAACAAAAGATGGAAAGAAATCAACTTAGCAGAATAGCAAGAGGTAGCATAACAAGATTACCGATATGGAGTGAGGACCCAAGAAGATATGTTCAACTTTCGTGTAAGTTTGCCCTGTGGCTTGTCTTTAAAATCAATCCAACCTGGACCCTCATTCCTAGCATCCTTAGGCCTCATAGCATTTCCATACCCATAATCCGTTTCTGTCAGCCAATGTTCTAACTCAACTCCATTAGTCTGTCTCCTAAAGGAGGACCCTGAATTCTGTGATTTCATCATTGACAACCTCCTCTCCATCTTTGAGGTCCCATCCGGTGCCGAAAGAGGCTGATGCTGTCCATTATCCGCGGTGACTGGAAAAACAGTTCCATCCGACCCTTTATAAGACTTTCCACATCCGGGGCACATCCCATCACCAGTTGCAAAAGTATCCCTTAAACAGTCCCTACATATCTTGAATTCACATGGACAAGGGTGTATATCTAAACCCCGCTCATCAGCTATTGCCTTGCCATTACAATCAGGAACCTCGCAGGCCGACCCTCTAGCACCGGCCATCTGGGGGTGGCTGGAATCGGTCTCGATCACCTTTTCCTTCAATTGGGCTCGCGTAAAGCAATTGTAGCCCCCTGTAAACATAGAACTTGATGCAAACTGGTCTTCAAGCCTCAGAGAAGCAGACCGTTCCATTGACTCATACCGGTTTTTCACATTCCGTGAAGTAGACGGCTCCACAGAGATAGCTGTGGGCTGGTTATCCGGGGTGAGGGGGATGTGGACAGTGTAGGTAGCAAACTCTACATTGCCAGCTTCGCTGTCATGATCATAGCTGGAATCGTTCATTTGGTGAATTGTGGGTGCTCTTGAAAAACGGGATTCATAGGCCATGTCGGTGCTGAAACTATCGGCCAAAAGAACCTACAAGTATATAGAGGAAATCAGAATTGCTTGCCTGTCTTCTCTATGCAGCAAAAGGCCAAGATTTATCTATAGACAAACTTGGGAACAGAGGAAAAGTTCAAAATACTTCAAACTTTTATCCAATCTCTATCTAGAAACCATACATTTTGCCCAAAAAAAAAGTCATTTAAAATTGAGATTTTCAGAAAAGATAATTCAGATAAGACCAAGAATATTAGTCAATCAAGAATATCCTATTAAATCAAAATAACTAAAATATTTGGCAATCTCTCTGTTTGTCTGTAAAAGAAAACTCTCTCCCCCTCTGAGACTAAGCCAACCTCTGCCTCTCTCTCTGTTTGAATCTCCAAAACTTTTAGTTCACATGAAAACAAATGAAAGAGAAAGAGTTAATTTAAAAAGCGTACCTATTTGACACAATCCACTGCTCACCGCCGCTCTGAAACCTTCAAACCTCCACCCACTCCAGAGACCAAACAAACTCCAAATAAAAGTTTACCAAGTCCAACCTCAACCCATTATTTTCATGTAATAAATACGAAAACCATTCATTTTGCTTATTGACAATTCAAACAGAGGACACCCACTTCAGAACTGATTCATCAACGCCGGTGCTCCAACACGACCGGCTTATATCGTATAAAAAAACGAACTTGAATGATTTTTTGTAAATTCCCAGGTTTTACACGACGCGCACACGGGACAATTCTGACAGGGCGGCGTGGAGACGATGGTTACGAGGAGAGAAGAAAAGTTGAGAGTTGTTGTGTGCGATTGTGTTTCTTGGTGGTGAAGAATCTAAGACGACTACAGGGAAAGAGTGAAAAGGCATTCCCGCAGATTGTGGGTATTTATTTAAATAGTATCTGTGTCCACTTCCGAGGGTTTCCGCTGTACGCGGTACAGAGGTTTCGATTGGCCGCGGTTGGATTTTTTTTTTTTTCAAAATAAAAAAAACATTATTCAAATAACTACAGGAAAATTACAGTGGAGGTTCTTTTCCACCTGTGATCGTACTGGAAGAAAGAACAGGTTTGGAAGTTTCCAAACAGGCGGCCGGAGTTTGATGTTTTGTTTGTCACTACGAGGGTCTGGGATCACCAAAGTTCCTCAACCCCAACAAGACTATTGACAAGTTGACAACTTAGCGTTCTTTCTTTCTTTTATTTTTATTTTCTTTTTTCTTCTTTCCGAGGCATATATGAATGATTAGTTTTTTTTAATATTATTATTAACCTTTAAGAAACTTTCCAATATTAAATATAATGATGTAATAGTAAAAATTAATTTTTTATTTTTTATTTTTTTTGTAAGTAATGATATAATAAGTGATTTTCTTTATTACATCATTTATCAGTTGTATAACAATAATATAACGACCTACTAAATTACTTTCTCTCCGTAAACTATTTACCTGTGTATGACTTACCTTTAAACTTTAAATCAATGCAACCCAAACCCTATTTTAAAATTTCAGTGTCATTTTGCCTCACATGGTCAACATTAACCATTAAGTTGGACAAAAGAGTAAGTGAAATGACTAAATTGCCCTTGAAAAGCATTTTTTAAAAAACAAAAAAAATTGAGATAAGCGGTATTTTGTTTTTTTAGTGTAAATCTTCAATAATTCATTAATAATAGATCATGAAAAAAAAGCTCTTACAACCAATAACTTTAGCTTCCATCAATAGCATAAAGCCAAAATAACATAGCACAAACACTATGAACTTACACAATCATAAAAAAACTATCTATAATATCATCTTCCGCTCACCCATAGACAACACCGGTTAAAGAACAGATCTACTACAAGCAAACTAGATCTAAGACATGGGTAGCCTAATTTCGCACCAAATTTATTTATCCGGTCGTGAAAAACAATCTCCCACACTGATCTACTCTTCATCGACCTAAAGGTTAGGAGACTAAAAAACATCCTCACCCCAAAGGTAGGACAAAAAGAATAAAAACAACGAAAATTAAAATAAACAAAAAAAACCCCTAAAATACAACAGCGTCGATGGTCAGGGAAGCAACGGAAGGCAGCAGGAAGTCACAGCCCCAACATGTGAGATCCACACGTCGATGAGTAAAAATAACTCACTGATGCGTGAGAATCATGCGCAGCAACGGGGACGTCGCATGGAGGTGCGGAGGCCGGCGATGAGAAGATGGAAAGACGAGGAAGACAGTGGACGAGCATGTTGAGGGCTAGAGCTGATAAAAGAAAGTAGATCAAGCTTATAACAAATCAATCTAAAAATCAAACCAATACCGACAAGCAACACGGTGCAGGAGGCAAGTAATAGGGTGTTTAAGATGGATGGTGCGGCTGGCACTATGGAGATAGCGAAACGCTACAGGGAGGGGGGAAAAGGAGCAAGAACAAAGGAAGATGAGGAGAGGAGGAAGGAGGAAAGAGATCCCTCCTCCCCTGCCGTTGCAGGATTTGAGTTTGTTCTCTTTCTTGGTTAAGAGCTTTTTTAAAAACCTGAGATAAGCGGTATTTAAGAATAGGCTTGATGGGTTATTTTTTGTACATCTGAGACTTTTTTTTTTCACATAAAGGGATAATTTAGTTATTTCAAATATTTTTTCATCAATATATATATATTGTCCAATCTAACGGGTGATTTGCAATGATTTAAAAGTTCGGAGATAAGAGACCATGGTTTAGAAGAAGAAAGTGTAATTTACTCTTATTTGTGGACATAAAAACTCAGTTTGTTTCGAAGTAAAATATTTTATACTGAAAAATAATTTTAGATAAAAACAATTTTTAGCGTTTGGCTCGTAAGAAAAATCAGCAACCGCAATGGTGACGATGGATGGTGACAACAACGATGGGCGACATCCAATGGCTGCGGGAAATGGCCATCGACCTCTGGTGACGACTCCGACGACTTCCAATAACAGTGGAGAATGAATTGCGAGAGAGAATGCGTGCGAATAAAAGAAGCTCAAATTTGAAAGGTAGTTTATGATTTTGAAAAAGAGAAACCATTTTACAGTGATAAAAAAAAAGGTTTTCCTAATGAACCAAATATGTTTTCAGTTTGACCACAATTTTGTTCGTATTAAACACCAAAAAAATAGAAAAAATGTTTTTTAAAAAACGTTTTACGTTGTTGTCTTTTTATTATCATCAGCATGAGATATAAACACCCGTGACTCCTTATCTGCCCCATGTACACTTAAGGTCGGTTATCTTTGGTAATTTATTTGTACATATGATTGGCTATTAATGGTGAGATGGCTGGGTTATTAGCTAATCATATGTACAAAAGATAAAGATAGAAAAAGCTTTCAATCCAGAGGCAATAAGTTGAATTGAGTTAGACCGTGTGCTTTATTTCAATACTTTTGAAAGCTCAAGTAGAGGAGTCTCTTTGCAATCGTAACGCTGCATAGCAATGAATATTCTTACACTTTGTTTGAGTTTATAAATACTACCACCAATTTCATTTTTTATTGAGTTAGCAAAATTCCTTGTGTCTTGTTCTTATGATTACAGGGCAACAAAAATGGTGGTGGAAATGAATATTATTATTTTAGAGTAAATTTCTCTTAAATTCAATTCACTAAATCCAGTAATAAAAACACAATTTACCACTAAACTATACTATTTTTACTGTCTTTTTTTTTTTTCCTTTTTTCCTAAGCAAATTGGGAAAATTGTACAAGGATTAAAATATAAAAAAAAATAAAAAATAAAAAAAAATAAAAAAAGGGATAGGCTCCCAACAACAAACTCAAAACAAAAATTACAGTACAAAAAATACAAGCAAACAATAGAAAATTAGTCAAAAAAATAATTTGGTCCTCTCAATAAAGGCTGCATAAAGTGGTTTACACACTAACTAAAAAAGGCACGGATAAGAGCATGACAGTCTCGACACCCTTCAACTTTACCCGAAATCCCAATAAAAGGAATTTAAACAGGAATATAACACTCGAAATACCCTTCAATCCTACTCAACCTCTTAGAGCATTACTTCCCTTAAGTTTTTCTTTAATGTAGGGAACAAAACCATTTTTTAGTTTCCTAGTTAAATGCACTCCACAGCAGCTTCCCTTCATCTTTCCCTACATGAATTAAATACTATTTAAATTAAATGCTAAAAAAAGGAGAGAGGAAAGAGAAATCATTTAAATATTGTTTTAAACAAATGGTAGAGGAGAGAGAAAGTTTTTTATATTTTAATAATGCTAAGGGAACCACTTTTGGTTCCCTAGATGAAGGGAACCAAAAGTGGTTCCCTTGGTGTTTCTATAGTTTAGGGAACACTTAGGGAAGCTGCTGCAGGGACTTTTTTGTGTCTTTTTAACAGTTTTTCCTACACTAGGGAATGAAATGGAGTTTAAGGGAAGCTGCTGCTAATGCTCTTACTAGATAAAAGCAACAACCACCATAAGAAAGGCTATAGAAGGAAAAGCACTATAATTCCATCATAATTCCATCAGGAACTGAAGAGGAGATAACACACCAAATTACGGTATAAAAAGTCTTCAAACCAAAATCACACCACAAAAGCTCAAGGAGATTTTAACCCAAATAACAAACAAATACAAAGAAAACAGACAAACAACAAATACACGAAAGAGCATAAAAAACAACAAAAAAACCCATTGAACAGCAGCGTCAGCGAAGGGCGACGGATAGTGTGGTCGAACCTGCGTGTGTAATCCATGCACCGACACATGGATGTCAAATGGAGGGGCGGTTGGTGGCGACTGGAACCTAGGGCGCTGATGAAGATGGTAGGATGGCGCGTTGACGGCTGGGTCTGGCGGCGGAGAGTAGATTGATCTTTGAAAAAATCCAATCTAAAAAACCTAACAGATCCGGCAAACACGCGATGGATGAGACAAATGACGTTGTGGTGGAGGTGGCCAGCGCAGTAGTGATGGCTAGAAGCTTCGGTTGGGAGAAAAAAAGAGACCAGAGAAGGAAAAACGAAACCCACAAGAGAAAACAAGGAGAAAAAGGGAGAAAGGAGGGCTGAAAAACCATGAATCCTCCCTTAAGGACCGCACTACTGGAGGTAAGGGGTCTCACCAAGGAGGAAGAAAAACTTTACTACTCAAATTTAAAGGACAAATATAAATTTAGGTGACACGATTTCAATTTACTCCTATGTTTCTAAATCTGACTTTTCAATTCACTCCTTAAATTTTTCAATTTCAATTTTTTGTGTTTTTCTTTTCACTTCTTCTGTTCAAAACCGTCTAAAAATGCTTGAGTGGCATGTGCAGCCATAACCAACAGAGAGGAAGGCTTGCGCGACCACTCCAAGGGGGTGGCTTCACTCCCAATGTAGAGGTTAGTCTTCGTGGCCACTCTGAAAAAACGACAATTTTAAACAATTTTGGACAGGGGCGGAGCCACATGCCCCTTGGGTATGTGGCACCCCCAAATTTTTTTAATTTTTTAATTTTTTTTTTTAAATAAATTCTTAAAAATTTAATTTTGACCCCTTATTTTTTCAATTTTACCTCAAAATTTTTTAATTTTTTTAAAATTTACCTTTAAAAATTTAATTTTGATCCCCTCAATTAATTTTTTTATTCAATTTTACCTCAAAATTTTTTAATTTTTTTAAAATATACCCTTAAAAATTTATTTTTGACACCTAAATTTTTTTAAAAAAATTTGACCCCTCCAAACCCAAAAAACTAGCTACGCCTCTGGTTTTGGACTAAATGAATGAAATGAAAAATACAAAAAAACTAAGGAGTTAAAAGTTGAATTCAAAAACCTAAAGACTAGATTCAAGTAGTAAATTTATATTCTTCCTAATTTAAATTCATGTTACAAGAATATATATATATATATATCTTAAAATTCAATGGATAAAACCATATATCATTACCAAACCCTAACTAAGTCTGAATTATGACCTTATTCAAATCCAAACCTAATTCAAACTCTATTAAAAGACATTTTGAATCCATCCCATTGTAATGGGGATAAGGCCAGACTTAAAATAATAATAATAAAAAAGCTTCATTTCCTTTTTTATTTAAATTTTTAGAAGAAGTATGAAAATAACCTTCAAATGTGCCTAGATATGGACTGCTTGCGAGCTCACCTGAATTGTGATTCTTTATGAGTAGAAAATCGTTTCATTTCCAACCGATGGTGGACCAAATTCAACCAAACCAGCAGCTTTAATTATTGTTCAAGAAGTCAACGTAATAAAATCTGCAATTTTAAATCTATTTTTCTGATAAAGGTGTGAAGTGCTTGAAGCATGCGGTTTGTCTAAATTGTTGCGTGTCATAATAAGGACCTAAAAGGTTACTCCACCTCTAACTTATTTGGAAAAGGATTCCTCCACTTAAAAAAAAAAAAAAATTATAGATTTTAAAATTATGTGAATTTATGCCTTTTTTTTAATTCAAAAGTAACATATTGCCTAATAAAAAGACAGCATATTATCAATAAAAATTGAATATTATATTGTAAAAAAACTTTGAGCTAGCAGTTATCTTTTGGTTTTATAAAAAAGAAATAGCTCTTTAAAAATAAAGAAAAATCATTTTGGAGAGAAAAATTCTTTTTGAATGCTTCGATAACATGTCACATTTTTAATAACTAGCATTTTTCAAACAATTTGATTTAAAGAATGACCTAAATTCACATAATTTTAGAATATATAATTTTTTTTTAAATCGTAAGAGATCTGAATGAATCTCCTTCTCTCTCTACCTGCCCCATTGTTAGCTGATGCTTTTTCCCATTCCGCCCCTGTTTCTATTCTAATCTATGTATTTAGTTTGGCTATTCTATGCTAAAACCTTTCATAATTAAATGATATAACATTACCCAGAAAAATAAAGATATTGTTCAGACGACTCTTTAGGACATTTGCATTTTTTTATGTGTTGGGAGCATTCTGACAATGTCGAACTTGTCCTTTCTTCTCCCTTTACATCCTAGGATGAACAAACGCATAAATAAAAGAATAAAATAGTGAAAAAAAAAAAAAAAAAAAAAAAAAAAAAAAAGAAGAAACCTAAGCAGAAAATGGTGGGTGCATGGGACAAAATGGCAGCC
Organism: Betula pendula; assembly: GCA_900184695.1. Classification (NCBI taxonomy): domain Eukaryota; kingdom Viridiplantae; phylum Streptophyta; class Magnoliopsida; order Fagales; family Betulaceae; genus Betula; species Betula pendula. Next base: position 137,444 of record FXXK01000950.1, on the reverse strand, counting down.
AATTTAAAACTTCATTTCCCATAAGTAAGGTGTTTCTTTGTGGACAAAATACACAAGATTTTTTATTTTTATTTTTAAAAAAAAAAAAATTGAAAAATATATAAATTTAATATTCAGTTCCAAAGTGGGGACAGTGTGAATCCAAAGAGCATCCCAGAGTCACACTAAACCGTGTGGGTCTCACCAATGTGATTTTCACATGTGAGCTCTAGGCCCTATCCCAAACCGCTCTTTTTTTATGTGCCTTTTGTTTGTCGACATCGACAATGATGTTTGCCCGCGTGAATGAAGGAAAATGAGACGTGATGTAATTCTCTGGTTCGGTTTTTTCTGTTATTATTCTCTCTCTCTTTTTTCTTGAAAAATTTGGTTAGTTGCCATTAGAGGTTGGAATTTCTTACTCGGACGTGACACCTTAACCTTTAGGGCAACAATTATATGAGCCTGCAAGATTGGGGGACCTCAAGACGAATTGAATCACCTCACCAAAGGCTATAGCGAGAGTCTCCTCCCCTTGCATCACATTTCATGGAGAATGTGTTACGCTCTCAACTGTATTTTAAGTTTTTGAGCACTTTTTTTATCGTAAGTCAATTTTTTAGTATAAGTTATACCTAAAATTTGTATTATTTGGTATTGAAACCAATTACCATGTCAAGTAAGTAATCAGATATAGTTCATCTACTATGGTATGTGAGAGGATCAAAGGGGTTACGGTTTTGTTATTGAATCATAGAGGAGACGACGTATAGACTGGATTAAAATGTCTTAGTATTATGTATAAATATAATGTTAAGTCATTAAATATTGATAAATAAGTAGAGCCCACAAAAAAAATTAAAAAAAAAATTATCATCGGATCAGTGAATATAAGCACTAAATTCGAATCTATGTCTTTCCTCTTACCAAACCAAGTGAGAGTAAGCAACTTACCACTAAGAAAACCCATTTGATAGTTGGTATTTCCGTTATTATACCACAATTATTAAGAATATCATTTGATGATCGTTTATTCTTGATATTGCACAAATAACATTTAGTACCCTACTTTCCAATATTTGTACTTTTTTATTTACATTAATGAAAGACAATAAAAATCCTGTAAGTAGACAAATGTATGCTAAATGCTTTCATCCTCATTATTTCCATATGTAAGTTTGAATCTTATTATTTATCGACAAAATAGACGCTTATTCTTTTGACGAAACCTACCAAATTTCTGATATCCTAGTTATATTTGGTGTATTTAGATAAAATGTCAACTTTTTATTATAGACTGTAAAAATAAAGTTTACAAATCATCCTGATAATAAAGAATCTAAAAAAAAATATATATATAATTTGGGATACATGATCTTTACTCTAAACAATTGGCCAAGGATAAAAATGCACAATGTGAAACGTATTAGGTTGAAAAGAAAAAGTGATGAGGATAGGATCACGTGTTCTGACCTAAAATAAGTATTGTGACGTGTTGTTTGTATAGTAGATATTTCCGTTAAGAGTTGTGTTAGGCGTCCGTATGTGCAGGACGCCTAGCGTCTGTTTTGGACGAAATAAAAAATCAAAAAATTTACATTTTTTCATTAAAAAACAGGTTTAAATTTATCAAATCCCCATTTTATTTTTCTCTAAGATTTTTTTGTTCAAAAAACATGTTCAGGCTTATTTCATTCCCATTTCATAATCTTAGAGAAAAATAAAATAAAACTTTAATAAATTTAAACCTGTTTTTTAATAAAAAAAAATTTTTTTTAATTTTTTATTTTTGTCCAAAACAGACGCCAGGCGTCCGTCCCTATCATTAATGTCATCAAAGAGAAGGTCCCTTGGTCTAGTTATTCATTAATTTCAAATCAATACGTGAGGAAGAAAAGTATGTAACAGGAAAGAGCCGAGTTCCATTCTTGAGATAGCATAGCCCACGTACCTTTCATGTCGGTAAGCATGCATTTCCACGCCCCGGCCCATAAAAGTGCTATTAATCAGAAAATCATATACACAATCAATGATTATCATATGTACGTTGGCATTAATCATGCATAAATTTATTTGGGCCATATCAACTAACAATAATTTTTTTATTTAGCTTTATAAATTAAAAGAGGTGTGATATTTAAATAAATTAAATTATTATTTTATTGTGTTTTTAAATCCTTCCGTTAAAATTGGCTTTATGTTCGGATGGGCAATACAATTTTTATTGTAAAATTTTTACAAATTTGATATGACAATAATCATTAAATAATTAAATTTATTAATCAAATTTTGTTGTTTAATTTTTCCATCAATGTCACGTAACATCATGTGAACTGCCCGATCATTTTGTTCCATGCCGTGTTCCAGATTTTTATGCATCATTCATTCTTTGAATGCCTCGGACGTATTCCAGATTTTTCTATTCCAAAAGTCTCAAACATTGCACGAGTCAAACGTGAGCAAATAATAGCAAAAACAAGACATCTTTTAGAATTTTTTTTTAAAAAAAAAAAAAAAAAAGAAAGAAGAAGACATTTTCTAGAATGATGCCTTAAAAATAATTAATCATGCATCTATGTTGAAGTTTGTGTGGAATATATAGAAAATATATTATTATTTTTCATATATTATAACCATATGCAAGAAAGGGAGGCTGCATTGCATGACTGGAGAAAGTTCTGGAGCACGCAATGAACGTCACTGCCGTGCGAAATGGATCTTTTGTTGCGCTTAAAAAAAGCGATGCTATATACTTTGCTAACTCATTTGTGGTTACCAGCTGTCGAGCCTTTGGCTTTAGCCACGTTATAATAAAGTTGACAATTTTTAATATGATATGTAAGTTCAACATCAACTCAATACAAAATTAATATATTAGACTTAAATTAAAGATTTGAACTGTTTAATTAAATGACAAATTTTAATAATTTGATACAAGTATGTATGCTTTTTTCTCTCTCGTATCTTGAAAAAAAAAAAAAAAAAGATAGAACTTCAATAATTTTTAACGTCATACATAATTCAAGTTAAAGATTATTAGAAAGATGTCACAAGTGTGAATGATTAATATAGTATAGTTAAGCTCAAACTCATAAACCAGAGCTTTTAAGTTGAATAGTATTCCAACATTATTGTCTCACTGAAAAATTTTAAAATATTAATCTCCCTAAAAAAAAATAATAATATATGTATCATCCACCACATGTGGTCTTAAAGTCAACATTTAATTTTAAATTCCCAACATAATATCTACAACAAGAGGGAATTTTGAATGTTTTTGCAAAATCTTTTTTTCAAGAGAGACAGAGTCTTGTTTTTGGCTACCAAACCAAACCTGCATTCCTTCTTTCGAACGGAAATACACTGCAATTTTCTGTCTAAAAAAGAGGGGTAAGAGAATTACGGTCCCTAAGAGAGGGCTTCTTGTTCGGGCAGGAGTAGACCCCATCGGACCCTCTTACATCCCTCTATCTAATTACAACATGCTCGAAAAATTTTCGAGATCCCTAAGGATCCCGGTTCCATTCTTTCCCGTCAACGCCCATGTTCATTAAGAAAAAATAGCAAAGACAAAAATAATAATAATAATAATTAAAAAAAAAAAACATTGATATAACCGGAGTTCAATGTTTATATATTAATACATCCAAAGGAATTCACTTGTCTCAAAAGTTTAATTGATAAGAATAGGTAAATTTAATCATTTAGTCAATACTTTAACACTCTCCTTCACGTGTGCACTTAAACTTCCTTTTAATATGTGTGCGCTTAAACTCCCTTTTAATAGGTGAGGCTC
>FXXK01000950.1:114996-133660 GCA_900184695.1 Betula pendula | reverse complement strand
AACACGTAGAATATTTAATTGAAATGAAAGATGAATGACGGAGTCAAAGTTTGAACTCAAGATTTTTGGCGTTAATACCATGTTAAATTACCACTTATCATAAAAGTTTAAGCTGATAGAAAGAAGTAAATTTAATCATTTAATCAATACTTTAACAGATTATTGGACAAACGCAATTGCAAAGTTGACTCTCATTATATATCAAACTTTTTCAACGACATTGATAAAAGTGATTTGAGTTTGCAAAATATTGTTTAAATCAAACAGAAGAACATCTCAATACATATTCCTTTCTTTCACTTTGAATCTTTTTGCCATAACCAAAACATGCCTTTGCATTGCCTTTAAGAAGAGCCTCCTCAAAATGAAGCTCAATCTAGGGGTGTTCATAATAGGTGGCGAAGTTGAGAATTAGTCTTTGCACTCCACTTCCGTCGGGGTTGAAAGAGTTAGAATACCTTCAAGTCTTCTTATAACATAGATTATTTTCGCCTTGCCTCTACCTCTGAAATGTTGGAGGTAGATTCAGACAAAAGTATCGAAGATGGATTGGAGAATGAAGACGAGTGATTTAGGGTAGAGATTGGAGAATGAAAAATATAATAATAACACATAAAAACTTTTATAGTTGATCAGTGGAGAGTGGAGAGTGGAGTGAGGAACGAACGAATAACACAAACAAGGCAAGAAGTTATTTTAAAATTGTTTATCAGGCCTTTGACCATCTCATCTAAAAACTAATTGGTGTCTAGTGAGGGAAGCTGCACTCCAATAAAGACTTGCAAAGGAAAGAAATAGGAAATTTATAGGATCCAAAACGACACCGTTTTTCCTTTAAAAAAAATAAAATATCACTAAAAATAAAATGACATCATTTTATTAATTATATATTTTTGAAAAAAATAAAATCGCTCAAATCAAAATTCCACCATAAACTAAAACAAACCTCTATTCATACCTTAAGACTTTTGTCAGAAACCAAATGGGAACTCTGCCTCTAATTGCTGTCAGGATCCAACCCACGCGAGTCAAAACCTTGTCGGTGATGTGTCAACGATCAAAATGCCAGAAATTTGCATACCCCTGGGGATCTATTTGCTTCAATGAAAAATATTTTCTGGAAAACACTTTTTTTTTTTCAATGTTTGGTATGACCGAAAATCGTGGCCACTGTCACTCTCCTCCGTCTCCTCTGTCGAACACTGCACCCGTTCTTCCACCGCTGCGCCAGTGGTGCAGGCCACCAATTAGCAATCCACCATCCACCAAGATGAGATGCAAGTATGTTGAATCACAACATACCACAAGTTAAGAAATATTTCCTTCAATCAGCCACACACGACACCCAAGCAACTCCAAAGTAAAGAGACAAAATAGTCCACTATGACTAAGTTGAAACAAGCTAAGAGCCCACCTACAAGTGAGAATTTAAGCTTGCAATCGCACCAAAGCCCTGAGCCCAAAACTAAGGTAAGCCCATCACCAAATAGAACCCTGTAGATCAAAATGACCAAATTGGGTTCAGTCCATGTAACAACTAACGGTAACGGTAACTTAGGTACCAGCATTCCGCTCAAACATAGAAACAAGTAGCTACAAACAAAAATGTAGAAATTAGAAATTAATAATCCCTTCATGTTCTCTATTTAACAATTCATAGAAAAATGAGTAAATTACGATTTTATGTGAAAGAGTTTAAAGAAAAACCTCAACCGTTAAATATCCCTTATGTCAATTTTCAAAATGTTTTATGGGATATATATGTGAGAAATAGTAATAATTTATGGGAGAAGAGTATAATTTAACCTTTAAAAAAATTAAGAAAAAATAAAAAAGATATCAAATGTAGGATCCCTTAGCACCCAGCCTATGCCAATCCTTATTGGCAGAAAAAGATGCCTACAGAGTACCAAGACTATTGATTCACAAGTTAAATAGACTATTTTAACCCAAAAACTTAAACCTAATAGATTTGGACACCCAATAATAACTCTGACAATCAAGTAATCCAAGCATTAGCTGCCTAAAAATTTCAAAAGGTAAACCAGCAGCATGTTTTCCAAAAGAGCCCATATCAAATTAAAGTTCAAGAATACACCAGTATGAATAAAATAATTAAATTACAAATTTCTTTTTGAGTATCCAACAAGTAACAACTACTTCCTCCTTTTTGGTACACTACTACACAAGATTAGAGGGCTGTTAATTAGCAAGTTCAGCAATCTATACAAAGCACATAATCGCATTAGCCATCCTCCTTTCCATTTAATCCACTTCGTTTTCCCACACACCATTGCCAGCTAAAACATTTCACACAGCAGCTCGGTCTTGAACATTTCAGGCATTTGGGTCGCCAGCAACATTTTATGCAGCTGGGTCTCCAACATTCTGGACAGCTTGGTCTCCAACATTCTGGGCATTTGGGTCGCCAGGAACATTTGATACAACTAGGTCTTGAACAATCGGGGCATTTTGGTCGCCAGATTTTAATTCTGCAGCACCTGTTCGACCTACGCATACTCTGTCTGATCTTTTTGAGGCGGATTGCTGTGGTTATATTCTCCATTTCTTGGATAAATCTGCAAAGATGGCGGATGTAATCAGGGTAAAGCTCCAAGTTGCAGTGCCCACCTCCTTTAATCCATAAAGGCTCATATGGTTCCCTTGCCATTTTCCACAGCCCATTGCCATGTAACCAATTGACAACATCATCTTCCGTGCCCTGTAAATTTATCCAACCCCATTTCAACATAGGTTGTGAACAGGAAATTAGGACAAAGATAAATTACATAGAGCAGAATTGTTAGTTAAGCTTGGCACATGCCAAAATCACATGGCAGCACTTACAAAATCATAGGAAGTTTCTCCAAACAAAGCGAAAGAGCTGCTCCTCTTCCATGTTTGGTGATCAGAGATTTAGATCAACAATCCATTTAGTGCATATAAGTGTTAAATATATTATGGGGTCCACCATGTTTGGTTGACTGAATTAAGGAAACAAAGGGTACGTTTGTTTTTATAGCTTGAAAGAAATCTTCTAAAGTGACATAAAGGTGAAAACAGTAGGGGTGTTTCGTGTTTTAAGTTGTTTGTTAATGTTTTTATTCAGATAACAAAAAACAAAAAAATTTAACAAACATAGCCGAAGTTTCTAGTTACATACATAGACAAGGCAAAGAAGAAGAGGGAAATATAAAGGGTTTTCCTTGGTGATCACAATGCAGTTGTGGTGAAACCAATAAAGAAAAGGGTTAAATACCTTTCCTTTGGCTCCCTATGGTTTAACAACTTTATATTTTTTCACCTAAGTTTCATTTTGTATTATAGATGGTACTTCGATTGTGGCTAAAAATAGACATGGCACCTCTATCCATCTTCTGTCCAAAATATGTTAATGGAAGTCCACGTAACGCCCTTTAAAAACAGACACATGGCTCTGCCTCATTTAAAAATTTAAAATTTAAAAAATAAAATAGAAACCTAAAAAATAAAATGGTAATTCAAGGGGATAAAGTGTTACAAATGGTAGTTTGGGAACTATATGCAAATAACCTATCAATTTATGGGAGGTAAGCATATTTTCTCCTTTTTTCATTTGGGAGCAGAATTGTAATTTTATAAGAGCTCCATCAGATAAATAGACAAACTTTATACAGAATTGGCGAAATGATCAATTTGATACAAAAAGCTTACAAGGAGCTATAAGATAATTTTTGTACCACATGGATCGATTTAATACAAGCCTAAACCCTAACAATCAGTATAGTAAAAAACACAAATGGTTTCTAGGGTTGTTTCTTCAGACCAAGTGGGGAGCTTCAATCTAACGTGGTTCTCCAATGGGAAAAGTAGTGTCGTAGTTTTCTTGAATCAAGATTTGGGAAATTTTGAACATCGACACCTTGGAAGTCTTTTTGTAAATACTTGATTCAAAAGGTTGGGCCACCACCTTCACACAATAACTTATCCTAATAGGTATTAAAATATAGACTTCCATATTAGGTTTGAAAGATTTTCCGTATTAGAGAATATACCATAAATGAGTGATTGTAAGTTTCATTCCACCTACCTCATTTCCCCTATAAATAGATTCATTTGTATTGCAAACATATACAAGTCATATAAGCAAAATGTAGCCCTAAAGGGCACTTCCCAGTGGTGCATGTATGCCTAAGGCTGAACCACTCCAAAATCTCGTCTCCCCTTTCTCTCTGCTTCTGCCATATTTCTTCCATTTTATATTTTATTACAAATTTCTACAATAGATTTATTCCCTACAATGTTATATTAACTACTCACTTTTGTCACTACTACTCGATGTGAGAGTGGACCACTTAACCAATTAACCACTTACACATGGATATTCCAACAAAATTTCCTCTTCAAGAGTGAATCTTCTATCATACCATACCAAGCTCCACTTCCGCTAGCCAACCCCTTGCGTAGAAGCGTTTTCATAACAATTAAAATGTCAGTCACACCGAGAGTCCAATGCTCACCACTAGAACTTTACTTAAACCTAAACTAACATCAGTGTCACATAGCTCTACTATGGAAGCCACCAACACCTCCCAATAAAATTGCATGTAGACAAGACAATCATATTTAAATGGTTCAAAGCCCATGCCTATATCTACGGGAAATGGCAACCAAAATCCACTATCAGTGATGGGATTACAAAGGGCAGCTTTTTTAGCGTGGTCAGCGGCTCTAGACAAGATCCTCACCTTGGATAATCTCAGGAGGCGGCACGTCATCGTGATGGATAGATGTTGCATGTGCAAGAGGGTAACTGGGTTATGCCTAGGCATGTTGTTGACTTGTTTGATTGTTGGTGGTCCTCTGGCAGGCCTAGGAGTGCGACGGTGTGAAAAATGGTGCCTACATGCCTCTTTTGGTGTTTGTGGAGGAAGATGAATTATAGAAACTTTGAGGATAGGGAGATGTCGTTGAGGGAAATTTTATCATTTTTTTGAAACTTTGTATCTTTGAATAACAGCGTTTGTTTCTCCTTTATCGCTTAGCTTGAGTGACTTCCTTCACTTAGCTTTAGTGACTTCCTTGTTCTCTTTGCTTTCCCTAGTTAGGTGTTCATTTTGTATATTTCCTATGTACTTAAGAGTGCCTTACACTTTTAATGAGATTGGCTTATTACTTATCAAAATAAAGAACTTGATGCAATTTCCAAGAAATCTCCATCTTGGTACAAATCCATCAAATTAATCTCTTCTTTGTTGCAACAACGCCAGCTTAACACCAAGCTCTCTCAAACAAGACAACCATTGTTTCCATAACCAAAACCAAACTCGCATGCACTTATCTCGAACAATTCATACTAGGATTAAACTTAAAGCTATTATACCACTTGTTAAGATTTAGGTATGTGCGAGTTGAATATTGATATCTTGAGGGGTCTCTTTTCGAAGACTTGATAAAAAAATATTGTGGCACCATCTTACCCTAAAAGTTTAAGCCAGCAAATTTAGACACAATATTGCATCTTAAGTGCATAACAAGCATAAGGCATTTCATGTCTGCTCAAGGAAGAAAAAAAGAAAAAAGGTTCCATGTCTATATTAGATGCATGAGCCATTCAATCCAAAAGAGCTGTACTCCAGTTACCTAATATTCTAGGTTAGGAAGGTATCAATTAAGCTAATTAACATGTTTAAATTCTACACATCATCAATGTGCAAAGGGAGTTACTATTAAACCTTATTCATGATAGAGTATTCAATATAGATCAAAAGTATATAAGATTCATCAAATTTTCAAAGCTCTTAAGTATGTTCAGTGTTTTCTAGAGTGTTTCAAGTCTTCATAAATGCTTACAAGGTGAGGAATATTTCAAAATGTTTAGTTAGAGTAATCAACTATCATACAAATGGAAGAAAGAGTAACATTGAAGGAACATATTCTTATTGTTGTGCTTCCAATAGAGGAACTATCATATATTTATCCTGGCTAAAGATTCTTTGTTCGTCCTCTCCTTTATCTCACCTCAATTGGAGTTTCACAAATGAAAGGAATCCCCACATCAAGTAGTAGTCGAAAAAATTGGTTGATATAATATTGTTAAACTCAACCCCATTGACTTATGTTTTTATGTTTAAAATGGTGCTCCAACATGCGTATCAAAGTATATTCAATATAGATCCATCATCATCTTTTTATTTTCTAATTCCCTTTCATTTTCTCTCTTTCAAGAACAAGATCCACCATCACCCATAATAGATTTTTATAAATTGATTTGAACAAGATTAAAAATACATTCCTTCATCTATAAACTACCCAACTTACACATCTATTACCTTGTTGAAGGAACCCATGGGATACATAATATTATTCATGAAGAAGGCACATCACTAATTAAGTTTCTTAATTCTAACTATCGAAACTAGGACTCTCCATTCTTTCATATCCTCAATGGAAATCTCTGTTATGCGTACAACATTTCTACCTTTTGAAGAACTTTTCATTTCTTTTTTTTTTTTGGTAAAAATCAAGGGGGGTAAAAGCATTTTGAAGTTAATCAAAAACTAAGGATTGAGGAAGATATAGTATGGATATTAAGCCAAGGTGACCATGGCCCCATTAGCAAAATTGTAGCATTTAGTGAAGTGTTTTTAACAAAGAGCTACCTGTAGGATTTGCTACTGTTAAATCACCACTTATCCCAAAAGCTTACGCTAATAAGAATTTAATCATTTTATCAATATTTTAACATTCCCATCGCGTGTTTGCTTAAACTATCTTTTAACAAGTGAGGCTCAACACGTGGAATATTTAACTGAAATAGGAGATGAATTATGGAGTCAAGATTCGAACTCGTGACCTTTGACCCTGATACCATATTAAATCACCACTTATTCCAAAAGCTTAAGGTAATAGGAAGACGTAAATTTAATCATTTAATCAGTATTTTAAAAACTAAAAAGAGGACTAATGGTGCTTAATAATTGCAATAAAGGAAGGCATCTAGCGTAGGAAGCCCTTCCGCACTTCTCTTCCCAAGCAAAAGAAATACAGGTTTAAGCAAGGTTGGAGGATGGTATTTTGCAAAAATGCTTGGACCAAATAGAGTACCGGAACAAAAATGCAGAGAGAGAAAGAGAGAGAGAGAGATGAGCCCAGCTGGTATTTGAGGTAGTATTACTGATCAATTCTGAACAGTATAAAGAAAACATTTCAAGGAAAGCCTTGACCTCTTAAGAGATTGCGAACCTCTTCAGCATGAAGCACAATCTCTGAATTCTAATAGAGACAAAAGCACTTTGCCAGCACAAAAGTGCACTTAGGGCCAAAATGCACAAACTAAGTTACTTATCAATGTTTCCTCCTATATTCTTTCTTTCAAAAAGGCACTCTAAATATGTCCTACTATGCTGTTTTTGGTGTCTTACCCTAGAAAAAAGCATTAAGTTCCACCATGTGCATAAAGAGAAAGACAACGAGATGGAGGGGCATAACAACATCCTAAAACTTACATGCAGCTATGGAAATGACAGCAGTGCTCTATGAGAAATCCATGAGTAACGGTAGCCACTGACTCAATCAGGTAGAAATTAACACCTTCCACCTTCTGACCCTGACAGAGATTGGAATCGGTATTGCATTACTGAACTGACCCAACTCCTAAGGGTTTTCAAGCCAACAGCGACCCCCTCAGATCAGAAGGCGGGTTGGGCTTACTAAAGGAGAGGTGCTTCAGCAACAGCAACAGAGATACGCAGTGAAGGCTGATGTGAGGGGACAATGGAGGGAGCAAGAGAGAGGAGAGACTTAAACGAAGAAGGGAGGTATGCTCAGAAAATGGCTAGGTTTCTTAGAATTGATTTATATTTTTTTTGATAAATAAGAGACAAAATATTAAAAGCGCAAAAGCGCAGTCTTGGCACACAGAAAATATAAAAAGGACCGCCTAAGCAGGGGAAGAAAAATGCACAAGAAATTCATAGAATCGATTTATATATGGAAGCTAAACAACACCTTTTGCTGTTTATATAAGGATATGTATTATTCTTTAAATGTGCATTCAATTTAGGGTTGGGACGGGTTTTCAGGTTTCCAACACTTCATTTCCAACTTCCAACCCAATGTGGGCCAGAAATCAAAAACTATCACCGACTACTGACCCACACATGTCAGAGTTGACAATTCGGTTTGACTCAGTTCTGAATACGCAGGTCAGGTCAGGTATCTTCGTTTATTGCGCGCCCTATCAATGAGTCTACCATCTAACATATGTAAGATATACAAGGCTAGGGAACAATACTAGTTTCCTTATATATGATGCGAATGAGAGAAATTAATATTAAAAAGCGTGTTTCATGCAAAACCAACAGTCAAACATAATATGATTAAGAGATCACCAGCAAATTTCTACACTTTCAGATTGCATAGTCCCATAATTGTTTCCTCAAGATATCAGTAACATGCTATTTCCCAAGAGCTAAGCCAATTGCTCCTGAGGGATGACTTTGTGAAATGGCCAGGTTTTGAGATTTCAACACAAAGGATGCCTATTACATGACAATGTACCCAACCTTGCATACAAGAAAATTATTAATTGCAACAAGAAACCCTATTGCATCTGTTACCATACCTCTTGTTTTTTAAATCACCCCCAAATCTCCCTTCCTGTGCATATTAGTAAACGATTACTTTTTAAGAAATTCATATACTTGCAATTTTGGTAAGACCCATTCCATTTGGTAATGCAACAAACAGTACTCTTTTTTTCTAAGCATGCAACAAATAGTACTTGGAACATGGAAAGATCATCTATACATCACACTGCAGCTTCCTCCAGGTACAAATTCACAATTCTCAATCCTGTAAATTAACTATGCCATAACTACACTTCTGTCCATCAATGTAGTTCAAAAACCATGCCGAAGTAAATGAAAAGCAATCATCTGACCACATCCATGCCAATAGAGCTCTAAAGAAACAGATCGTGTGGTGAACCCAACAGAAGGAATTCACAGATTTCACTGATCACTTGAGAACAACTTAATAAACGGGAGACCTTGGAACCCATGCCTACACATTATTTGACTTCTCCAATAAAGCATTCAATTTTACAGTATCTCCAGCAAATATCCAAAACAAAAAGAAAGCATGTCTGGCTGTACAAACTGACCTTCATTTTTACCGAAAGATGCACCAGTTCTGCTCGCAGAACACCTACTGAACTTTTCCACATCACCTCTATCTGCAAGATGCTCTCATGCAACTGTCCAAATCCAATCAATCTCATGCACCATGATGAGTTTCTTCACCTTCTATTCAACCTACATTTTTACTCCATGTAACCTTTCAACATTTGCTTTAGACTGCCTACTCCCTTAGGAGATATGATGTACTAGTAAGACTAAGACTAGCAACCTTTCTTTGAAAGGTAGCTATCAGATAAAAACCTATATGACGAACAAACCCCTGTTTTCTTTTGTACACCAGTGTCTGCATCCAAAGCTTTCAAGACACTTCACTTTTTAGATGTTGCCATTCACATCTTTTGTCTAATTTTCTATTATACCGATATAACTTATGACAAGATAAAGGACTATATGGAATGGTACCATGTTTCATCATAACCAGAAAACCAGATTACCTGGACTACTTGAACATCAGATATATTAGAATTCTGGCTTTGAGTATAATATTACAGGGATGCCAAGAAAACTTTTTGATCAGACAGTTAGGATTATCCCATTTGTGGAAAAAGTTCTCAAGTGTCAGAGAATTCATTCACAAGCTCAGCTATATGATATACAATCAGATCAATTGATTCAAGTGGAAGGACAGTGAAACATTTCTTCAGCCTTCAAGAATCATCAGCAAATAATCTTTCCAATAAAAATAGATGCATTCAAGTGGTTGTCCCGTTGAGTAACCAGTTACAAACAAGCATGAGAACTACTGGGAAAATAGAGCTCTATAATTATTAAGCATGGAAAGAAACACTTACATGTATCACCAGCACCGGACACTTCACCTTCTTAATTTTGTTGATGTTCTGCACAAAATAGGATGGTTACTAGCTTCAAATGCAGCAGAAATAGCAACAAACCAGTAAAAAATGCTCAATTCTAGCATATTAGTCCTTGTAATACTCTAAGTCTAACAGCGGAATGGATTGGAAGTATTCTAGTCTATTAACATTTCATTGGCTTGCCTGATGTTAGGACCAAGCTAATTCACATCATCTCTCATAAGAAACAGGTTAGGCTCCTTACCTTATAAATGTCAAAGCAAAATGAGAACTTGACATGGCAGAGGACACGAAGACCAGAAAGAATTGCACTATGCAGAACTACACCTCTGAGCCTCGGCAACTTTGCTGCCAAGTGCAGTGTTGGGCCACTTCCAACTGACTGCCCATACAAGATTAAGTCTTCCTGGCTAACTCCGTACTCAGTCTCAAGGCACTGATATACTGCCTCTATATCAGCATATGTATTGGATTCACTAGGCTGCATTTCATAAAGAAAAAAAATTATTAAGCACTTCAACCACTCGATCCAAAAGGTTCAGAGATTCTCTAAAACATTAAATCTAACAAGAAAAACCAAAAAAAATCATGCAAACTGGTAAGCACATTTAGAGTGATGAAATAGAAGGAAGAAAGGATCCATCAGGTCCATAGATACCAACAAAGTTTAACATAAACCATGATGCCAACCTGATCAAATGATTCAACATTGAGGCTATCAGTATATAGAAATGTTTCATCTAGATAATATAAGGATTGACTGACCAAACCAAGCTGGCAATATACACGATTCATCCACTTTGTTGTAGGGTTCTGAAATATACAAATAAGACAATTCCAGATGCATCAAAATCATCTATCACATTATTCATTAGGTTATAAACTGTTCATAAACATCATGGATTCTAACAGAATGCCTAACTTTTCTTTAAATTGCTCCATATCTTGATTGAGAATGCATGCCTCCTTTGCTTATGCATTTCTTTTATTGGTCAATTGTACAAGAGAGTTCTCAACATTTCCCATTCATTGTTCATTCCTCGTACTGACTTCTATAATGTGAATCAGGTAGTGCACCTCATAAATCAGCATACCATTACCAATTGAAGTCACCGCTAACAAGTAAGAAAGTCAAGGAGGACTATGATGAAACTGCATAGTATAGTACAACTCAGACTGAATCATAGCCTACCTTACCGGTAGAAGCTCCATAGCCAGAATAGTCATATCTGCATCACAAAATTCAGATGGAAGATATTAACATAAAACCAAATGGCAGGAGAGAAGCAGGAACTGCAAGACTAACTAAAGCTTAAATTCACCACATTGCAACTAAGAATCCGTTTGGGTTTGTTATTTCAAAAAGTGTGATTTAAAAATAGCAATTTTAAAATGTGATTTTTAAAAACACAGCTAAGCGTTTGCAAAATTTAAGGCAAAATTGCAATTTAACCTTTAAAATTGTACGTTTTCAAAAAAGTATCTCATTGCTTGAGATTTGAAAACACATATTTTTTACGTTTTAAAATCACAATTTATAAAAAAGAAATCCCAAACGATCTATTTTACGCAATTTGATTTAAAATTACACTTTTTATCTACAAAATCGCAATCCCAGACGCACCCTAAATAAACGTGTTAATCAAGTCGATGACAAGATCACAATTTGGATTACAAGAAACAGAAACAAAAGGTTAAATTCATTCAACAAAAATGGAGAAAATTATGGCCTTTCAAAATTTTCCAGTCAAAGAGTCACATTAAAAGTAGGAAGACAAGACAACTAGAATTTTACAAGATCTAAATCGCAGTAAAATTGGTGCATCATATGACAAGAAAAAGTAGATCTTGGAAAGTTCTACAGATTTCGAGTTGGCCATTCACGCCATAAAATTTTTACAGAGCTCCAAAAGCACAGAACACCCAAAAAAGAGATAAATACAAAGCCATGTCTCCATCTAAGTAGAAAAATAAAAATCAATTACTTTATACTGGAAGGGAAAGTAAAAAATTAGTGCCCAAAAGAAAAGGTGGAAAGAGACTGGAGAGAACTATCTGGTAAGTAGTAACTACAGGGAAACTATTACACCAACCTTCTTTTCTTTCACCTTTTTCATTGTGAAAAAAGAAAATGCCATTACCCACTAACACCTTGAGAAGAAAAGTTAATAGTCAGAAGAAAGAACAAGCTATCATCTTTACTAAGAACAGATCTAGCCCAACAAAACCAGTTCCAAGAAGACTTCATTCTCTCTTGAAAAGACAGTAAATGAAAAAATCAATCTCAATCACACAAAGTTACAAACCATCACGCTTAAGAAATCAACAATGGAAGGGTAGAGAAGCGTCAAAGCCATGACACAAAGACTAACGCTTTTCAGAACAACGGTAACCCAAAAAAAAAAAATGTAAGATTTGTAAGTTTAAACCCCATGATAGAAAGCTATAATACAAAAGAAAGAAAACCCATTAACTAAAATCTTACATATAGACGAGATTAACCATTATATTAAAAGAAGGCAAAAATTAAAACAAAAACAGAGCCAGCTCTGAAGGAAATAAAGAGAACTAACCCCATGAGGTTAACTCTGAGATTGACTTTGAGCTGCACAAAGAGGTCATAGAGCTGGCCAAGGTCAGCAGCATTGCCGTGAGAGTAAAGCAAGGTGAGGCGAGCATATGGGTTCTTCAGATAAAAAGCAACAATCTTATTCCCACGCTTAGTATCAATCAGCAACACGTCCAAGGAATTGTCGTCGGCGTGAGGAATCGGCACCGCCGGTGAGGATGACGACACCACGGTGAGCTTGCCGTCGTCTCGCTTCTTGATCTGATACGTGGGCGGTGACGGCGGAAAGAAAGCAAACTTGGCCGCCAGTTGAGACACCATGCAACCCATTCACCCCCCAAGAAGATGGATATGAAGCCAAACTCATTGAAGGAGGACCAATCTCGACCGCATGTGTACACACACACACAGAGTGTGGGTTTTTTGTGGTGGAACAGGGAGTTGGTTGAGTTTTGTTGGTGGGGTTTCAGGTTTGTGATGGGATGTGAGAGAAAGAAGAAAACAGAAAACAGAGAGAGGCAGAGGATTGGTAATGGTGGGAAACCCAGAGAAGGTAAAAGAGTGGTGAGTTTTTTCAGATATTGGGTTTATGTTTGTCTTGCTAGATTTGTATAAAATCAGGATGGTTTTTAATGGTCGATGACATTGCAGACCTGTTGCGTGTTTGTTTGTGTGTTTATATATATGAGAGAGGCAGAGGATTGTGAAGCTGGTGTTTACTGATTCAGTACAGTGTTGAGTGAAAGGGTGGCAAGAGAAAGCAGAGAGAGAGAGAAAGAAAGAGAGAGTTGGAACAGAGCCTTAACTCCCTTCGAAGATTTGAGTTTGTTTAATTTATTTATTTATGTGCATGACTTCATTGTTTGTCAGCTGTACAGGGAAACGGGTCAAATTTTTGGCCAGTTTATGAGTTTTATGCATACTCTCTTGTCTGCAGAAAAGCATTAAACTCTCTGTTTCTTGGTGACACCTGTCTTTGTCTAATGAACCGTTTATTAATGGAACTTTTTAGAGGGAATTTTGTTGTGGACAAAGCTTATTTCTCAATTGGGTTTGAATAATTTTTTTCAACTCAGTGTTTATTAAATTAATACAATATGTGCTTAAAATATATGTGACTATTACATGTATGTTTAACAGTGGGACAGAGGTCTGAGAAAATTTTATTTAACCCACTTTAATACATAATAAATGTCATCTATTAATATTAGATTTCTCAAAATTTTAATATTTGAGTTCATAAATAGTAGAATGAGAGTTAATAAACATTGAGTTTTGAAGAATTTAATATTGATAGATGACACTTGTCATGTATGAGAGTAGGTTGAATGGAATATCCTCCAACCTAAATTGGAGAAAATTATTGTCCTTAAAAGTGTATGTACAAATTATATGTTTTTATTAAAAATGTATATAAGAATTATATGTATTTTGAACAAATTAATTTAATAAATTAAATTGAAAAAAATTCTTTCAACCCAAGGCTCTGTTTGTTTTTGACATAAAATGTTTTTTGTTGGAAAAAGTTTTCAGTGTAAAAATTCACTGAAAACATTTTTTTGCGTTTGGCTCGTACGAAAAATCTGCGACGACAACAACAATGGCGGCGAATTCGGCAATTGCAACAACTTCAACCCAAAATTCGAGGGCAAAGGAGAGACAATGCGAGCGAGAATAAAGCCAAATATTATGGGTCGAGAATAAGAAGTTCAAAGTCGAAAAAATGGTTTATGAAAATAAAAGAGGAAAACAATTTTACGCCCAACCTTAACAAGAGATTTTAATAAAAAAATAATTACACTGAAAACATTTTTTGGCGTTTGGCTCGTACGAAAAATCTGCGACGACAACAACAACGGTGGCGAATTCGGCAATTGCAACAACTTCAACCCAAAATTCGGGGGCAAGGAGAGACAGTGCGAGCAAGAATGAAGCCAAATATTATGAGTCGAAAATAAGAAGTTCAAAGTCAAAAAAATGATTTATAAAAATAAAAGAGGAAAACAATTTTACGCCACTTAAAAAAGACTTTCTTAATTAATTGAAAATGTGTTCGATTTGATCAAAATTTTTTGTCATATCAAACACTAAAAAAAATAGGTACATAAAAACAAACGAAGCTCTAAAGAAAAACTTTTTCCTTCTCTTTTTTGTTTTTACTTTTTAAAATAAAAATAGTAATAAACAATTTAAAATTTAAAACACTAAAAATTATTTTAATCTTTACGTCGTATCAAAAAAACACTTTTACTAAAATGTATTAGCAAAACTAACCTTTATGTTGTTACTTTGTTCCTCTTTTGTTTTGTTTAGAGGGGATGTGTTTTGACTTTCGAGGAGGATGTAGATAAAAAGGGCGAATATCAATGTCCTCCCCTTATGATTTTCGATAAATGTCATTGATTTCTGCCTTGTTTTCTAAGAAGTCATCAATTTCATGCTTGATTGATTAAGATGTCGGTTAGACATAATCATGTTATGAACTATTCTTAGAACAAAAAGAGGGAGGAAAAAAAAGAATAAAGTAATGGGAATATCAAAATTAGAGAAAGCAAAGTGGATTAAAACTGGGCCAAGATTAGAAACTACAGTCTAAAGTGAGTGATTAATCAGTATTGGATTTTAATTCTTTTACTTATTTGGGACGTTAGGCAATTTTTTTTATTTTTTTTTATTTCCATTTTAGAGTTTTGTGAGTAAAGTACAAGACTACAGGGCTACTACATAGATTTCAAAATAACACATAATATCATGGTACTTGCCTTCGCAGTAGAGTAGCAGGTTTCGCTGTAAGCCTGTAAGATTCCTCTACATTTAACTTTTTTTGTGAGCTTTGAATTTAATTATTTAAGAGTACATCCACATGCCTTCTTTATTGTGTCATTACTTATTAATAACTCACATCTCATTGACTCGGACAAAAAAGCAAATCTAACATCCCATTCACTCAAAGACGGTAAAAAAAACAAACATAAGAGCATTTTCATTTGATTTTTAATTTTTATTTTTAAAGTTAAAAATAAAATTAATTTTTTATTTATGAGAGCACTTTTTGTGTTCTATTACATTAGGAATATTCTCTTTTCCTTAAATGTTCGCAATACAAAATTAAATAAACTTAAATATTTCTAATTAAGTTATATGATTTTATGCAATCCTTTATATGAGCCGAAACAGAGGTTCTGATACGTAGTCTTATTTGTATTTAATATTTAACGCAATTCTTATGTCCGAATGAACGCCGTTTATTTATCAAAACTACGCCATCGATTTTTTATGATTCGAGGCTGACTCATTTAACACGCATAATGCAATGAATAAATGTTTTTTTCCCACCCAATTCTTTAATTCGTGAAGAAAGGAGAAGTAAATAAAAGATAATTAGGGAATTAAGGGGTACGTTTGGCGTTGTGAATATTTCAAAATGTGCGATTTAAAATATCAATTAAGAATATCACAAACCCAAACGGACCCTTAGATCCTAATTATGCTTTTATTTTTACTTTCTACTTTCTCACATTAGACTTTGGGTGGAAAAAATCTTATATCTTCATTGCTATTGATGGCTGTTAATGAGCCAAGCCCCTCGAATCATAAAAATCGATTCGGGTCGTAGTTTCGATTAAATAAACGAGCGTTCGCCATTGGACATAAGAATTTGCTCTAAATATTAAATACGTACATACTAGTATAAACTACTGTTTTCTTCAGTATAGAATTGAATAAAGCCATGTAACTTATTACAAACTTTTTAATATTATTTTATTTTGTATTGCGAACATTTTAAGGGAAAAGAGGGTGGGTGAATTATCTTCCTAATGTAAGTAGATATAATTTTGAAATTATTGTTATTTGAGTTTAGTTTTAAAGATAGGATAAATGCTACTTTTCTACCCCATGCATCAAACTCAAGGTGTAATTTTTTTAAAAAAAAAAAACACAAGGGGAGTTGATGGTCAAGCATCCCTTTAAAGATTGTGTGGTGGATGAGTGTTGTTTGTTTGTATATGGTATATGTGCATGATCAAATTTATATACATAATTCTAAAACAATAATATAAACTTTGAATTTGATTATTTAAGTTCAAGTTATATTAATTTAATTACCTCAAATGATAAAATTTTCAAAAATTAATTACTACTAATTACCTATGAATTTATGAAAAAAAAAACAATTATGTATTTTTATTTTATACAATAATGAATATGTTATTACCAGCCTTGTGAATAAGCTCGAGATTCATTTGAAAATAAAATGAGCTAAGTTGAACAAAAATATCGTAGGATTAGTGAGAAGCCTCGATCTCGACTCGTGTTCCAAATAAAATTACAATGAGTCAACACTTTTAACACTTTACAACTTACACCTCAACTCGATTCAATTACAACCTTATTCAATATGATGCTAGGAATTCTAAGGGGACAATTTCAATGTTAAGACCATTATTTTTCTAACCATAAGTTCCAAAAATTAAAATTCTCACCCTCTTTTGTGATATAAAGTATTTTTTTTTCTTCTATTAAAGTATTAATTTAATAGACAATACTGGGTATGTATTGTATTTTGGCAATACTAAGGAACATGGGAGAATAGAATCCTCTCAAATTCAAAAATAAAGGAACATGAACATGGCAGATTCTATTTTATGATTGTTTACGTATACGTTGTCGTCATTTAAATTATTGGGAGAATGTATATGTTATCCTTTTTAAACTACTACCCTATTGTCAATATTACTTCAAAACTACTATATTGTATCAATATCCCTCTTAAATATAAAACAATGTTAATATCCCTCTATTTAGGGCCGGAACCATAACTTTTAGTGTCGGGAAGACCGAAACTAAAACAAAAATTTGGCGGGGAAGACTTAATTTTTTATAGTTCTAATTTATTAAAAAAATGATTTGTTAAATTTTTTGGAGAATTCACTCAAAGCCACAAGGTGGTTCCGCCCCTACCCCAAGGTTAACAAAAAATAAAAATGTCATAAAAGAGTTTTAATAAGACAAAATATCATTTAATTTCGAAAAAATCTAAAACTGAAAAAGGCAAAGAAAAAAGCAGGGGCTGCCGACCACATCCCTCTCAACTACCACTCAATTGCCAACATTGTCACTTTCAAACTGGTCCAATTGTGACAATGTCTTCTCCAAACTTCAAATAATTGTTAAGTATTTCTTAATGATGAAAAATCGCCATTAATAAATAAAATAATAAGATAATAGAAAAACTAAAACGATTAATTTTTTTTTTTTAAAAAAAAAGTACACACCAATTAGCCAATTAAAAATTTAAAAATTTTTAAAATTATATTATTATTATTATTATCGAATTTAATTAGGTATTTTTTTTATTAAAAATTTATAAGTTATTTTGTGCTTTTTAGGATAGTCTTGGGGAGACATTGACAATCGTTGGTGTTTAGAGGACAATTATCATTGAGTGTGTAGTTTGAGAGCGGTATCAATTGATTTTTGCTTTTCTGTTTTTAAAAAAATTAAATTTTAGTCTTAGAAAAAAGTGTTAATTTTTTTTAAGGGTATTTTTGACATCTAAAACATTGACATTTTTGGTAATTTAAGAGAGAATATTGACACAATTAATGTTTGGAAAAAATAAACAATATAGTGATAGCTTAAAAAGAATATATATACTTTTCCTTAAAATTAGAAAATTACCTAACGGTATATTTTATGTGACAATACATACATTATTAACCTGTAAATTTTATAAATTAAAACAAACATTCCAATAGATGTTAGAGCATTCTCATCCGGCTCTATACGTATAGAGATATCATTATAGTAAGAGCCAAAATATATTTTGATCATTTTATTGCTCACATCCGGCTCCCTATTTTGAAGAAAAAAGTAGGGAGCATGAAATGGCTCCAACTAGTATGAGCCATTTGGAGCCATTTCACTTCCTACTCTTATTATTATAATAAAATATTAGTTTCTCCTCTTACTTTTTAATTTTTCTAATTTTATTTGTTTTATTTTTAGAGAAGAAAATTAATTTTTTTAAATATTAATATTTAAATGAAAAAGTAGTCAAAGTGAGTTCCTAAAGTAGGAATCAGATGTATGTTTAG
>FXXK01000950.1:79979-114971 GCA_900184695.1 Betula pendula | reverse complement strand
GAACCCTCTTAAAAGATCGGAAACCCTCAAACCGAACCAACACTCGGATAATTTCAAAAGAAGACAAAAGCAACTTGCCAAGCCAAAACAAAAAGCCCACTAGCACGACCAAAAAAAAATAACGAAGAAACATTCTATAACTCTCAAAACACTCCAAATTATCCATACTTCACCAGAAAAAAAGGCATAATCCACCACATAAAGAGAAGAAACAAACGATAAAGTCCAAAAAAAAAAACACTAACCTACATGCAAAGCTATGCGAAATGACAAGCAAGTGCTCTATTGAGAAAAGAAATCCCTCATGAGTAACTGTAGGCCAAAACTGACTCGATCAGGTAAGAAATTAAAAAAAAAAAACACCCTTCCACCTTCTGTACCCTGACACGAGATGGAAATTCGATTGGCATTACTGAACTGAACCCAAATCTAAGGTGCAAGCCAACGCGGACCCCCCACATCAGAAGCGGCAAAAAAAGATGGCTTTCAGCAAACACAAAACAAAAACGGCATAAGTGAAGGCGAGAGGACAAGACACCAAAGAGAGAGCGAGAAGACTTAAAACGGAAGAAGCGGAGTATGCGCAAAAGCATCATGATTAAGAAAAGAGAAAAAATAAACCAAGCACTTGCCACCACAAATAAAATTTAAAAAAGATCCGCCTAAGCAGGAAGAAAAAATGCCAACAACATAAATCGAAATAGGAACAAAACACCTGGCTTATAATAAGGATTATGTATTATTTCTAAATGGCCATTCAAAATTTAGGGTTGGGACGGTTTTCGGTTTTCCACCCAAACTTCAATTCCGAAACTTCCAAAAGACCCAATGTTGGCCAGAAATCAAAAAAAAAACCATCACCAACTACTGACCCACACGCATTTGGTCAAGAGTGACAAATTCGGTTGAAACTTCAGTTCGAATACGCAAGGTCAGGTACAGTTATCTTTTCGTTATGCCGGCCCGTAATCAAGAGTCTTTACTAAACATTATGTAAGAGTATACAAGGCTTAGCGGAAAAAACTAGTTTCTATATTATGATGCGAATGAGAGAATTTAATATTTAATAAAAGCGTGTCATGCCAAAAAAAAACCAAAAAACAGTCAAACATTAATATATTAAAGATCACCAGGCCAAATTTCTTTACCACTTCAGATTGCATAAAAGTCCATTAATGTTTCTCAAGGATATCAGTAAACATTGTATTTCCCAAAGCTAAGCAATTGCTCCTGAGGGCATGAACTTTTCTTGTGAAAAGGCGCCAGCGTTTTGAGATTCAAAAAAAACACATAAGGCATGCCTATTACATGGACAATGTACCCAACCTGCATTACAATAAAAAAAAAATTATTAATGCAACAAAAAACCCTATTGGCCATCTGTTAACCATACCTTTCTTGTTTTTAAATCACCCCAAATCTCCCTTCCTTTCATATTAGTAAACGATACTTTTTTAATAAATAACTATATTGCCCAATTTTGTTAAAAGCACCCATTCATTTGGTAATGCAAAACAAAGACATTATCTTTTTTTCTAAGCAAGAAACAAATAGTACCTGAACATGGAAAGATCAAAATTCTAATAAAAACATCACACGCAGCTCCTCAGGCGTTACAAATTCAAACAATTCTCAAAATCCTGTAAAATTAACTATGCCAGTAACTACACTTCTGTCCATCCATGTACGTTTCAAAATAAAAACCCATTTGCCTGAGCAATAATATGAAAAAGCCAAATCATCTGACCACAAATCCACCCAAAAATTAGAGCTCTAAAAGCAAAAAAAACAGATCGTGTGCGTGTAAACCCAAACAGAAGAATTTCAAGATTCATCTGCATCACTGAGCAAAACAAAACTTAATAAAAAACGGGAAAGACCTGCGAACCCATTGTAACACATATTGATTTCTCCAATAAAGCATTCACAATACTCCACAAATACCAACAAAAGAAAGCAGTCTGGAACACGCCATACAAGACGCACCCATCTGCGGCAACACCTAACTGAATTCCACAACCATCCAAATGCTCCAGCAAACTTCCAAAAACAACAATCTTCATTGCCACCATGATGGAGTCTCACCTCATCACCTACATTACTCCAGAACCCACAGAGAAACTCCACGTCCCTAGAAAGCAAGAAACAGCAATATCTGAAAGGAAGCTATGTTTCAGAAAAACAAACGAACAAAACCCTCTCGCACACCAGTGTCGCATCCAAAAACCTTCAGACACCACTGAGATGCCATCCAACATCTGTCATCTAACCTAAATACAAAAACATAGAAACGTAAAACCATGATCAAACCAGAAACAACTTACCTACAACGAACATCAATATAAGATCTGCTGAATAAATATACAGGATGCCAGAAAACTGCAAAGAACAAAGTGTGTAGATATCCCAGAAATCTCAAGTCAAGAGAAAACCCACAAGCCCTCAGCAATGATAACATCAGAAATGATCCAAGAGGACAGAAAACAACTCAGCCCAAAAATTCATCAGGCAAAAAAACAAATCCCAAAAGAGCCACAAAAGTGTCCCCGTAGTAAACCATTACAAAAAAAAACCAAGCCATGAGGAACTACTGAAAAGACCTAATAAATTATTTAAAAAGCAATGGAAAGAAAAACCAATGTACATTATTCACCCAAGCCCCCACCGGACACTTTTCAAACCTTCTTAATTTGTGATGTTCTTGCAACGAAAGAATAGATGCGTTTTAAACTAACTTCATGCAAGCAGGGAAAAAAAAGTCAAACAAACCAGTAAAAAAAAGCTTCAATCTAGCGATATAAGTCCTGTAAAACCTCTAAGCTAAAAACAAGCGGAAATGATGGAAATATTTCTTAGTCTATTAAAAACATTCATGGCCCTGCCTTTTGATTAGGACCAAAAAGCTAAATCCCACAATCATCTTCTTCATAAAAAGAAAACATGTTAGCTTCCTTAAACCAAATGTCAGCAAAAAATTGATGAAAAAAAACTTGGACCATTGTCAGAAGGGACACGGTAAGAACCAGAAAAAGGAATTGCACTAATGCAGAAACTTTTACAACCCTCTGAGCCTCGGCGCAAAAAACTTGCTGCCAAAGTGGCAGTGTTGGGTCCACCTTCCCAACTGACTGCCGCATAAAACAAGAATTTAAGGTTCTTCCTGCTTAAAAACCTTTCCGTAACCTTCCAGTCTCAAGGCCCCAAAAACTGATTTATTACTTTGCCTTCTATATTTTTCAAGATTTAATGAAATGGATTTCACAGGGGCTGCGCATTTTTTTCATAAAAAGAAAAAAATATTTAGCCACGCCAAACAACTCCGAAATTCAAAAAGTTTTTCAGAAGATTCTTTCTTTTTAAAACAATTAACTTAACAAAAGAAACCAAAAAAAAAATCAAGCAAAAACTGGTTAAGGCCAATTTAAGAGTGATTTTGGAATAAGGAAGGAAAAAGGATTTCCAAATTTTTTTCATGGTTTCCCATTAAATACAAACCAAAAGGTTTTAACATTTAAAAACCTTGATGCCCAACCCTTGATCAAAAAATTCCAAACATTGAGGGCATCCCAGTATATAGAAAAAAAAAATGGTTTTTCAATCTAGATTAAATATAAGGAGACTGAAAAAACAAAAACCCAAGGCTGGCAAATTATTTAATCACGATTTTTCATCCAAAAAAAAAACTTTTTGTTTTGTAGGTTCTGAAAAAATATACAATTAAAAGACCCCAAAATCCAAGAAGTGCATTCAAAAAAAAAAATTTTTCATTTCTAAAATCTACATTATTTCTTAAGGTATGAAAAAACAACTGTTTCATTAACCATTTCATAATCTAAAAAACAAGAATTGCTAAAAACTTTTTTTCTTTTTTAAAACTGCCTCATATTCTTGATTGAAAAATGGCAATTGGCCTCTTTGGCTATGCAATTTCTTTTTATTGCGTCAATGTAACAAGAGAGTTCTCAAACAAAATTTTTTTCCAATTTTTTCCATGTTCATTTCCCTCGTACTGACTTTCTATAAATGTGAATTTTTCAAGGGTTAGTGCCAAAACCTTTCATAAATCAAAGTTATTAACCCATAACAAATGGAAAAAAGTTTTTCCACCCGCTAAAAAACAAAGTAAAAGAAGGGTTCCAAGGAGGAACTAGGATGAAAACTTGGCAGAAGTCATATTAAACAAATCTTTTTTTCAAAGGGGATAAAATCGGAAATTCCATTAAAGCCCACCCTTTACCGTAGAAAAGCCCCAATTGAAGCCAAGAATAGTCAATATTTCTTGCCTCAACAAAAAAATTTTTTCAGATGGGAAAAATAACAAAAAAAAACCCAAAAGGCAGAGAGAAACAGGAACTGCAAGTAACTAAACTAAAGCTTAAAAATTCACCCACATTGCAAAATAAAAATCGTTTGGGTTTGTTATTCAAAAAAGTGTGATTTAAAAAAATAGCAATTTTAAAATGTGATTTTTAAAAACACAGCTAAGCGTTTGCAAAATAAATTTAAGCCTAAAAATTGCATTTAACCTTTAAAATTGTTACGTTTCAAAAAAGTATCTTCATTGCTGAGTTTGAAAACAAACAATATTTTTACGTGTTTTAAATCACATTTAAAAAAAAAAAATCCCCAACGATCTAATTTTATGCAATTGATTATAAAATTAACTTTTTTCTACAAAAATCGCCATCCAGACGCCACCTTAAATAAAGTGTTACATCAAGTCGATGACAAGATCCCACAATTTGGTTAAAGAAACAGGAAACAAAAAGGTTAATTTCATTCAAAAATGGAGAAAATTATTGGCCTTCACAAAATTTTCAGTCATAGAGTCACGATTAAAAATTAGCGAAGAATGAAACTAGAATATTTACAATCTAAATCGCAGTAAAATTGGTGCACATAATGAAAAGAAAAAGTAGATCTGGAAGGTTATACAGATTTCGAGTGGCTCTTCACGCCATAAATTTTTACAGAGCTCCATAAAGCACAGACACACCCAAAAAAGAGATAGAATAAAAGCCATGTGTCCATCTAAGTGAAAAAAAAATAAATTACTTAACTGGAAGGGCGAAAGTAAAAAATTATGCCCAAAAGAAAAGGTGCGAAAGAAGACTGGGGAGAGAACTATCTGGTAAGTAGTAACTACCAGGAAACATAACACCAACCTCTTTTCTTTCACACTTTTTCATTGTCAAAAAGAAATATGCCATACCACTTAAACCTTGAGAAGACAGTTAATAGTCGAAGAAGAAACAAGCTTCATCTTAACTAAGAAACAGATTAGCCCAACAAAACCAGTTCCAGAAGACTATTCTCTCTTGAAAAAGACAGCTATAATGCAAAAAATCAATCTCAATCACACAAAGTTACAAACCATCACGCTTAAGAATCACACAATGAAGGCGTAAGAGCGGTCAAAGCCATGACACAAAGAACTAACGCTTTTCAGAAACAACGGTTAACCAAAAAAAAAAAAGATGTAATGAATTGTAAGTTAACCCCATGATAGAGAAGCTAGAATACAAATAGAAAGAAACCCATTAACTAAATCTTACATATAGACGAGATTAACCATTATATTAAAAGGCAAAAATTAAAAAAAAAGAGCCAGCTCTGAAAGGAATAAGAGAACTAACCCATGAGGTTGAACTCTGAGATTGCTTTGACTGCCAAAGACGTCATAGAGCTGGCCAAGGTCAGAAGCATTGCCGTGAGGAGTAAAGCAAGTGGTGAAGGCAGCATATGGGTTTCTTGCAGATAAAAAGCACATCTTACTTCCCCACGCCTAAGTATCAATCGAGCCACACGCAGGCAATTGATGCGTGGAGGAATTCGCAACCGGCCGGTGAGGATGACGACACCCACGGTGAGCTTGCCGTCGTCGCGCTTCTTGATCTGATACGCGTGGGCGGGACGGCCGGAAAGAAAGGCAAATTGCACGCCAGTTGAGACACGCATGCAACCCATTCACCCCCCAATGAGATGGATTACAATGCAAACTCATAAGGAGCAATTCGAACGCATGGTACACACACAGACACAGTGGCGGGTTTTTGTGTGGAACGGGAGTTGGTGAGTTTTGTTGGTGCGGTTCAGTTTGTGATTTGGATTTGATGAGAAAGAAGAAAACAGAAAACAGAGAGAGCAGAGGATTGATACTGGTGGGAAACCCAGAGAAGGTAAAGGTGGTGAGTTTTTTCAAGATATTGGTTTATGTTTTCGCTGCTAGATTGTATAGCAAATCAGCGATGGTTCTACATAGGTCGATGACATTTGCAGACCTGTGCGTGTTTGTTTGTGTGTTCTATATAATACTGAGAAGCAGGCAGAGAATTGTGAACGTGGTGTTTTAGCTGATCAGCTAACAGTGTTGAGTGAAAGGGTGGCAAGAGAAAGGCAAGAGAGAGAGAAGAAGAGAGAGTTGGAACGAGCCCTACGCCACACATCCCTTCGAAGATTCTGGTTCTGTTTATATTTATTGTATTTATGCCTGCATGACTCATCTGTTTGTCAGCGTACAGGGAAACGGTCAAATTTTGGCCAGTTTATGACTTTATGCATAACTCTCTTGCTTGCAGAAAAGCATTAAACTCTCTGTTTTCTTGGTGACACCTGTCTTTGTCTAATGAACCGTTTATTAATGGAACTTTTTAGGAGCGAATTTTGTTGTGGACAAAGCTTATTCCTCAATTGCGTTTGAATATTTTTTTCGAAGCTCAGCTGCTTTATTAAATTGTAATACATATATGCCGTAAAATATTATGTGACTATTACATGTATGTTTAACGTGTGGACAGATGTCTGAGAAAATTTTATTTAACCCAATTTAATACATAATACGAATGTCATCTGCATTAAGTTTAATGATTTCTCAAAAAATTTAATATTTTGAGTTCATCAAATAGTAGATGAGAGTTAATAAACATTGCGCATTTGCAAGAATTTAATATTGATGAGCATGACACCTGTCATGCAATGAGAGTAGGTTGAATGGAAATATCCTCCAACTAAAAATTGGAGCAAAACTTATTGTCTTCAAAAGTGTAAGTACAAATATAGTTTTATTAAATATAATAAGAATTATATGTATTTTGGAACAATAATTTAAATAAATAAATTGAAAAAAATTCTTCAACCCAAGGCTCTGTTTGTTTTTGACATAAATGTTTTTTGTGGAAAAGTTGTCAGTGTAAAAATGCACTGAAACATTTTTTCGCTTTGGTCTCGTAGCGAAAAATCTGCGACGACAACAACAATGGCCCCGGTGAATAGCCAATTGCAACAAACTTCAACCCAAAATTCGAGGCAAAGGAGACAATGCGGAGCGAGAATAAAGGCCAAATATTATGGGTCACGATAAAGGGGTTCGGGTCGAAAAAAATGGTTTTGAAAATAATAAAAGAGGAAAACAATGTTACGCCACTTAAAAGAGATTTAATAAAAAATATTACAACTGAAACATTTTTTGGCGTTTGCTCTTACGAAAAATTGCCGACGACAACAACAACGGTGGCGAATTCGGCAATTGCAAAAACTTCAACCCAACAAAATTGCCGGGCAAGACGAGACAGTGCGAGCAAGATGAAGGCGAATATTATGAGTCGAAAATAAGAAGCTTCAAAGCAAAAAAATATTTATAAAAATAAAAGAGAAAACAATTTACGCCACTTAAAAAGACTTTCCTAATAAGATTGAAAATGTGTCGATTTTGATCAAAATATTTTGTCATATCAAACACTAAAAAAAATAGTGTAACAAAAATTAAAAAACAAAACGAAGCTCTAAAAGAAAACTTTCCTTCTTTTTTGTTTTTACTTTTTAAATAAAATGTAATAAACAATTAAATTTAAAAATAAAAATTTTTAACTTACGTCGTATTCAAAAATACACTTACTAAAATGTATTTAGCAAAACTAAACGCTTTATGTTGTTACGTTGTTTCTCTTTTGTTTTGCTTAGAGGATGTGTTTTGACTTCGAGGCAGGATGTAGATATAAAAGGGCGAAATATGCAAGTCCTCCCCTTATGAATTTCGAATAAATGTCATGATTCTGCCTTGTTTTCAAGAATGTCATCAATTTCATGCTTGATTGATAAGATGTCGGTTAACATATATCATCGCAGTTATGAACTATTTCTTAGAACAAAAAAGAGGGAGGAAAAAAAAATAAGTAACTGGACATATCAAAATTAGAGAAGCAAGTGGATTAAAACTGGCCCAAATTAGAAACTACCGTCTAAATGAGTGATTAATCAGTATCGGATTTTAATCTTTAGCTTATTTGGACGTTAGGCAATTTTTTTTTTTTTATTCCATTTTAGAGTTGTAGTAAAGTACAAAGACTACCAGGGCTACTGGCATTAGATTTCAAAATAACACATAATATCATGGTACTCTGCCTTCGCAGTAGAAGTAGCGGTTGCGCTGTAGCCTGTAAGATTCCTCTACCATTTAACTTTTTGGTGAGCTTTGAAATTTAATTATTTAAGAGTACAACCCCGATTCCCTTCTTATGCTGTCATTACTTATTAATAACTCACATCTCATTGACTCGGGACAAAAAAGCAAAATCTACACTCCCATTCACTCAAAGACGTAATATAAAAAACAAACATAAGACATTTTCATTGATTTTCTTTTTATTTTAAAGTTAAAAATAAAATTTAATTTTTTTTTATTTAGAGAAGCTATTTTTTTAAACACTATATCTGATTCTTACTTTAGGAATCACTTTGACTACCTTTTTCATTAAAATTAATATTAAAAAAATTAATTCTCTCTAAAGAATGAAAACAATAAAAATTAGAAAAATTAAAAAGTAAGGGGAGAAACTTAATATTTTTATTAATAATTAAATTAAGAGTAGGAAGTGAAATGGCTCCAAAGGCTCCATATAGTATGGAGCCATTCATGTTCCCCTACTTTTTTCTTCAAAATAGGGAGCCGGATGTGAGCAAAAAATGATCAAAATATCTTTTTGGCTCTTTACTATAATGAATATCTCTATACGCTAGAGAGCCGATGAGAAATGCTCTAACATCTATGGAATGTTTATTTTAATATTACTAAAATTTTACAGGTTAATAATGTATGTATCCTTCACATAAAATATACCGTTAAGTAATTTACTAATTTAAGGAAAAGTATATATATCTTTATAAGCTATTCACTATATTGTTTATTTTTTCCAAACCATTAAATTGTGTCATATTTCGACTCTAAGATTACCAAAAATGTCAATGTTTTAGATGTCAAAAATACCCTTAAAAAAAAAACACTTTTTTTCTTAAGACTAAAATTTAAATTTTTTTAAAAAAAAAAGCAAAAGTCAAATATACCGCTCTCAAAACTTACCCACTCAATGATAATTGTTCCTCTAAACTAGCCAAACGATTGTCAATGTTCTCCCCAAGACTACTAAAAAGACAAAATAACTTATAAATTTTTAATAAAAAAAATACCTATTAAATTCGATAATAATAATAATAATAATAATTTTTAAAAATTTTAAATTTTTAATTTGGCTAATTGGTGTGTACTGTTTTTTTTAAATAAAAAAAAATTTATCGTTTTGTTTTTCTATTATTTTATTATTTTTATTTATTAATGGGATTTTTCATCATTAGAAAAACATAACAAATTATTTGAAGTTTGGAGAAGAATTGTCACAATTGGACCAGCTTTGAAAATGACAAGTTGTCAATTGAGTGTAGTTGAGAGGGATGTGGTTCGGCACCCCTTTTTTTTCTTTGCCTTTTTCAGTTTTGATTTTTTCGAAATTAAATGATTATTTTGTCTTATTAAAATTTTTATGACATTTTTATTTTTTGTTAACCTTGGGGTAGGGCGGAACCACCTGTGGGCTTTGAGTGTAATTCTCCAAAAAATTTAAAAAATCTTTATTATATTAGACTTAAAAATTAGAACTATAAAAAATTAAGTCTTCCTCTTCCCGCCCAAACTTTTTTTTTTAAGTTTCGTCTTCCCACACTAAAAGTTATGGTTCTGCCCTAAATTAGAGGGATATTAACATTGTTTTGATAGTTTAAGAGGGACATTGATACAAATAGTAGTTTTGAAGTATATTGACAGTAGGGTAGTAGTTTAAAAGGGGTAACATATACTTCTCCCAAAATTTTAAATGACGAAACTATACTATATAAATCATAAAATAAAATTCTAGCCATGTTCATGTTCCTCTTATTTTTGAATTTGAGAGGATTCTATTCTCCATGTCCTTAGTATTGCCAAAATACAATACATATCTATGTATGTCTATTAAATTAATACTTTAATTAGAAGAAAAAAAAATACTTTTATATCACAAAGAGGGTTGAGAATTTTATTTTTTGGAACTTTATGGTTAGGAAAAATAATTGGTCTTAACAATTGAAATTTTCCCCTTAGAATGTCCTGCATCCATATTAATCAAGGTTGTAATTGAATCGAGTTGAGTTAAGTATTAAATGTTAAAGTTTGACTCATTTAATTTTATTTGGAACACGAGTCGAGATTGAGCTTCTCACTAACCTAGATATTTTGTTTCAACTTAGCTCATTTTATTTTTCAAATGAATTCGAGCTTTATTCACAAGCTAGTAAATTAACATATTCATTTATTGTATAAAATAAATATCATAATTGTTTATTTTTTTCATAAATTCATAGTAATTAGTAGTTAATTAATTATTTTTAAATTTTTATCATTTGAGGTAATTAAATTAATTAACTTGAATCTTAAATAATCAAATTTCAAGTTTATATGTATGTTTTAGAATATGTATATAAATTTATCATGCACATATACACATATACAAACAAACACACTCATACACACATATCTTTAAGGGGGATGCTTGACATCCAACTCCCCTTGTGTTTTTTTTTTTTTAAAAAAATTACACTTGAGTTTGATGCATGGGTAGGAAAAGTAGCATTTTCCTATCTTTAAAACTAAACTCAAAGTAACAATAATTCAAATTATATCTATTACATTAGGAAGATAATTCTCTTTTCCTTAAAATGTTCGCAATACAAAATTAAAATAATACTTAAAAAAGTTTGTAATTAAGTTATATGAGTTTATTCAATCTTATATGAGCGAAACAGAGTTTATACTAGTATGTATTATTTAATATTTAAGCAAATTCTTATGTCCATGAACGGCTCGTTTATTTATCAAACTACGACCGAATCGATTTTTTATGATTCGAGGGGCTTGACTCATTTAACAGCCATAATAGCAATGAAATATAATGATTTTTTTTTTCCCACCCAAAGTCTTAATTGTGAAGAAAGGAGAAAGTAAATAAAAGATAATAGGGGATTAAGGGTCCGTTTGGGTTTGTGAATATTTCAAAATGTGCGATTTAAAAATAACAATTTAAAACATTCGATTTGAAATAGTGAGTTTTAAAAAAGTAAAAAGTTTAGTAAAATCGTAGTTTGACCTTTAAAAATGCACTTCATTGCGTACAATTTGAAAATGCAAATTTTCTATATTTTCAAATCGCAAATTTTTAAAAATACACCTCGTTGCCTGCAATTTGAAAACTCAAATTTTATATATTTGTTAGATCGTAATTTTTTTTAAAATGTACTCCAAAACAATATATTTTCAACAATTTTGTTTAAAATCGCAATATTGAATGTACTTTAAAAGATACTCGAAGGATAAAGGACATTGTGGATTTTATTTATATATCCATTGGATTTAGATTTGATTTTTTTTAAAAAAAAAAAAAAACTTCAAACAGTTTTTGTAATGGTTTGAAAACATAATAGCGATTCCAAAATTTCTTAACAATTCAAAATACAAAACACCTTTCAAAAAACTTTTCATACATCTTAAAAAATATTTTGAGAAAAGATATGTTTAATTTTTTTGTAATGGTTTGACAACGGAAAAACGTTTTAAAAAAATATTTTTCTCTTAACCATCAACAAATAACTCAAAATATAAACACTTTTTAGAAATATTTTCACACATTCTTATGAGATTATTTTTACAAAATAATATGCTTAAATTTTTAGGTGTCAGGGTTAACTTAATTATATTTATTATATTAGGAAGATAATATTTTTTACTTAAAATGTTCGCAATACAAATTTCCCTTAGCATCAATGTTATTACTGCCAAATACTAAAAACAACAAAATAGAAGCCCCCAACACTGCATTAAAATATGTACCTCATCCGATTTTACTCCCTAGTATATCTGAAATAATTTTAGAATGAAGGCCCATATTCTTTTTGTGTCTTCTTAAAATTGATGTAACTTTTAAATCACTATTATATTATAATTTAATAGTTATCTATCATAAATTCAAAGATAGTTTTAAAAATCATATCAATTTTAAGAAGACAAAAAAGAATAGATCTTCATTTTAAGGAAAACTTAAGAAAACCCCCTTAAACTTTCAGCCGTTTTGAAATGTTTCCCTAATGTTTAAAAACTCTTATTTTGGTTCCATGAATTTATAATTTTCATCACTTAACCCGATTTTTCTTTAAATCCTGTCAAAATTTTCAAAATACCCATATTTTTATTTTTTAAAAAAAATTTCAAAAATTCAGGCATAGGTATTTTTGCAAATTCTGTTAAATCCTAACCAAGACCTAAATCCTTGTAATTTTTTTCATTTGTTTTATAAAGAATGAGAGGTAATTTGAAAATTTTAACATAATATAATGAAAAATCAAGCTAAGTGACGAAAATTAGAAGTTCAAAGGACTAAAATGAGAATTTTTAAACATTAAAAGAGCATTCCAAAACGGCAAAAAATTAAAGTTTGCTCTTTGAAATTCCCCTTCATTTTAATATGGACATAAATTCTCCTTCAACCTCTAAAAATGATATGTATCATTTAAGCATATGAAAAATATATGCTTTCTTATTAATACTATTAAAAAAATTTGTATTTCTTACGTGTACATTCATCACTTTTAAATACTAATTTATAATAAATTTATGTCTTTATGTCTTTCTAACATTGCACGTCTTTCCACTATCAATTGATGTAATGCCTCTCACCTCAGAAAAAAAAAATCAGAAAAAAATTAATGTAATGCCTCTCTCAGAGAAAAATTAAAAAAAAAAAAAAATCATGTAATGCCTCATAGTTGATTTGATTTGATTGTTCATTATAGAATCAACGGTTTATGGACAGTGCACCGAAGCTGCATGCCACCAAGACTCCAATGCATTAACATGCGTACCTTATCTTTATCCACTAGTAGTAGGGTCTACGCACGGTCTTGATCAGGGCCAGGGGCTTCCAAACGCTCAAATCAAACAAATGTAGGGCCCAGATTTTCCCACTTGGTGAGGAACTTGTTCCTTCAAGCTCCTAGCAGATCTACCTGAAAGCAGCAATTGTCTCCCCATAGAGCAGCATTAAGGGTGGCGCGTCGACTTCACCTCCCACTGTATGCCACTGAGCTAGCCTCTGATGATGGGTTTTTGTTTGTTGTTTTCAAGGGTCATACTTATTTTTGATTTGTTTTTGACTTTCTGAAAACTTCATGGGGACCCCATCTTGAATCGGATGGTGATGCCTCACCAAACTGATTCACTCAGATTTTATACATCTGACGGCTCTAGGGTCCCCACCTGCCTCCCTCACTCTTTCCATGGCTGCCACGTGTGGACACGGGATGTTTAGCCTAATCTTGCCACATTAGAGCGTCGAAAAAAAAAAAAAAAAAAATTTGTCTAAGCGCTGTCATGCACTCTTCCTTATTTTGGATGAATCTAATATATATATATATTTTCAGAAAGAAAAATGCTAAAAACATACACTCTCATCTCACCTTTATTTAAGGATGTAAATTTTTGACATGACCCGTAAATCTAATACGAATTCAACATGATTAGCAAATTAAAATTAAGATATTTGACTCGTTGAATTAAATGAATTAGGTTAAGATTGAGGTTTATGCCCATTTAATTAAATAGGTCGAGTTATAATTATTATATATAGTCTTATACGATGTCTTGACATGTGACATTTAGGGCTGATAGTCTTTGACACGACTAGCAAACTTGATATGTACCTAATACAAAATTAGTGGTTTAGAATTAAAGGATATGACTCATTTAATAAAATAAGTCGTGTTAGGGTTGACATATATATTATATAATTTTAATTCATGCTTCAACATAATTTGAATTTGACACGCAAACACAAATTGTTATTCCTTATTTTATTATATTGAATTGATGTGACATTATTTTTTTATCCCTTGATTTTTTTCTTTTTAAACAATAATTAATCCAAAAGTCACGCCAGTCAAATAAAACGAAAGTTGAGATAGGGGTGTGACTTTTACCCTTACTCATTATGTAAACTCACATAAATTGGCGAATGGAGATTGGCATCTTTACATCGATCTTAAGTTTCTTGTGGTTCTAGAGGATCCAACTAAAAAAACCATCAATGAAGAGCTTTCCCTCTACATTGATATGAATTTTAATTGATGAACTAGTTTTTTTTTTTTTTTTCTATGTTTGTATAACAAATTCCCATCTTGGCTATGAAAAAAAAAATGCTGGAACCAGCTTTGGAGGATAATGAATTTTAATTGATGAACTAGTTTGTTTTTTTTTTTGTTTTGTTTTTTTTTTTTCTTCATGTTTGTATAACAAATTCCCATCTTGGCTATGGAAAAAAAAATGCTGGAACAGCTTGTGTGTTTTGGTTTATATTGTTCTAGAATGGGAAAAAAGTGACATACTAATTAAAATTGTTTTCATTTTTATATCTTTTGGTTGCAAAAGTATTCTTAATTTCTTTATATATATTGGTTTTATTATATAATGAATCTTTATTCTTATTTTATATTTGATAGTAGATTTGTTTATATATATCTTTATATATCTTCTATTATTTATCACTTTTTTTTTCTTCTATAATTCTATGTTTATATTTGTCATGAGATAATGAGTATCGATCCATTTCTCATTAATAAGCAACAATTATGATAGTCAAGAATAAGCAAATTTCATGCTTCCCAAGCAGAAAGTCAACAATGAAAGTTGGAGGGACACCTCAAGTACCAAGAGGAATTCTGAAGTTAAACTTTCAGTCCCACTAGGAAATAGAATAATAATTTCCTGTATCAAATTAATTATAAAAAATTAAGAATAATGATAA
The DNA here is from genome assembly GCA_900184695.1 of Betula pendula. Lineage (NCBI taxonomy): Eukaryota > Viridiplantae > Streptophyta > Magnoliopsida > Fagales > Betulaceae > Betula > Betula pendula. The sequence goes on along the minus strand of FXXK01000950.1, from coordinate 99,816 downwards.
GATAGAAACATAAGTGGATTAAAAAAAAATGTAAAACTGTAGTAGACATGGAAATAATCACAATTTTTTAGCTGAAAGGGTGGAAATTAATTTAGACATTTTGCTTTATAGATGTGATTAGCAACAAATTGCTTTATAGATGTAATAAGTCACCCTACACTAGGAGAGATAATTAGTAATAAAAGAGACAATTTGTGAAACAAAACCAAATAAATTAATCTTCTAGGGTATAATGTGTGTATATAAGCTATTGACATGAGCTTTATTTATAGGCAAAAATAATTCTCCCCCTAAGAAAATTGGGATTCACAATAAAAATAAAAAATAAAAAGAATCAGGATTCATAATTCTAAGAGGATATGCAATCCTACTAAAAAGGTATTAGAATTTCTAATTCTAAAACTATTAGGATTTAAACAGTCTCGTCTCTTGAAATAGATTTGGAGATGCCAGGGGTAAAATTCGACTTTGTCATGATTTAGGAGCTTCAAATATATGTTAAGATAATTCCAATTGCATAGCCTATTATTGTTGGTCAAATAAAAATAGCATGGAAATAAAGCTTATAATACTTGGGGCTCCCCCATAAAACTTTGTAACAGCAATATCAAAAGAGTTAATAAATATAAAAATAAGAAACAAATCATTAACCAATAAAAGAAATACATTTTCATATTCAAGTATTTTCAACTAGTCTTGAGTATAAAATAGTATTTTCAATTAGTCTTGAATATAAAATTGCTTAAATTTGTTAAATTATCACTTGTTCCAAACACTTAAGCTAATAGGAATAGGTGAATTTAATGATTTATTAATCAATACTTTAATACTCCTCCTTACGTGTGGGCTCAAACTTTCTTTTAATAGGTAAAGCCTAACACGTAATGTTGTGCGAAAATAGAATCACAATTATGGTAAATATGGCAAGACAATCACACACACACACACATAACACTAAGATTTAAGTGGTTCCCTTAATGTGAGGTACGTTCACTGGCGAAGGCGATCACGAAGAAATTCACTATCAAAGATGGAGTATAAAAATATAATAAAGAGAAAATCACTCAGAACCCAAAGCTCTAATATACCCAAATCTCACTATTACACAATAGAAATTATTCTCAAAAAAAGAATACAAAGGATGAAAATATGAACTCTTCTTTTGTTGGGACAAGACGGCGACTGGTTTCTCTATTTCTCTCTCACTGTCAAAAAGGCTTCCTTTTCTTTCTCTCTTGAGGCTTTTCCAAAAGACCGCACAACGCCTCCAAGAAGATAAAAAACAGCTCCCTATTCTTTTCTCTTGTACTACACTACAAAGTCGTACGCTTGATTTGCTTCTCTTATGCTATTTGACAAAAGGGCCGAAGCTTTCCTTTTATAAGAACTCAAAGTCAGTCAAGCCAAAATTTTCTTCAAGTCCATCTCAAACTCCTACAACAATTCGGTCAAAGAAAGGTTCTACAAGTCCAATTCCATGTAAGACAAAGTGCAAATCAATTCATTCTTAAAGAAGGACAAAACAATGGGCCTATTGACTCGAATTCAAGTCACCAACATCAACACGTAAAATATTTAATTGAAATGAAGGTAAATAACAGAGTCAAAGTTCAAATTCATGACTTTTAGCTCTGATACTATGTTAAATCACCACTTATCCTAAAAGTTTAAGCTGATAGGAAAAATCAATTTAATAATTTAATGAATACTTTAATAGAATTGAGGGGTTGGAAGGAAGAGAAAGGGTCTTCCTCCAACAAAATGGCATATGGAATGAATTTGTCTTAAACTAAACAATTTGAAATTTGCATAATAGTAAAAAAAAAAATTCAACCCATAATCAATTTTACAAACAAAACAAAATTTGCATTTTCATACTTCAATCAAGCAAATTGAACTTAATCAATGGTATAGTGAAGTCTTGTCTTCTTGTCGAGCAAACATCCCTTCATGTATATCTAGTTAAATTGACTTATACAAGGAAACATAAATCGACTTATACTAAAAAATATAAAATAATCATATAAATATTTGAATATATTCTAACAGTTACAAATGATCAAATTACAATCTAACATCAAGTCTCTTGATCTGTGAATGTGATAAACATTATCACATTATCTATGATAAACATTTTACAAATAATTTTGTCTTGCTCAAAATATAGAGTTCACAACATTAATAGCAGAGCATTTCATGCCCGTATAAAATATGTACATTTGATATTGAAAATAAATATGCTTTGAAAATGTCAGTAAGTAGTTTCACGTTAGTTTACTCACTTTGGTTGTAAATGTCTTCCTAAATTTCCTCCTTAAATGCTCGAATCCTTTATATGCGAGGTATTCTATTATTAGTTATTAGTAGGGTTTACTAAGATGTGGTCCTAACTCGAGTCCTTAAACATCATTTTTGTCATTTTGACCAAATACCCATCACTTATCACCCTAATGTTGATCGATTAGGGGGGACTGATACATCAGTACCCGAGCATAGATCCATCGATGAGTATAGTCAGCACAGTACACAACAATAGATCAATCAACGACAAACAGTGATAGATCAATATACTGTTCATCATCTCCTATTTTCAAAAAATCTTATTTTTACCACTAGTAAGGCCTCCAAAACTTCTAAGACTCAAGAAAACACTGCATTTTTCGCTTGTAATACTATTTAACACCTAAAGTTCGAACCTTTTACATCTTAAGCATAAAGTCTCAAACTTTACACTCTCACCATTATCCTCTCACCAAAAGCTTCATTTAACAATCCATACTCACATCTTATAGAGCATAAGGCTCGTCTTTAGTCTCGTTTAGTCCGTTTAAAACATGGTCTACCTTGAAGCTAGGGTTTTTCAACCAAAACTTAAATATTTTCTTAAGTATACACCCATAATTACCCATATCAACACATTCACACACATACTAACATATATCTAGCAATCCCTACGAAAATGGTAGTGACTTTAAGAATAAAAAACACAAGCTCGAGTTGAGAGATTTACCTCTTGGGCCTTAAAACTCCCAAAAAAATCAAAAAAATATATTATGTTTCTTCCTACCTCTGCTCTCCCTTCACTCTCTCTTTTTCCTAGACATTCTAGAGCTTACAGCCAACCAAATGGTCATGAGGGTTCCCTAAATGCGCATCAAGTAACCATTTAACCGCTTCTGTAAGGTTGGACTTATCTAAATCGTATATTGTTCATCATTGATCGATCAATCACTAGGGCTTCAATGTAATCCGACGTCTCTTCACACCATACCGATCAATTAGTTACTTTATCGATCGATCGCTATGGTTTTTGACATGTCTTCGCGCCACACCGATCAATTAATTACTTTTGATCGATCGATCACTTGGGTTTTTGACGTGTCTCGTGCCACACTGATCGATCAGTTACTTTTTATTGATTGATCACTAGTATTCTTGACGTGTCTCATGCCACATTAATTGATGATCGATCACTAGTGTTTATGACGTGTCTTGTGCCACACTAATCGATCAGTTACTTAGGGTGCTCAATGAGTTACTTTTTCTCCAAAACGTCATAGTGTACGATCACTTTGGTTAACGATAGATCATCAAGGTTTGCTAAGTCAAACCAATCGTTCAATCCGAACCAAAATTTCTCCCCAGAGTTGTTCAAGCCTAATTTTCCTAATTTCTACGTTATTCTTTGTTCCTTATTAATATCGATCCCTAAGCCCTCATTAATTTTTTCTTACAAGCATTGAGCTGACTTATGCAATATGAAGGCCAATAATAGCTAGACTTAAGAGTGGTAATAGAATATCCTAAAAATTAGCAAAGCTTTTTCAAAGTGGCAGAATTTAAAACAGTGGTAGACCACGTACGGCACGTTCCTCACGGCGACATGGTGTACCAATACCAATATTGGTATATCTCTGTACACTATCAAGAAAGATATATTTATGTTTCCCTTGCATGAGAGAAAGTGAGATCGATGCACCTCGTCCCTCGTTCATGCAACATTAATAAATGATTAACAAAATAATTAAAGTGTTAATCAAATAATATTAAAAGTACATAACTAAAGCCATGCCTTAACGAGGAACCTTAATCAGCCCTCTACATGCATGGGGGTCTGAGTTGTATGCATGTTTTTATATTTTAATATCAAAGACTGTCTCCTGCTTAGCTTACTGTTCTTGTAATCCATGAGAAAACAAACACGAAGATGGATATTAAAGTATTTTATCTGCTTCTTTTTAAAAGAAAAAAGAAAAAAAAAATGAAATTAAAAAAGATGTAGTGGGGGAGAGTGCATGTGATCTTCCCCTCGCATAAGAAACAAACACCAAAAAGAAGAGACAAAAGCAAAGTTGGAGGAACTGGACATCTGAAGATTCAAAGTTTTTAGTCTTATTAGATCCGAAGCACGGTTTCTTTAAACACGTGAGGCGCAGAGCAGAATATACGATTTTTCTTTTTTTGTTAGTTCTTTTGTCTTTTGTCTTTTTTTTTGTTCTGTCCAGAAATATGTTAGTATCAAATTGTTAAGTTTTTTCATGTAATCTCTAAATTGAAATTTAAATGGCGTGATAATATATTTAACATGTTATATTATATAAACATTATTAGATTTATGAAATTTAAACTGAACCATGAAATTATTTTATTTGAATTTTTCTAAATTTAAGTCTAATATATGTGTCTCTCAAACAAAAAGTAGCAAACATATATCTCGTAATGAGTAATGTTAAACGAGTGATGCTAAAAATGTCATTTTTATGTTTTTTTTGTGTCATTTAAAAAATGATGTGACTTTTAAAGTCACATTGAATTTGTGATAGATTATTATTGAATTTTGATATAATGGTAATTTTAAAAGCCACATCACTATTAGATTTATGATAGATCATTATTAAATTTTGATTTAATAGTAATTTTAAAAGCTATATTATTTTTAAAGTGATACGAAGAGAGATACAAGAATGACATTTAGTATTACTCCTCTCGTGATGACTTGCCATGAAAAAATATCTGGGCCTTATGGGCCAATTCTAAGATCCAACCTCAATTAGAATGGATTATCTAAATCTATAAATTCAAACCGACCTCCAGGGGCGGACCCAAGGCTTGGGATGGGGGATGAATGTCCCCCCAAAATGTTTAAATTTTTTTTTAAGTATACATATTTTATATTTTGTTCCCCCAAAATGATATTTTTGTTATCTCAAAATAATATTTTTGTCACCCTTTAATTACTTTTTCTAGTTTTGCCCACCTCTTTCAACATAAAAAATCTAAAATACTCCATTCATTTAGTTTCTCTCAAGACTCTAATGAGATATTATATGTATTTATGTGTTTTTGTATTTATATAAATCCGTCTCCTTAACGTATAAAAAATAAAAAATAAAATCCGTTCCCTCACACTAAAAATTTTGGTTCTACCCCTACTGACCTCTGAGTCTGGCAGTCTGCTACTACTACAATTCGTTCCTCCTTTTATACATAAGGAAAAAAAAAATAAAAATCAAATCAAATTATGATAATACGACAAACAATCTCTATATTTTGAGTAAGATTATTATGAAGATAACATAATCGGGTAAACTAAAAGCCATTTTAAAACTTACCTTTTAGTTTCATAGTGGCCCGCAAAGGAAAATATGTGTTTTAAATTTTCAGATGTGACTTGGACTCTTTCGGGTAAAGGTAGACCCAAAAGCCAGATAGCCCGCATATTGTCCGCCTATGGATAGAAATTATAGAATATCCCTTATCCCTATAATCTTGCAACCTGGACGATCGAACCCTAAACCTCATTCTTAAACGAGAAAAGAATGAGAATTCAAAATATTAGCTCGAGATATCCTTCCCAATATGTAGTGACGCAATAAAAAGAAAAATATACTACTTTCCGTCCATCGTATATACCATATTTACCAAAAGAAAAAAGAGCAAATAGATATTTTATCATAGTTATTATTGGTCATATTAGATATGAGTTGCCCCATTTGGTTTCTATTTATGAGGGGAAAAATAAAAAATAGACCACAAAATATTTCTGCAGTTAAGAATGCCACCAGCATTTACGAAAGACTCCACTATTTGGCAGTTTGACCAGATTGTACGTTTGTTAATGTGTTTTGAATGTTTTTTTTTTTTAATATATATAAAGTATGGCAATTAATATTTTGCACAATTGATCCAACTGAAGCTAACTGTTAATCACACCACACATCAAATTTGAAACTTCAGGGTCTAATATACTTGCCAATGTCAAAGAAAAAGGATACTTCATTTAAATAAAATTAGTCACTTTGACCCCTCCGTTCTTCATGGCTTTGAATTTAGTTGTTCTCCCTCTTTATCCCTCATCATGCCATACCCACCGAGGATATTAACCATCTCATGCTTAAGAAAGGTTTTTTTTCTTTGGGCAGTAGTTGAACACTTTGCTTCTCAGGCACAACTTCAAATATTTCCAGGTGTATGGCTTTATTCGGGAAAGTTTAAGATATCTTAATTCAAAGAGAAGAAATAAGGAGAATTGAGCAATTTCTCTAAATACGAGAAATGACACAAAATTTGAGGAAAATATACACCTAAATTGCCTATCAACAGCGGTCTGAAGCCTCCTTACAAGGATGTAAGACAGATCTGTACAGCGGACACCTTTTTCTTTCTTTCTTTTATTTTTTCTAAGCTGTACAGCCAACATCTGAAATTGAACTTTCCCCTCTAGTGCCTGATGCTGCAAAATTGAATTTCTGACAGTTCCACTGAGACATGCACAGAAAAGGACCAGGTGATAGATGGCATAATTTTCAAGTCATCAATGGACATGAAGAGATAGGCTTCCTCTCTCACTGCACCCTTGTTTCGAAGGGCCAAGGGGCATTAGGTTGAGTTGCAAAATTATGTTGAAAAGAAAGGTCCTAGCCTGCAATTCATTAAACTAAGTTAATTGAAATATAACTGGAATAGTTTAGTGCAACAATTTATGGCTAATTATGACTTTCTCCCTACCTCTTCTCTGGACTGGCTTCACATGAGAAAGTATGATTTTCAAATTTGCGATTAAAAAAAAAAAAAACTCTATTCCAACATACAAAATCATAATTATGACAGGCCCGGACAAGAAAATGTTCCAGCCAAGACACAACATCCTGTAAAGGATAAATCTTGTAACAGAATTTTCTGAACATATACTTGAAGTGATACCTAAACCAGGGAAAAAGAAAAAAAGAAAGAGAAATATTCTATGGTATTGAAGACTGTTGGATCCCGCTCATGAGGTGGTAACTTTAGAGGTTTCTTTGTTAGTTTTGAACTCCCAAATTGATAAAAAGAATAGTAGGGAGGTGCAATAGTCCCTATATTAGAGTGATAATCCCACATCAGTACAAGTGAAGTAAGGAGGGGTGACAATTCAGATAAAAGTGTTAGGGTAGCTTTTGTTGCATGTGAGAATTGGAAGAAAACACTTTGTCAAGTGCGTGAGTTAGTGTTACAGCACAATTGGGTTTATTGGGATCTTGGATTTCAGTGTGTCAAGTTTATGAGTTTTATAGTTAAAAGTTTGTAATCCATGTCGCTGATGGGGGACTTTGCCAAGAATCACGGTAAAGTTTGTGTCTTGTGGTGCTAGCTATTTTATTGTTGTGTGTTTTTCACAAATTGGTATCAAAGCAATTGATTAGGGATCCTGGAGATAGCAAGTACAAAAGCTAAGATGGAGGCCTTACTGAGAAGAATAATTTTAAGTCTTTGGCATAGCATGGTAAAAAATATCTTAATCAAACAATGAATGATTAGAATGTTGTCCGGAAGAATGAAGAAGCCAGCCACTATGTCTGATGGAGAATTGAAAGAGCTTGAGATGAAGGTTGTGAGTATTATTTAAATGAATCTTGCCGAAAGGTAAGTATAGTGTGTTGAATGAAACATCTCCCTAGTTAGTTGTGGAAAAAGTTAGAACAGCTATTTATGTCAAAGTTGCTGACAAATAGGTTGTACTTAAAGCAACTACACAGGGAACAAGGTACTGATATTAGAGATCATCTGAATGATTTTAATAGATGAACTACTTAGCTGACGAGTGTGGAGGCTAAAATTGAAGAGGAAGATCAAACCTACTGCTTTTAACCTCGCTCCCACCTTTGTATAACACTTTGATAACTACACTATTGGTCGGAAAAGAGACACTTAAGCTAGAAGAGGTAACAACAATTCTTTTCAGAGACAGAAAAGAGACACTCAAGCTAAAAGAGGTAACAACAATTCTTTTCAGAGACAAAGAAGTTCAAGAAGCCAATGAATAATCAAGGAGTTGGAGCATTTTTGGTGAAGTACGACTGAAGTTGTAGGACTATATCACGTTGGAAGAATTTTGAAAGGGATAAGTCAAGATTGAAGTCTAGACCAAGGACATGAATGGAGTGCTGTCATTCGTTGGGGCATAGGCAATATCAATGTAGGAAGTTGAGAGTTGAATTAAATGAATTTTAAAAAGTTGTGAAAGTCAAAAGTCCGCAGATGCAGCAATTGCTCTAGCAAATAATGAGGATGATGAAGATGGTGATATTATTATGGTCATAAAGGGTAGAGATTCAACTAAAAAATTGTTGGACAGAGACTGGTTTGACACATATAAGGGCTGTGATGAAAGTTCTGTTATGTCAGCTAATAACGAGGAATGTTAAGTTGTGGGAATATGCAGAGTAAAATTTAAAATGTCTGATGGGATTGTGAAGACTTCCAGCAATATCGGACATGTAGTAGAACTTGAAAGGAATTTAATTTTTTAAGGCCAGCTAGATTCTTTGGGTCGTGGATTTTTTTTATTTTTTATAAGTAATCGAAATATTATTAACAGCGCAATCCAGATACACAGAAAGTATACAAGAGAAACGCCTAACTAAAAAGGGTTATGAATATTCTACAAGAGTTGGAGTAATAAAAGTTTTTTTTTTAGTGTGAATCTTCCATAATCCATTGATAACAAGTCATGAGCAAAAGCTCTTACAAATCATGAGCTTTAGCTATAATTACTAACATAAAGCGTAGATAACCATAGCAAAACGCTATGAACTTACACAGTCATAGAAAAAGAAAAACCCTATCTATGACATCATCTTTCGCCCACCAATATAGAAAACTGGTTAAATATCAGATATGCTTTGAGCAGAATAGATCTAAAACATGACTAGTCCAAAATCACACTAACTTTATTTATCCGGTCGTGAGAAATAGCCTCCCACACCGATCTACTCTTCCCTGACCCTAAAGATCAGGAAACAAACCCATCCTCGACCCAAGAGTCAGGACAACAAGAAAAAAAAAACAACCCAAACAGCAAAAATACCCCAAAACATAGTAGCGCTGACGGTCGAGGAAGCAGCGGAAGGCGGCAGGAAGTCATAGCCCCAGCACGTGAGGAAGATGAGGGGGAGGAAGAAAGAGGGAAGAGATCCCTTCTCCCCCGACTGGCACTTTTTTTAACAAAGGTGCTTTGGTAGTGATCAAAGGAGAGAAAGCTTAGAACATGTATGAGTTAATTGGCGATACAATTAAAGGTGGAGCAAATTGCACATAGTAGCCATTGGTTTTTTATTTTTATTTTTTATTTTTATAATTAATCGAAATATCATTAAAAGTGTAAAGCGCCCCTAAGTACACAAGGAGTATACAAGAAGCCACCTAGGTCGTAGGAGCAAAAAGAACAAGAAAATCATGAAAACTAATCACTAAAAAAAAACGTAAGCAGCTGTCTAAATATATAAAATGTTGAAAAAACAGAAGGTCCTCAAAACACCTATCATTCTTTTCTCTCCAAACACTACATAAGACACAAATGCATCATCTTCCAAACAACAGAACTCCAAGAGCTGCCGGTGGTCTACCAACAAGCAAACAAATCGACTACTCTTCTAGGCATAACCAAAGACAACCTGAAACATCTGATGATGACGTTCCAAATGGCACAAACAACCTCAAAATGAAGAAAAAGGTGGCCCACATGCTCTCCATTCTTTTTGAACATAACACATCAATCAATTACAATGACAAGTCTTTGGTTAAAATACTGTAAAAGAAAAATAGTGAATAAATGGAAGAGAGTGAGATTTGAAGAGAAGATATAAAAGTGAAGCCAAGTTTGACTTTGTTGAGGAGATGGTGGAGCACCGCTACCCACAAAGAGGTTCAAAGGGATACCCAAACCGGTGCAAATGGAGACACATCCTCATAGGTTGGAGGAAATTTGTTGGGTCCCACACATGAGGTGGTAACTTTAGAGGTTTCCTTGTTGGCTTTGAAATCCCACATTGATAAGAAGAATAGTAAGGAGGTGCAGTAATTCCTAGTTTAGACTGGTAATCCCACATCAGTTAGAATTGGAACACAAAGTTATGCTGCGTGTGAATCGGAAGGCATAGTTTTGTCTAGTGTGTGTGAGTTAGTGTAAAAGCACCATTGGGTGTATTAGGGTCTTGAGTTTGAGGGTGTTGAGTTTGTGAGTTTTAGATTAGGAAGTTTGTAATCCCAAATAGTTGCTAGTGGATTATTTTTGGACATACAATTGGCCGAACCGCGTGAAACTCGGTCTTATGGTGCATTTGTTTGTTGTTGTTGTGTGTGTTTTTCACAACAAAGTCATCTAAGCATCTATTTTCTGCACATTTCATGCATGTGAACCACTTCTTTATGTATACAGATTAATATCACCTCTTATCAAATTGTTGCAATTTGACATCTCTAATCAAGATAGGTTTATATTTGACAAAACCAGGATGCAAAGTATATCTAATAATTTAGATATTTACCAAAATATATCTACCACATTGAATATTCACAGGGGCTAATTGCAGGCCTAATTACTGGCAAGCAATGAAATTTAGCACGACAGCCACAAGTTTTCTACTTGATGAAAAAGTGTTTGTTTTGTTAAACTAACCCATTTTCATGGAAGTATTTAGGCCAGATGACAGCAATTGTTTCATTTAAGTAACCCATCTTCATGCATAGGACCCCCAATTCATGATCTTTAAGAGATAAGTACCTTATTATCTGTAATTTTTGGTTATCATTCCACGTGTCTCTCTTGTATCCCACCGCTGTACTGGGCAATGCCCTCATCTTTCAATTAAATATTTTTCTTATCCCAAACAAACAAAAATTAAGTACCTGATTATAAAGGTTCACTAATTCCATGGTTGTGACAAAGAGACACTCGGTATAGATGCCTCTAGTCCTTGTTTGCCATGTATAGCAGATTTGAGCACATTGTATTGCTCAGTAACGGAATTATAAAGCGCTCGTGTATATGCGTCCTTAGCCTGCCAAAGTGAACAGCCCGCTCATTTAGAGTCAATCAAAATTAACCATAAAAATAATGTGCATGAAGCTCTTTGGAAACTAAGAACCTAAACAGAAGAAGCTTGGTAAATAAAACATTAATGCAACATAAATAACTTCTCTAAGTTATTTATCATCATGGAATTTCAAAGAAAAATACACACACACACACATATATATTAACAAACCAAATAAATTATGCATTGTGTCAAAAGCAACTTTAACAACTATGTGGAGTCGATAAAATAAAGCCTGCTTGAAAATTGGCTTTAATCCATTCATGCAGTTTGAAATCCTAATAAGATTAATCTCTTTCATTATCCTTCTTTACTTGTTACAGTATTTAAAAGAGGCAATAACTCATCATAAGATTTTTTACATAAATTTAAAACCTGGCTCAAACCATCTCACTGCCATGGAAAAGATGCACATAATATGTCAGAATCTATAATATAGGATGTAAGAAAAGTTGTTACCAATTGGTGTCGATTATGCACTAGTGCAGTCAATATGTTTTAATATTAATATCTAGAAAGAATGCTATTTGCATAGTCTTGTATGCAAAATTCTATCTCGAACCCTCGTTTCCAACCATGGGGATGACCCTTCGAGAGACTTGTGGTAATGTGTTCTATTTACCACTCTCATGTATATTTCATGTGTCTTTCAGTGCGCCCTTTGGCTTTTAATGAATTTCAACTATTTAAAAAAATTTATTGCATTTACTTATCAAAAAAATGATAGATTAATTATAACCATAAGAACATATTCACTATTTTGCTGTTATTTTCTTTAGAAGAGACCTTTGACCCCACTTACTCCTATGTTTGAATCAAAGACGAACAAGATAGGTTATTTCCTCTTTGCTGTCAAAGCATAGTGGTCATTGTGTAAGTATTGGTTTTGTTATCAAACAATTAGCAAACATTCAATTCTGCAAATGTGGATAATCATCTACCACAACATTAATGACTAATAGAATGAAGAAATGCAAATATATCAGCACTTTTCAGCAGTTACATATATGGTATCTCAGCTCAAGGGGAAATCAGATGAGAAATCCATAGCAACAAAAGATGCAGTATAAGAAATTTCAGGAACTAGATATTAAAACATGAACATGAAAACCACTATACTAAATGGAACCAACCTCTTCAGGGTTTCCACAGGCAGTGGCAATTTCAGAGAAGCTGATGCCTGGTGCCACTGATACTCCAACCCCATGAAAGCAGATGACTCTTTCCTCTCCAATTTCTTTTTCTACCTGGAAAAAATTAATATCGTCACAAGAGAGGAAAACAATAAAAAAGGAGAAGACGCCAAGTGAAAAACAAGGGCATACCTGGGGTGGAGGGGGCATTATGTCATTGCACAACAATGCTAATGGATATATATGCCCTGGAGCACCAGAATGTTCGGCAAGCCTTCTCATATTGTCCACTGAAGAAGCATCAAAGGGTGCCTGACCCCCTTATATCAGTTTCAAAGAATTTAATGACATCACAAAAATGGAGATAAAATATCAAACAAAAAGAGTTTTTTTTTTTTTTAAAGAAAGAATTAACATCTTTGCATATCGTACACAAAGCGATTTTTCTCCCAACTAATGCCATGTTCAGGAAATATATGATGCAGAATCCTGCGTAAATATATCTGTAAAAATTTATCTCAGTAAGATTACATATTGTAACCCAAATATCTTCCACAAGCTACTAGCGCTTTCACAATGAAACTATCATTGGAGATGCATTATACTTTTACCTCAATATTTCATAAATAATAAAGGTGTGAGAAACAAACCAATGCTGACATACAAAGAATGAGAGGAGCATAACTTACTGGATACCATTCTTTTGTATGAGGATCTGGTCGGTCCCTCCCACCACTTGGTGCAATCCATATTATTTGTGATCCACCCCTGCATCAGAAAGCCACTACTAAGTGATAGAAGAGCAGAATGGAAGATTTTTCAGAGTTAAAAAAACTTCCAAAAATAAAATGTAGATCGGTTTTCAAAACCATATATAAGAGCAGGAATACAATAAACAACTATAGTAACTTCCCTACTTCTAATCATACAAAATTTTAAAAATAATCAAAGTTGAAGGATCAGTTTAAGGGGGGATACTGGGGGAAAAAGGAGAAGAATTAGATTTCACCAAGAGATAGTAATCAACAACAGGTGTGTGAGTGTGTGGTTGTAAGCGAATTGCTTGTAGAAACAACAACTCCAGAACTTGCTCAAATAACTTGGAGAGGCTAATCAATAAATATTACACAATGATATATGAACTTGGAAAAAAGGAAAAGGCAATGTAGAGCAACTTCTTTACTTCAATATCTATCATTATAACAGATACCAACATTGCATTTGACAATTATGTCAAACAACAATTGCAAGTAGAAAAATCCCAAGAGAGAATTATTTCTAGTGGATTTCCACTATGAATAAATCAAATTCACTTCCTCAAATTTCACACTCTCTTCTTGAAGTAAATTTGACCAACATCTCCCATCAACTTTAACTTGCATGTGTTTATCAAATAGAAATATATGTGCATCTCAAACTTTTTTTTTTTTTTGATAAGAGAAATTTTATAAAAATGCAAAAGCATAGTCCTGGTATACAGGAAGTATACAAAAAGACCACCTAAGTAGGGAAAAAAAAAGTACAAGAAACTCCGAGTAGCTAATCGCTAAAGGAGCTAAATAAGCAATAGTCCAAGAGAAAAGAGAGAAAAAGAAGGACTTGAGCTCCTTAAGCGTCCTTTTTTTATCCTCAAAAGATTTATCATTTCGTTCCCTCCAAAAGCACCACATTAGGCAAAGAGGCACCATCTTCCACACAACTGTACTATTGGAGCGATCCCTAGTCCACCAGCACTCGAACAACTCAATGACCCGAAGAGGCATAACCCATGACAACCCAAAGCGACTAAAGATGATATCCCATAAGGCACAAGCAGTTTCACAATGAAGAAGAAGATGATCCACCTACTCCCCCTACCTTTTGCAAATACAATATCTATCAATCAGGATGACATGTCTCTTTCTAAGGTTGTCAATGGTAAGAATCTTCCCAAGAGCCGTAGACCAAGCAAAGAAAGCCACTTTCACAGGAACTTTGGTCCTCCATATACTCTTCCACGAAAAAGATTGAACATCATTGCAAGCTAGAATACTGTAGAAAGAACTAACATCAAACTTCCCCTTACGCGAGGGAATCCACTAGAGCCTATCAACCCCTTCCCTTCTCTCGCTAAGAGAATATAAAAGAGTGAAAAAGAAAGCAACGGAGTCCAGCTCCCAGTCGTGAGCTGCGCGGACAAAGCTTATCTCCTATTGAAGGGAGCGACTAGAGAAGTCCATATGATCTGCAACAAGCGCATCCTTCTCACAAGCAAGGCCGAATAAAACCGGAAAGACTTCTTTAAGCGGTAACTCACCACACCACACGTCAAACCAGAATCTAATTCTGGACCCGTCGCCCAACTCAAATCTGATATGATTACAAAAGAAACTCCACTCCCGCCTAATGTTCTTCCATAACCCTACCCCATGCGGCCCCGTGGGAGTAAGAGAGCACCACCCCCCTCACGCTGTCAAATTGTGCCTCCATAACTAATCTCCACCATGCCTCTCTCTCTTGCGCATAACACCACAACCACTTCCCTAGAAGGGCCCTATTAAAGGTTCTCAAATTCCGAATCCCCAAACCTCCCTCACATACCATGCTAGGATCATAAATACTGTGCTTTACACTTTATATAAAAACAGTTGCATGATAGCCTTGAGCTTATTATTTATTTTATGAAATAAATTAGAATCAAGTAAATACCAAGATTGCCCACATAAACATCCACAATTCCCCATCCTTGATATACATGCCACAAATACTATCTTTCCAACTAATGTACCAAAAAAAAAAAATACTATCTTTCCAACTAAAATACCAATATTACCATTGTATACCCCAATGATAATCCCCATTTTGAAACACAAGCTGCCTGGATATCATCTAAGACCTTCACCCGCCAATCCACAGAAGAAAATATATATAAATGTTTCAAACATTTTTTTTATAACTAATATAATGCACACAAAAAAAAGTACACAAAGGAGCACAAAGCCTCTTTCAAACTTGATCTCTAAGGAAATCCCAGCTGCCACAAATCCATAAGCTAGAAGGTCGAGATGTCCCCCTAACTCCCCTCATTGAACCCTAATTTGAAAAAGATCTGTTCAGTGTTATCACATCCTCTCCAAAGACATCACCAAACACATCGAAGACCATATCAATCCCAAAATGAAGTCGAAGGCAAACCAGACAAACTGACACAATAGCCCTATCCTTGTCGTTCATCAGACTTCAAAAGAGGGATTCCATCTATCAAGTTCTACTTATGATCATTCAATCTCCAGCTACTATAATAAATTTTACACAATTCCATCACTCAGATTCAAGAAAAAGGTAAAGAAGAACAGAAAGGTGAAGAGAAAAAGACTAAGAAAAAAGGTATAAGATTTAAGGGGTCTCATCTGCTGACGATCAAATAAATAAGTAAAAAGATACATGCTAAAAGTACCTATGATGACCAGAAATAAGAAATGACTTTCAATGGTATCTATTCTCATGTCCAGAGACATCATATATCCAAGACTTCAATCAGACTCACAGAGACAAGCAGAGGTACCTTAAAAGCAAAGCCATTTCCTTCAAACTTCGTGTGTTTGCTTTCTTTTTCATCTCAACAAGCTCAGGAACATCAAACATGTGCTTTTTCGAGTACACACAAAGAAGATTCCTAGCAAAAAATGCAAAAAGGACGATAACATCAAATTCATTAAAATTTAAACAGGCGTAAGGAGCATATTCACAATATGATGTCATCTGAGAACTTCAGAATCACCTTCCCATGCTGAAGGGCTTGCAAAGAGGATCGGTCAAAACTCTATCCCCTGCTATATAGGTCTGCAGTACATCAAGTATGTTTTTGTTATGCCAACATTTCCCAATGCACAGAATAACATCAGTAACTATTGTAGGCCAAGTTTGAAGGGAGGAAAAAAGGTTCACCAGGCTTTCAGCAATACGTGGGTTTGTTGATTCAAGCAACAATGCAATGACAGCTGGGTCTGCTTCAGTTTGGTGGTTTGACATCAAGACAATATTGTGACCCTGTAATCAATCATATGAGAAATTATTGCATCAACAAAGATTTGAAAATCATAAATTGATAATTATAAACAATGCTTAAAACCATGAGAAGCACAAATGACAAGCTATTGAACAAGCAGATAGTTCTATATGATCTTCTATTTCTTCACTCATCACTTGAATAGGCATATTAATACACATTTTCAAAAAAAACAAAAAAGGTTGGAGGTAAATACAGTACCTGCATATTGCATACCGGAGAAATCTCTGGACATTCTTAACTTCCAAATCTCACATAACTAATGCCCAAAAGCAATTGGGCCAGCTAGCATCAAAGCAAAGTTCTAGCCTTAATCTCTTTAGCTTAGAATAGTAAAGGAAACACACCACATAAGGATTCTAATTGTGAAAGTTCCCCATTGAACTTGAATCAGTTCCTTTGCACGGGGTTAGCCTTAACCCAAAACTAAACCAACCAAGAATGGTTCTCAATTTCATCACACAACCAACCAATGGACTAGTAGAACCAAACAAAACCAGGCCATGGAAAGATCATATTGGTTCAGTCATGGAAGTAACTTGTCTAAAGGTTTCATCATTATATGTACTATATGATAATAGCAATAATTTGCCACATATAAATAAATTCCCTTCTATTTTTTCTAATCGTACACTTTCCTTTCTTTTTCTTTTTTTGCCTTTGTTCATTATTTTTTGATAAGTAAGATCAAATATATTAAAAAAGCGTAAGGCGCCCCTACGTACACAGGGAGTATACACAAGGACCACCAAAAAGAAAAAGAAAAAATCCCAAACAAGAAGAACCCAAAACACCCGCAAAAGAAACCCACCCACTACAACGCAACCCTAAACCCGCATACACATCTTATTTTTTCTCCGGCTAGACCCAATGCTTCCAACATCAAAATTGAGAGAGCATTCCAAAATTTTCAGCTCCCTCCACCCCTTCGGTTTCAAAACAGAACCCCCATCCACTCGATGCTGACTCTCTTCAATTTCACTCATCAAATCCAAAAACCTTTTTTCATTGTCCCCAAAAGAAATCCTTAGAGCTTGAGCGATCTCCAACGAACTAACCACTGCCTCAGAGTATCCATTAATCAAATCACTCTTCTCTGAAGAATCCCCAACCTCCGAGATGGTAAGTCATCTAAAATACTTTAGCACACGTCTACTTACTAGCCAAAAGCGATGCATACAAACAAAAAAACATAATACATAATTTCCAGTATTAAACTTTGTAAGGTAGAGTTGTATAAGCACAAACAACTAAGAGGAAGTTATATTTTTAACTTTGTAAGAAAGAGATAATTGACCAGACTTCAGCAATTAGCAGCAGCAAAGACAATAAATGAAAGCAAATTGGAATACTGAAAATAGGCACCTGCTGAAGCTTCTCTTCAATTTCATTAAAAAGCGATATGTTGCCTACATATGAATTTCTGCATCAGAGATTAAAAGTTCAACAATAAGGTAAAACATGAGGGAAGTGGCATATCTTGACTGACAGCAAATGAGAGTCTTTCAATATGCATAGATCGCAAAACAGTAGCCACTGGTTTCCGAACCAAATTACGTGTAAATTAGTCCATTAAAATTCAACTATTAGGAAGCGCGATAAAAGCAGAAGAGTTGAACTAGAAAGAGAGCAATGAACAAAGTCTGCAGCCATAAAAGATAAGAAGCCAATCAAGTAACAGTTCTTTGATGAAGTAGACAATTTGCTCTTTATTAGAGCACAAGATCTACAGGGAGATTCACTGTTTCCAACCAAATCAATTAGTGTGAACTTGGAAATATCTGACATCCACACAAACTACAAAATCACTCTCACAAGTTGTTGAGAGAGATAGAGCCTACTTAGTATGGAAACAGGGAGATTCAAATCTCAAAACTACCACCGGCACAATCACAACCAGGCAACACCAGCATTTAAGTTTCCTTGTGACATTCTAAGGTCCAAGCAGAATTACAGTATGTATTTATGTATCTACATGCTTGCATGTTGACATATGTGGGTGCTCTAAGCACTCTGGAGATGCCCAAGATCCAACATGTTTTAAAATCAAAGCTCTTGCAATATCTCTCTGTAATCTGACACAACACATTGGACAAACAGGACACAGGCTTCAATGGTTTGGACTTGGTACCTTGAATATGAATCTCATTATATATAGTAAAAACAGAAATTAGACTCAAATCCAATAGAGTTAAGAAAAAACGCAACTAAGTTTAGAATCCAACAAAAATCCAGATTTGATTTAAATCTGAATATCTATAATCTTTATGTGGTATTAATCAATTATCGTATACATAATTATTCATGTATAACATATGAATGCTATTTTCAAGTTATAGTTATGGAGTGCTATTTTCAGTTGTGTTGGGCTGACTTGAGTTATGACTAGACGAGTACTGGGCCTGTTTGCTTGTTGGAGAGGGTTATATGGCAGTCCTAAGAGTGTAGTAGTGTGGAAGATGATGTCATCATGCCTTTTGTGGTGTCTTTGGCAGGAAAGAAATTATAGAAGTTTTGAGAACCGTGAAATGATGGTAGTTGAACGAAAGTCTTTCTTCTTCAATACTCTTTACCTTTAGACAGTTGCGTTAGACTATCCTTATTTGCTTGGTTTTCATTATTTTATTGATCTTTTTTCTCTTTCTAATTAGCTGTTTCTCTTTTATTCTTCTTGTGTACTTGGATTGTGCTTTTTAATGATATTACACTTATTTATAAAAAAATTATATATATTAATTACATATTTTTTATGATTAATCTTTTCTATTAAATTCCGATCATAATAGGATAGAATCTGCTTTCTTCCAAATTCAATCAGTTTATTACTGAAAATCCTGAGAATCAGATGCAAACCTGAACCATTGGATTATTCAGTATGGTTAGCAAATGTTTATCAGATTGTTTCAAATTTAACGTCTCTAGACCAAGCAGGAAGCCTTTTCAGTTCAAGAATAAGTGAACATGGTAGTTAGGTTATTCAATTTTTTTTTTTTCTTTGTTCAGGTCAAGGGTGTTTTGCTAATTTCATTTACTTTGTAGACATGGGCCATAGTTGAGGGCTATGGGTATTACTTTATGACTAAGTAAGTCTTGTTTAGTTAGTGTAGCCTTCGGCTTAATTTACAATTATAAATCCTAGGCCTATTAAGAGAATTCTCAAGTCTTTGTATGAATGCCATTGTACTCAAACAATATAAATGTTGATGATTGATATTGAGTATATTGGTTGTTACGGGTGTTTACATAGGACTCTACTACCACAACCACTAAAATCCAGAATGATCGTCTCTCCGAAATTAATG